>CM048921.1:41875222-42328308 GCA_026686955.1 Epinephelus cyanopodus | reverse complement strand
TATTGTCAGGTGGAGTTAATCCTTCTGTGTGTGTGTCCGTCCTGCAGGCAGGCAACAGAGAGGATGACTCTACAGAAACAACTGCAGAGACTGATGGACCCCAACAAGGCAGAGGGGACACCTTCCAGATCGCCCAGGTAACACACACACATTCTCTATTGTGGTATTTGACAACCATGACTACACTTTGGCCCCCGCGAGTCTGCAGTTGCATTATTTGTAATGTTGGAAGTGTAGATGTTTTCATACCACGATGAGTTTCTTCTCATCCATTGTGACTGCCGCGAAACCAAAGAGTAAGACAGTCTGTCACCTGACAAAGAGCAGTCCAGGTGCTGTTCTGAGTGGCAGTGCTGGTTAAAAAGATATGAGCGGCGGCGGTGGCGGCAGCAGTAGTGAGGACAGGAGATGGCAGCATTTACAGCAGTTTCCAGGTGAGATGGCTTAAATACACCACCTGAAGCAGCTCTGAGGGTTTAGGGAGGTGGAGGACAAGCAGTCTGCTCTCTACTGTTTATTGCAATTATTGTCTCATTATTAATGGTTTTAATTTTTAAATGTAATAATAGTAAGGTAGATTAGTAGATAAATGTGTTTCAGAGCTGAAATGAGTTTAACTTTATTACACAGACTCCACGTGTTGTTACTATATTGGTAATAGTAGCAGATGTATTAGTAGTCAGAGTGTAGGTCTTAGAAGGTATTACAAACAAACACACTTGAGACATTTAAAAGTAAAGGATAACTTCTGTCTCCCTCTCTGGACTCCAGCTCCCATCAGCCCTCAGTGGAGGCGTGGCCAGAGATGATGTTGACAGCGGAGGTGACTCCAGGGGACGGTTGGTTGGTCCGTCAGGGAGGGGTGGGTCCAGACTCGGTGCTGCGGCAGCTGCTGGGGAAGGACATGTCGGACACGCTGTGTCCCAGGGAGAGGCTGCCCCCGGCGGGCGGCCCCGGGGCCACCGGGCCCCGCAGGACGGGGCTGGTGGAGAGGAGAGAGCTCAAACTGGCGAGACTCAGACAGATCATGCAGCGCTCTCTGAGTGAATCCGATTCAGACGGTTATCCACCGGAGGAGGGTAAGAATCAAGGAGCGGCGGCCGTGAGCACACTGCGACCTGATAGGCCGTCCCATCTGCCAATCGCAGAGGAGGAGCCAGCGTCAAACCACCTTAACCTGATGATGAGGAAGCACCTGCCTTCCTCCTCCTCCTCCTCCTCCACAGCTGACAGGAAGCTGGCGTTTTCACTCAGTGGGTCAAAGTCGGTAGACAGCGTGGGTTACAACCCCTCCCCCACTTCCAGCGACCCCGAGGCGGTGGACGGTAAAACACCAGACGCTTCCAGTGACTTCCACGACGGCGCCAACGGCCAGAAAGTTGCCACCAGCCCCAAGAGCGCCCTGAAGTCGCCCTCATCTCGCAGGAAGACGTCTCAGAACCTCAAACTGAGAGTCACCTTTGACGAGCAAGTTCACAAGAGCTCCAGTCAGGAGGCGGAGCAGACCAAAGGGCATCATGGGAAGGAGAGGACTCCTACAGGAAGCTCTGAAAGCAAGCGGCCGTTCGGGGCGTTCCGCTCCATCATGGAGACGCTGAGCGGAAACACAAACCACAACAACAACAGTGGTGGTCAGTCAGGCTCCACCTGTCAGAACTCACCTGGCAGGAAGTCAGAGAGTAAAGGCAGCCCAGGAGGAGGCGGGGCCAGAGGCAAGAGCAAAACCAGTAACGTTTAGCCAACGAGTGCCTAGTGAAGGGCAGAGCACATAATGAACAGACCGACTGAGCGAACGGCAAGAGGCAGACAACATGAGAACTTTATACTGGAATTACAGAAGAGATATATCTGACATTAATCACAGATAAACTAAAATAAGGCTCAGAATTATTTCTAGTAAATCACTAGTCTCCTTGGAACGTGACTCCCCTCCGTCATTTACATACAGATATTATGTGATGAAAACCTGCGAATATAATGAGAAAAAATCGAATTCACTTAAATGATGTGAAGGTTTTCATGCCTCCACACTGGCGATAGCCACATCCGGAAGTATTTTGTTTTCAGGTTGTCCGTGTGTCCCATTCTTATGAGAGTGATATCTCAAGATTGTCCAAAGAATGTACAAATTAGCATTTGGTGCACAAAGGTCACAGTGACGTCACCAAACATGGTTTTGGCCATAACTCAAGAATTCATCTGTTAATTTTGACAAAACTTCCCGCAGACGTCTAACAGGATATTATGATGAAGTGATGGTTGCCTGGTGGCTTAGTGGTTTGACCAGGCGTCCCAATTACATATACAAGGCCAATGGTAGTGACTAATCTTTACTTTGGCTGCTACTGGTTGCTAATTTGGTTTAATTGTTTTTGATGACGTGTACTCAGAAAATTACTTCCAGTCTTTACCAGTGCTGTATATCATTACTCGTGTATTGTCTCACTATTGTCCATAATGTCTGGACAAAAACAGCACAAACGTCCGATAAATACAGCAATATACATTTTAATCTGAGCACAGTCAAAAACATCAGCAACACCTGTGTTTACTGGTATGGACTTAAATATCATGGGCTGCCTCAGCCAGTGACAGAAGCCACCTAGTGGCGTGGTGAGATAGTACATTTCACACAAATCAAACAAATGGCTCAAACAGCAGTGTCCTCGCCGCAGCCTCTCCCTTTTTCATGCTTTAACTATCCTATTCAATAAAGGCAAAAGGCAAAAATGAATCTTAAATAATAATAATAATGATTATTATGCAGTGGTCCAAGATGTGTGTGAAGCATCCATGTTTTCACAGACATGGACGTGCACTGTAAATGCAACTAGACAGGTTTGCAGAGACGTACAACCACACAGCGGTAATTCTAGTTTGACAAAATAATTTCTGCTAAAGGCCCACTTTTTAGCTTTTCCTGGAGCTTTAAACTGTATCTCAAGGTTTTTATCAGTGGATGGAGTTTGCACAGTTGACACTGAGTATGTCAACTCCAGACGATAATCAACAGACTGCGAGTTAAAGATTATTAAATCAAACTGTCATTCCCAAAGTCAAGTAGGAACTTTCACACTCCGCTGATCAGATTAATTTAAATAGTATTCGCTCAGACTTCTGTTTTATTACCTGTAAGTTTCTCATGTTTTCTGCCTCTGATGTTTGACCTTTGATGGTTTTCCTACAGTTTAAGGACTGAAAGACAAAAACAGAAACTCTGTCAGCGTCTGTTAATTTCTTCACGTGTATCTAATGGCGTGAATCGGACTCACTTCAGCGTGAAAGAGAAGAACCTGTGAGTGTTAAATGATACTGAAGCTGTTGTTTTTATACTGACAGACTGAAGGAAGTGTGTTTGCGCATTAATCAGCGTCCTGCAGAAACCTCACATCTCCATATCACCACTTTTCATTTATATTTTAGTTTCATCGCGTTTAGTTAACTACAGAGTTCACTGATCCGTTAAACCGAAGCAAAGTGTCAAATGTTTCTGACTGGAGACGACAGGTTTCTGTTCCTCTGCCACTCTGTTACTGAACAACACTAAAAATGAAGTATTAGTATTTATGATTATGCACACAGTTATATGATTTGAAATTTTAAAATATGTGGTTATAATCCTGCACGTGGTTAACGTGCACCAGCACAACAAATCCTTTTAAAAACCACTGTATATATAGTAGTATTTAATTTCTTTTTTTTTACGTTCACATCATATTCCACACATTTTTTATTGTATTTCCATGGTTATTATCTATGCAGTATTTTTGGCATGAAGTAGACTTTAGTTGTGTGATGTGTTTGAGACGGGGAGGTTTAAGGATGCACCTTCTACAGCGGCCGACGAAACGGCCGATCGTTTGAACTTTAGGAGAGAGAAGAGATTCTGTACAGCGTTCACAAAGCTGAGAGTAGACGACTGAGGCTGTTATCTGATGCTCTCATCATGTGTTTAGAGTTTAGTGAGGCAATAAGTGCTGCTCGTTTTCTGTTTCTGGTGACATGTTTACAGATGAACTCTCCTTAGCTTAAAGCTGCGTTCATACATTAAGCTCAGTGGGTCAGAGCCAAGGATGGTGTCACTGATGAGGGGAGAGAGACTTTATTAGGCTGTCTCCACCTCTTACTATTACCTAATACTTTTAGCACAGTGAGAGATTAAGGGCTGCTGAAATTAAAGGGGACCTATTATGCTTTTCTTCATTTTCTTCATAAAGTATTATAACCCAATGATTTCGGATGACACGACCAAAAAAAGATCACTGTGATCAAAAACGTGAGGCTTCAAACCGTTCTGAATACGCTGTTTCCAACAAATTTTCTACTTTTGTGACAAGTTCATAAAGATCTGGGTAACACTTTACTTGAAGGTATCGACAAAAGGGTGACATGACACTGTCATGAACTTGTCATAAACATTTATGACTGCTGTCATTAAGTGTCATTCAGTTTTTGTAATGACAAGTTGCCATTAAATTTGCTTGGGATGTCCTTATTATGACAACTTGCCATTAACCAGAATGACATTACCAGAAGTTGTCTTTGTCATAACGATAATAATCATTATGTCAACTTGTCATAAACACAAAAAGAGGAGCAATTTTTGTTAATATCAAGTTGTCATGACAAAGACATCTTCTGGTAATGCCATCTTGGTTAATGTCAAGTTGTCATAATAAGGACATCCCAAACAAATGTAGTGTTAACTTGTCATGACAAAGACAACTTCTAGTTATGTCACTTTAAGTAATGTCAAGTTGTCATAATCAAGACAACTCAAACAAATTTAATGTCAAGTTGTTATGACAAAGACATCTTCTGGTAATGTCATCCTGGTTAATGTCAAGTTGTCATAATCAAGACAACCCAAACAATGTCAACTTGTCATTACAAAAACCGAATGACACTTAATGACAGCAGTCATAAACGTTTATGACATGTACATAATGTTCATGACAGGTTCAAGACCGTGTCATGTCACTCTTATGTAGCTACCTTCAAGTAAAGTGTTACCAAAATTTCTTTATGTCAGCAGATCCCAACTGGTCCAGCAACAGGGTCCAAAGTCCTCGTAGTCATTAGTTGAAGCTCCACACAGTTAAATATATTCGCTGTCATGTTGTTGAGCTCAGTTACTGTCTCTGTGAAGTATCTGTCCATTGGAGTGATCCAATTTGACACATTTAATAATAATCATGACACATGAAAGAAATACAAAAGAAGCACCCAGGCAGGTCAGGACAGCAGGTACAATCATTTAAGGTCATTTTGATTTGATCATATTTCTTACATCATTCATTTTAGCTTTAAACAGGCTGCTGCAGAACGCTTGATATCTTTTCACTTGCTCCTCTGTAAACTGATGCTGAATAGAGACACTAGAGTCTCACTAGCAGCCCCATGAGGCTGCAGTGTGAATTACACCTCACAGTTTACAGAAACAGACCTGTTCAGACTTTACAGTATTGTGAATAGAAGTGTAATGTTTTTCTTGAGGGTGGTGCGAGAGGAAAGGTCAAGGAATCACTATGAATCATCCATCAGGAATATCTACGTCTAATTTCATGGAAATCTCTTCGGCCCAAAGTATTTCAGTGTTTCCATCACTTCCTTTAAAAGGAAACCTTTAACCTTTTGGGACATTTCTGTCTCATAGTTTGATTACAAGATTCACATCTGTGTTCATCTTTACAGCCACTAATGAAGCAAAAATCTCCTGCTTGGTGTTGTAGTTGTACTGTGCGTCAGTGGTGTGGAAACACTCCTGATAGAGACAGATTTCAGCCTCGGCTCTCTGCTTTGTAGCTTTGGGAGAAACTGGATCACGTCTGTCGTGTTTTTGCTGCACATTAACGTCGATACAAATACTGTCTGTGGTTCTGATGCAGCAGAATATTTCTAATCCAAACTCTGTGGAGCTTTTCTGTCACATTCCTGACTGCTTTTACATCTGTATTTTGGATCAGTGAGATTCTGCTGAGCTGTTTACTCGTCTGGTTTACAAAGACCTTTTTTATTTTTGCAGTTCACCATGTTTAGGTTTACACACTCTTTGGCGGTAGGGGTTCTTGATGGTGGATATATTTGAGGCGGTGGAGTTTGGGAGGATTTACCTGCATCCACTGGGCTGATTCTGACTTGTTAAAGGATCAGTCCAACATTTCAGTGTCGTCCCTGAAGTTAGATAAGAAGTTGATTAGCAGCTTCTTCTGTTGCATCCAGTACAGATGCACCACTTGGGGAAAGGGCCGTTTTGTCGCAATAAAACCTCATTAAAGGAAATGTCAAAGGATGGAAATGTTCAGTGTTTACACCTGTTGTTGATCACAGAAGTCGTATGTTTGGCGTGTGATTAAGAAGACCAGAGGTACAGAATAGTAGTGGGCCGAGGTGTCCACATACCTTTTTCCCACCAAAATTTAGCCTAACTTTGGAGTGTAGTTTAGCCCCCTTCCTGAGAAGCTAGCATAACATGGTTGGCTACCACTGGAGTCCTGAGGTCCTCTAGGCTCATATGATACCACTCTTATAGTATACAGTGAACAATAAACTTCCAAATTTGAGGAACTATAAAGTTTTGAACACTTTATTTTACAAATCCAGAAAAGAAGTGACTTGTTTTTTGCCAATTATTGGGGAAAATTCTTGCAGTTGATTCAGTCCCATCACCTGCAGGTGTCATGTGATTTTAACTCAGCGGAACATGCCAACATTTTGAATTTGTCTTTGTGCAGGCAAATAATAAATCAGCATATTTAAAGAACACATTTGCCAACAATAAATTGATGTGAGTGAATATTTACTTGAAGCTTTTCAAAAAGTTGTTCTAAACTCAGAATAACAAGGTGAAATTAACAGAATAGTGTCTGTATTTTCCTTTATAGTTTTTAAATTATTTCCGAGACAAATTACTAAGAAAATACAGACTAAAGTGTCACCAAAAGTTTTTAGGAGCTTGTCGTCAGTTGTCAGGAAAACTCCCAGACTCCACCACCTCAAAATATCACTCGCTGCCAAAACAACCAGTGTTCAGTCTGTGGGTCGAATGTGTCGATGAGATTGTTTTCACAAATGCAGTTTATTTTATTTGAAGTGTCTTCATCGTTTCAAGCGCTCCTTCAGGACGAAGAAGAGGAGCTCTGTGTTTCAGACAAACTGAACTCTTCCTGTTTGTTGTCTTTTCAATAAACTCTTCAGACGGACAGTTGATGCATCCACTCGGATGTTTACTCTCAATGCAAACAAAAAAATAATAAAAAGAGACGCATTATCAGTGACTGTTGGAGGAGCTTGTCTGATCTTAGTGTTTTTTACTAACCGGCGTGTAAAGAGAGACGGCTGCTCTTCTGTTGTTGAAGACAAATAAACTGTTTGAAACTGAAGATGTTGAACTGGAGCTTCATGATCGGGGCAGTGTTTCATAAATGTTTCATAAATATTACAGTCGGGATTTTTAATCAAACTGACTTTTCTTGACCAACCACAGATTTTTTGTACATGATGACTTAACTTTGTTATTTGACATTAAAGCACCACTCAGTTGTGTTTTTGCATGTTGTAACTCATTTTCAGTGAAGCACTTCTTTGACATGACATCATTGTCTTACCCTGCGGCCTACCAGGTGTTTGTTATTCTCCATGTCTGTAGCGTAAGCTGTGTGCAGAGCCGACGCACCACTATAAATCTGCACCAAACATTTAGCAAGCTAAACTCAATTCAGCCCGTGTAGCCAGACTTAGCCTTTTTGCTACGGCGAACAAAAAACGCTCTGGTTTGTTTTTGTTTCTTGTAACTAATCACAGTCATCTTGGACGGAGCTAAACCCAGGACCTCTTGCAATTATCGATTATCATTTGATAATCTGAGCCTGAGAGATGAAGCCTGACTACACTTTAGCTCTGAAGCAGCTTTCTTGACTCCACCTGATGATCTGCTGGCTGTTTGTGACTCTAGCAGAAGATTATTACGATGATATCATGTGAAGCGCAGCGGATCGGTACATTAGTAAAGTCAGTGTCACTGCCACAAGCTGCGGCCAGAGTTAAAAGATGTTAAGAACTCAGATCAACATGTAACTATGTAAACTATGTGGCCTACTTCTTGCGTGGTGCACTAATTTCAACAGGGTAGTGTCTCAAATCACGCTCACTGGAGGTGACAGCTTTTTTTTTTCAACTGCATCTTCTTTGTCTATTTTTAAATTGCATTTTTGATGCAATTAGACCACTAACTCCGCCCACACATAAACCAAACTTACACCACAGTGTCAGTGCGGATTAAAATGTGCTGCTGTAGAGATGGCGCACATTGAGGGTGAAAAGTGTCCGTCATTCAGCACTCAACTCTGGGTGAATGCACTTGGCGCACTCCAGTGATAAGTATAGGAGCTTGTAATTTGTGTCACACTGGGAGGCTCTGCTTTTCTCAGGTGCGTTCAGAAGTTGTTTTATTGGCTGTATATCTTCACAGCTTTTCACCGAAACAACAAAGCAGCGTGCCTTATTGCACGATCCAAATCTTTGTCAAAACTTGGCATTTTCAGTGTGTAAAGTTGTTCACTAGGAGGTTGTTTCCTGCAGCGAAGGAGATTAGGAAACAGTAACACACAGTTAGAGGAGGGAAGGAGAATGATCGCGGAAATCAGCGGCTCAGTGTCAGTCAGGTTTATAGCCACAGTGTACAGCTGGTGCGTCAGACTGCTGGTAGGGTAGAGTGAGTAGGGTGAATTGTAAATGGACCTGCATTTATATCGCTCCTTTCTAGTCATCCGACCACTCAAAGCACTTTTTACACTACGAGTCACATTCACCCATTCACGCACACATTCATACTCTGGTGGCTGAGGCTACCATACAAGATGCCACCTGCTACTCAGTTTTTAACACACCGATGGAAGCATCATCGGGAGCAATTTGGGGTTGAGCATCTTGCTCCAGGATACTTGGTCGTACCTCTGAGCCACAGCCGAGCAGAGTTTGTCTGTGTTGCCTCATTGAAATCAGATTGTAGCCAGCTGAGCAGCCCCAGATGAGACGAACAGAGCAGAACTGAACGATCAACAGTAAACATCAGATACGAGATATTTGATTTATTAGAAAGTTTTGTGAACTTCAGCTCTTTCCGTAATGACTGAAGCCGTCTTTACTTTCACTGAGACCTCCTGTGACACTGTCCAAGGCCCTCTGCAGGTCCCTGGACCCCACTTTTGACCACCACTGATTGAGATGGATGTCGTGTGTGAATTGTGCTCTCTGGTAATTTAATGGACAATACATAACGGAGCGTGTATTTATTTCAGCGCGCTTCAGCGGCATCAAAAACAGTCACTTAACGGGGCAGGATTTATGGTGTTTGGGTAGCAAATTGGCCTTTGATGGTTCCCACGCAGGGTCGGCTGCTTCCCCACGGAGACTAATGGGGTTTGCTCTAATAGCGTCCCTCAATCATCGCTGCGAATATGAAACATGAGCTCACCGGCTCACAATTAGCAAAACAACACAGAGAGAAACGAGGACGTGAAATGTGAGGAACGCAGGATTTATCAGGAACGCTCCTCGCCAGTTCATGTAACAAAAAACAAGAGCTATTTGTTTTGTTTTTTTTCCCACCCTCTCTCTTCCTCCTTCCTCCCTTTCTTTCAGGGGGTGGTGGTGAGCGGGGGGTGAAGTTAAACTGATAAATTAGACCTCATTTATTGGACAACAGTTTGAGTCGATACCCAGGGGCCTCTGCTCTGCAGCGTGGACGAGGCTCCAGAGCCGCTAATTGGTTTGCTGTGTGTGGATGGAGGGGGTGTTTGGTGAGGGGGGGGGGGGGTGTTTAAGGGCGGGCGGGGCAGGCGGGACGGACGGTGCGTTTGGCCGGCACTGATGCTCACACACACACACTGGGGCGGTTGTCTGGCGGCGGACGTCCGCGGCACACGCCACGAAAACGGACGAGACAAGCGCTTGATTTGACAGCCGGGGCGGAGGGGTGGGGGCCGGAGGGGGGGGTGGAGGAGTCATGTATAGATTTTTGTGTCTGTTGTTTTGGCTTATTTGTGTGCTTCTTTTACTCAGTCAATCAAATTTAATTGACACCGCTGGGCTGGGGCCGGGGGCCCCGCGGCATGCTGGGATGACAGGCCTTTAATGCCAAGAGGAGAGGAGGTTCTTCTGCCTGTGAAGGATGGAGGTGGGGGGGTGAGGAGGCGAGGGCGGGTGGAGGAGGGGGTCGAGGGTGACAATTCCTCAGCCCGTCAACAGCATTAATTGATGTAACAACAGCGATGATGGATACTAATAAATACAACCTTTAAGAAAAAAGGTAATTAGATGGCGTCCTGTGTGATTCCAGACCGGCTGATAAACACCATTCGTCTTCAGACGGACACGAGCAGTTAGTTTACATGCAGATCAAACTCACCATTTGCATTTTGGCCTCAACAAGAAGACAACAGTTTGTTTGGAGCCAAACTCATCCTCCGTGTTCTTCATCACGACCCAAAACTTCAGACACCGCATCTTCTCTGGATCCCTCAGGAATACTTCACCTGTAAAATGACCAGATCAGTCACTCGACACGTTGGATTCCTGAAGACACCTTTACTTTTTTGCACGACTCCAAAGTGAACAGAGAATCAAAAACATTCGTCAGGACCTTTAGTACAGGGCACCACGTTAAACAACAGCAAAGCCATATGACATCATCCCTTTATAGACTCTCACACAGCTCCTGCAGTGTAATCAGTCTTATTTGTCCTGTTGTTGCTCAGAACTTCCTGAACACGTGCATTTTTTGCTAAAACGTCACCATATAAAACACTTCCGTCTACAAGTAGCGCACCCTGAGTGTGCCTGAGCACACACGTGTATCTGAGTCAGAGTCTAAACTGACTAAGGTCATGTTTACATGAAAAACATCCGCTGAAAACGGAATCGTCTCTTATTTTCGTTATGAAAAAAGTTCAGATGACAATATTTTGACGTCCGTGACTGCCGTGCACACGGAAATGACCAAATTTGCTGTCAGGCCAGTAGCTGGCAGTGTGACTTTGTAATGAAACAACACACACCTGCACACATGCGCTTCCTTCTACAGAGTGGTGATGTACAAACAAACAAACAAACAAAACGGCAACCGCACAAACGTTTGTCTGGACGGACGACGAGGTGGAGTTGCTACAGTAAATCTACACTTTGCTGGAGAAGCGTTGATAAATCCAACAGGGTGAGCAGCACAAACAGCTCGGCATTGTTGTTGTGATGGTCGACTTTCTCGCACATGCCTAGTGACTGGAACCGTAGTGAGCGTGTGCGAAAAGTCTCTGTTTTCAAAGGAACTGCATATCGCAGGTTTACATGACAACAGAGACGGACGTTTTCAAAACATTGCATTTAGAGGCACCAATAATGCTGCGGTCATTTGAACAGCAAAAACACAACTTAAGTTTACTGTTTTCCGTAGAAATCGTTGTCGTGTAAACAGGACCTAAGGCTGTTTGTATTGACGTGTTTTTAATCAGAAGATATTAGAGAACTTCACGTGTTTGGGAAGTACTGAGCACACGACTGGATAAATGAGACTTGCAACAGTTGGTTTGATGTAGTTTTGCTGTGGTTAAAGGTCCAGTGTGTCAGATTCAGGGTGATTTAGTGGCATCTAGTGGTGAGGATTGCAGATTGCAACCAGCTGAAACTTCTCCCGCTTTGATTTCCTTCAGTCTTCAGGGTTCAGGAGCTGAAATATCTGCAGAGGTTTCTTCCTCTCAAAAAGCAAGCGACCAGGGGTTTCATTTATAAATATTGCTTAGGCATAAACGAGGCCTCAAAAAGGCGTACGCCACTTCCCACGCTAAAATTGTGATGTATAAAAACAGACTAATACTAATGAACATTTTGGAGACAGGAAATTGGCGACACAGGTCAGGTTGAAGCCTGATTGTAGAAACTGTTGAATATTTTTAGGTGCACGCCATTTTTGGCTTTTGTTCGTGCATATATTTTTAGTATGGATCTTTGGTTTGTCCATTCTGGGCCACTGTAGAAACATGGTGGTGCAACACAGTAGACGAGGACGTGCTCCCTATGTAGATATAAACAGCTCATTCTAAGGTGACAAAAACACAACAATTCTTATTTTCAGGTGATTATACACTAAAGAAAACATGTCAAAACAAGTGCGGCTTGATAACAGTGATGTAGACGTTAAAATATTACACACACACACTGCACATTATTTTACTTTGCTTTACTCTGAAAAATAACAAATATTTTTTGTTCTTACCTGCTGGCAGCACATGTGTAGTTCAATTTTACTGTGCCCATATCCATGAATTTATATATGTACCTATTTTTTACCTGTCACACAGCTGTTCACCTTTTTTGGATTTCTCTGTTCAGCGTGGAGACACGAGAGAAAAACAAAAAGTTTCCTTCATGAATTTCAGGTAACGCGCGGTGAGTATCTGATATACAAAATATTCCTTTAAAGGTGTTCTCTGGTCCTGTTGGCAGCAGACAGTGTGGAGCGTCCACTCAGGTGACCAATTAAAAGTAGGCAACAAACAGGATTCATCTGGCAAAATCAACGGCTGCTTGATCGGCCACTGCAGCGTGACGTCTAGTTTCTCCAAAAGTTGATTCAACTGGACGCACTAACCACACTCAAGCAAATGAGAGGACAGGTGTTTCTGCTGTGCACACTCAGATCATAACCCAGTCTGTCTCAGTGTATTTCAGACTCAACCCGACTGAATTCAACTGGTGCTGTCAAAATTTAAGACCCAAACCGACCAGAGATCAGACGCCAGTGTTTTTAATCTTAATGTCCTCTGTTACTGACTGACTTATTATAGTTAAACTTGAATCCGGATGAGTATTAGAAGCAGACTCATAACAAAGCAGGTTTCAGCCCGAATGCAACATGTCCACCATGACCGTGTCTCTTCCTGCTGGGCTCTGTCCACTTACGTACAACACATGGTGCACATTGACACAGATGGGAAAGAGAAACAATCTTTAAAACAGGCAAAATCATAAAGAGAAGGAGAGAATTTATTCATAAATTACGTTTCTGAATAACCAACCCCGCTTTCTGCAGCAGGACCAGGGGCGTAAATATAGACAGTGCAGGCAGCGCGACAGGGAGAGAGTGGGCCCTTGCAAGTGTTCAAAGAGGAATGATAAAAAATAGAATATTATTAATTTAACAAAACGGTGCCATTTGCTATATATGTATGTCTGTTTTATTTTTCTTTTTTTAAATGTCAGTAGCTATCTTAAACACAATAATATGCATTTTCTATATAAGCAATAACATCTATTAGAATACTATAAAATCTGTTTAATTCAATGATTAATTTCTTTCTTACTTTGATATTTCCATCAGATACACAGTGATAGTTGCTGGGTAATATATATGTTGATGTTGTCCAATGTCAAGTCTCTATTTGTGTGCAGACACTACATGCAGGATAGCGTGTACTGGGCCTGTCGTAACTTCCTTACGCCACTGAGCAGGAGTGACGCCTCAGCAGATCCAAAGTTTCTCACTGTGTCAGTGTCAAAGGATACTTCCTGTTCATTACAATTTGATTCCTTTATATTTACGGATGTCCATCATGTCTGTCAGTAATGATAACTTTAATAGCTGCTGAGTAAACATCACTAACTTCTTTTAAGTGATGTCTCCATGTTCCCAGATCTCTGATATTAACTGTGTTACATTTATTATATTATTATGGACACAAATGCCAGAGAAAACTAAAAAACATGGTGGGTTTTTATTCACATCCTCAACATCAAACATTAAAAAAAACATATAAATCTACAGCTCAGCCACAAAATCGAAACTGAGTGTTATTCACAGTTTAATGTGTTTCAGAAATGAATGAAATATCACTTCAAGAGTCAAACAGCTCTTCACTTAAATGTTGATAAGAAATAATGATTGAAATCTTAAGTGTTCGTCCTCTTAAGACCAGAAACTGCCATAATAAAAAGGCACAATCAGCAGATTTTGATCAGTAATTACAGCAATATTCACATTTAACTGAACAGGTAAAACTCAAGATTAAAAAGTATGTTTAGTGTTTGTGAGCTGATCATAATATCAACTGATTTCTGCCTCATTTACAGATATGATGTCTACAAACACGATCAGTAAATATACATAAATCAGGTTTGGTTGTTTGTTGTTCGTGTGGGCGAAGCTTTAAGGTAGTGACGTTTATTTTTGTATTTCTAGTTCATAAATCAAATAAATACCAGTAAGCAGACGGCACAGTGATTTACTACGTTAACATGTTGTGTTAGATCTCCTGTGTGTGTTATAATGTGACAGTTGAGCTTGTTAGTGCAGTTCAGTGTTTATGTCATATTAATAACTCAGCAGTGATATTGGCAGATGAACAGACGACATCAATACTGAGAGAAAACTGCCATCTGTTGTAGTTCGGACTGATGAAGCTCCGTGAACTCAAAGAAACAGAAGACAAACCTGTTTATCATCAACGTGATGAGGAAGAAAAAGTCCATTTGTTTCCCTCCCACAGCTTTTTGATCAACATTTCATCCTTTACATTTACACATTCTTTATTTTAACCTCCAGATTTCTGTGGCTGAATTTCTCTAAGTGAATCAAACGAGAATCAAATCAAGTTTATTTATAAAGCATGTTCAGCACACACAACAACAGTAAATGGCAGTAAAAAATACAAAGCAACATTATATGTCCACAAATCTAGGACAGAAAAAAACAAACAAACAGGTAAAATCAAGTTCATCATGCTCGTTTGTTTCACATGTAGCTTCGCTGCATCTATCTACAAACATAATAAGCATGTTTTAAACACTTATTTTCCTTGTTGGGACCAAAACATAAATCCTAACTGTGCTATTTAAAAGGGAAACACTAGTTTGAGTTTAAGACACGACGATGGACAAGAGCAAAAGTTAATAAATATATATTTGGGTCAGAATTTGAAAGATATTCTGACTGAATTTATCATTAAAAAAGGCCCAATGTGATTAATGAGCACTGAGAATTAAAATCAAACATTAAAACACAAGTAAAGATAAAAAGTTTTCACAAATTAGTTTTACTTGCTTCAGTGGTATTTTTGATTTGTTTTTTAATCTCTTTGCATTCATATATTTTTACTTAATAATCTCTTTATATGCTGTTATATATATATATATATTTTTGCCCTCTTTGCTTTACTATTTTTACCACTGTTGAGGGACTGTTCTCTACTTGTCAGAGCAGAGGTTGTTGGGGTTGTGACTTTTGGTTAGCATTATTATTATTATTTTATTATTTTAACCCCACCCAATAATAATTAATATTTTCCTTGACCCTCCCTGAATAACTGGTGGTAAATGCATAACACTCCCTCCACCATAAATTGGTTAACAGATGTTTTTAAAACCCTTTTGATGTTTAAAAGTAGAAGACGAAATCCTGGAGTTGAAAAAAACCCTCAGTTTGAGATGAAGAATAAAGTGATTTTGATGAAATATCAATATTGTAAGTTCACATTTGGTTATGTTTTTTTAATTTAACAGAAGTGTTTGTCACACGTGATGTTTCTAATGATCGTCAGAAATTTCAAAAATCCAATGATGATTTCTGTTTTTAGAATTTCTGGTTGTGATAAATGGTGCAAGTAAAAATAAAACAAAATGTTTATGCCCCTTCCTAAACTAAACTAAAGCCATAAGTCCCTCCCTAATGCTTAAAAAATTATTTGATGTCTCCTCCTTTTTGCACCATCCCTCCCCTCATGAGTGAGGAACAGTCCCTTAATATTTTCCTTTGTTAGTTTTTGCTGATGAGTCTCTTCCCTTTAATATTACACTTCTCCATACCATTAATATAACTGCCCGCACAAGGCAGCACATTAAAATAAATAAATTAACAAATATATCAAATTAAAGACATGAGCTGGCCCAGAACAAAATAAGTTTAAATAATTTCAGTTAAATCAAGTTAAAAAAAAAAAAAAATCTAATAAATTGATTAAAAAAATATGTTTAAATACAAAATTTTGAAAAGATAATACTGACTCAGCTTAATCATCATATTGTTAAAATCAGAATGAGGATCAGTTTTCATTATTATATTAAATGTTTCCTGATGTAAAGTGATGTTTGTGCGTCTGTAGTTCCTCTGCAGGGTCAGCGGGGGGCAGCATTGCAGTGGTTAAGCTGCTGCAGCAGAAACAAACAGACCTCCAGCTGCAGCAGCAGCAGCAGCATCAGTTTTGCTCCTCAGCAGCCGTTTGGCATTTAGCTCCTCTGTCACGCAGTCGATTTTGTTGATTCCGAGCATGAAAACAGCAGCGGCACCTTGTTAAAGTGTTTGTTTGGCCTTCAGACTGTTTGTCCCTCGAGGACCGGCTCACTGGGAGCACGTATCATGAATAACCTGCAGTAAACTGGTGTCTTCTTATTTTAATTTGCCTCTGTAATTGACAGTGGGCTCAGTTTCCTTGTGAGTGCAGAAGCAGTTTGTGACCCCGGAGACGAGGACGACTGCTGATGATGTTCTGGAAAATGTCAGAAATACAAAACGAGCGTTAAACTCAAAGAGATGATTGATTTTTTTTTTCTTAAAAGTTGTTGTTTGTGTGGAGGCAGGAGGTTTTCAGCTCAGAGGCTCTTTAATAAACTGCTGCCTCTCTCCGCTCGCGCAGACCTGAAGGAACGTCTCGTTTACATTTCTGTGGCTTTAAACTGACCGAGCTGAGACGCAGGAACATTTGAGTCTGTCAACTGGTGACTGCATTTCTTTAAAATGTTACAGCAACATCAGCAAACACACAGCAACTATCAAATATGATTTAACACTTAAAATGTGTCTGCATGCTGTACGTCCACCCTCAGCTGGATGGTGGTGAAGTTTTCAGGCTAAAATGTGACACTAATGAAGAATAGTTAGTATTTAGTTTTCAAGATGGGTGTGAGGTGGTTGTTTTGTTTGTTTAAGATGCAACGTATTTTAAAAAATAAGGCGTAAATGTGAGCTTTTTTCCATGTAGTTAATTATTTTCCTCTGGTCTTTTTGGCTGTCTGCTGGATGCAGCTGAAATTAATTTTCTTTGTATTTAAGACTGAATGAAATCTGTGAGAAATCAGCTTCCAGGCTCCTTTATACAGTTTTCTTCAAAACCCTTGAGGCAATTTTGGGCTGTGAAAAAATACAAATTTTGCCAGACTCAAATACACCCGATTTGACTCTGTGACTATGAGGGTCTGCAGACTTTTAGGAAAATAAATGGGTCACACTAAAACCTGATATCCACTGCTGATGTCTGAGGTTGCTAAAACCTTTCCTAGTTTTGTAAAAGGGTTGGCAGCTGGCAACGTTGCCTGAAGTATCTCCATCTTATTAAATCATTTCTGGAATCAAATCTGAAAAACATTATTTTTTTAAGAAAAAGTTTTAAATGAATCAACTTCTTTCAATTCTCATTCTTTCAGTCACTACCCAGAGCTCATGACCATAGGTGAGGGTTGGGACGTAGATGGACCAGTAAACTGAAAGCTTTGCTAGGAGGAGCTCGGCCATTCAGAGGAGCTCGGAGTAGAGCCGCTGCTCCTTCGCGTCGAAATGGGGCAGTTGAGGTGGTTCAGGCATCTGATCAGAATGCCTGTTGGGCGTGTCCTGTTAGAGGTGTTCTGGGCACGTCCCACTGGTAGGAGGCCCCGGGCAGAGCCAGAACACACTGGAGGGATTATATATCTCATCTGGCCTGGTAACGCTCCCCCAGGAGGAGCTGGAAAGCGTTGCTGGGTAGAGGGACGTCAGGTGCTTTGCTCGGCCTGCTGCCCCCGCAACCTGGCTGAAGCGGATGAAAATGGATGGATGGAACTTCTTTCAATAATTTTCTGGAAATAAGTGTGTTTGTATCCCGAATGAAAGAATAAAGCATGTTCACTGTGCTGGAATCAAGAAAAATAAAACCTGAGACAAGTTGATAGAAACAGGTTGAAAAGTCCCATTTCCAGAAGAAAATGTTGGCATTGCGCGTTTCTGCAAACCACGATCAGTTACATTTGTACGTTTCAAGCGATCACATCAACGTCTCTGAAGTCGTGTAGTCAAGAGATGGAGGGGATGGTAAGAAGTCTGCCAAGCTGCAGACCACTGTTGTGCTGCCTCACATTACCTGTGTCCATGAACACACCGCAAAGACTACAGTCGAGCACAAACTAACATGTACGTATTGCGCCTGCGTGAGAGGAAACAACTCTCCACGCCAGCAGGTGATGGTAGTCTCATCGTTCACAAAGGGAAACCAGAAGACCGACAGACACCGCTTGAAGATGCTAGTTAGTGAATTGGCATGTTAACAACACAACCAAGGGATATTTACCTTGTTCCAGAGAACAAAACAAACCATCAGGAAACATTCTGCTAAAGAGCTCAGTGGGTATTTTTTTTTATTTTTTTTATTGCATTTTACATGTTTGTTTCGATCTCACTCCCTCTTGACTTTAGCTCTTTGTTTCCTTTCCTCACTTCCGTTTTTTTCTCATGCACTGAGCTGCACTGCCAATCAGAGTGAGTTCATTTAGCAACTGTCTCCGGCGCAGATCTGAGGTACTGAATCAGCTGAAAAAAGCCGACAATAGCCAACAGTGTGCAAAGACTAGGGTGGGGGACGTTCTCAACGGCCCAACATTGACCGACAGTCAGCTGTTGGCTTGGTGTGTCAGAGCCTTGAGCCAAAACATGAACTTTCCTAATGATAAGCAAGTGTCTTTTATGGAACGTAAAATTTAAACATATCTGCTGCAAAATAACGTACAGATGTAAAACATCCATAGTTTGCAGAAAGGTACACTTTATAAGAATTCTCTTTTTTTAGCAGTAAAAATGGAGCCAATTTACCAAATCACCTACAGCTAGTGTTTAACATCATGTTGGGTGTTTTACGGTGGACTTTCCCTTTAAGGAGACAGTAAAGATCACAGCGTGGACCCTCGTGTCGTGAAAGTTTGGGGGCAGACAGATTCGGTCTGTCAGTTATTGTTTGGTGAGGAGACTCAAACCTCTGATCGCTCATTCTGCCTCAGTCTGTTATCGCCTCCTGAATGAAATAATAGTCAAATAAAACTCTCTCATTTTGCTGAGGGGTCCCCCGGGAGCCTCTTGAGGGCCCCTGAGGGTCCCCAGACCCCACTTTGGGAGCGGTCGGCCGGGCCCGCGTTTACAGGCTGCGGTAATGATGCTTGTTTGTCCAGCGGTCTGTAAATCACACCGACATTAGAGCTGTCACAGGATCCACTGGAGACACAGCAGACCATCACTAATACCCCGAACCCTGGAGACGCTCCCCCTCGGATCTATAACAGCGCCCAAAAAAATAAAAACGCTACAGTGCAGTGAGGCTGCAGAGGAGATAAAAGTAGTTTTAAACCAATACAGACCATCTTTAACAGGAAGCTCTGCAGCTACAGACGATCATTTAGGATTCAACTGAGATGTAATTAAAAAGAATTCATTACGTTTTTCAAAGGAGGCCTATCCTTTGCCTTATTGTCAGATATGTATATAATATTACAATGATGGATGTTCAGATTAAACCAAAGCTTCATAAAATAAGGTGAACGAATGTAAACGCAATCCTTGTGAGCAAATCCCTCAGGCATTTCTTTTGTACTTTGGTTTCAAGTTGACGTCAGATCAGGACAGATTTCTTATCTTCTCGTCTGCTCCAGGCTGCAGCATGTGTACATTACACTGCTACATGAAGCTACATGCTAACATCAGGGAAACACGTCTTGGCTGCTAATGTTGTTAAAATTCATTTCTCCCCAATTTCATATTCTTTCTGGATGAAGTCTGATTGTATTTAGAAGATTTAATTGGTGATTTTTCACGGTAAAGTGCCGCTACTCTACATTACAATGACGGTGCAGAGACGCCATGTTCTGTAGATGCTTCCGTCTTCACTGAAAGTTGCTCAGTGGTGCATGAAGCCAAAAAAGTTTGTCTTCTATGTGTAAACGTACCCAAATCTTCCACTCTGTTTCTGCATTGTTGGCCCACAGAGCAGACACATGAGAACCTTCCATCATCGGTCCGCTAACTTGATTGGGGATAAAATTATTTAATCTTGCGGCTCTTCTAGACTTTAGAAATGTTAATTGCACCAAATGCATCGAATTCTGATGGTGAAAGAAATCATTTTGTGGTGGTTGCGACGCTAACATAAATGTATCCACTGATTTACGGATGTGTCTTTCACAATGTTAGTCTGTAGAAAACGTTTTTTGGGCCCCCATCGTATCACATGATGCACCTGGAAGTTGTAATTCCACAGTTTATACCAAATATGTCACAGAAAGGACACATTTGACTCTTGCATGGGCCCCTGTGTCAGATTAGTTTATAATCCTGGAGCTGTTCTTGAGGGCTTGAGAGTTGTCGACGTACGGAAGACCCAGAAATGCTGACTGGTCTTTTTCAAGAGAGGGGCAGAGCAGAGGGTGAATACAGGTGTTCCAGCTAGTCTGGGGCCGTTTAGTGGCCGTTTTGATAAGGAACTGGAACCAGGGCGAGAGACAGGATCCAAAATTTGATGGATGCGCCTTGCCGTCACAATAAAAGCACCAAGCTAATAAAAATGTGTGAAACTTTTTAATTTAAAGAATATAATTTACAAGAAAAGCCCCAAGCCATTAAGTTGACCTTTTTTTTTGTTGGAAATCGACGGTGCGCCAGAATTTAAAGTTTTACTTTGGTGAATTTCCGCTCTCTAGACCGGAACCAGAATTCAGACAAAAGTTTGAGTGAATGGAAACCAGGCTCTTTGCCGTATGTGACGCGAGGCTAGTTCCAGCCATAGACCTAGCTACACCAACATCCCCTCCACAGACCCCAGACAGCCTGTCACTCAAAGCGTCCAGCCCTTGATTATGCACAACTTTAAGACTTGATAAAATGTAAACAGGTTAGTTCATTAAAAATTCACTCCCACACAGTTGTCATAAATGTTGAAATTAGTTATAGAGACCAAAACTGTTTTTTTGTACCAGGCTGTAAACATGTTTATTTCTGCTGTGAAGTTGGACATTTTAACGTCTATGGGACTGACTCGCTCTTGGAGCAGCCCCCCAAGTGGACATTAGAGGAACTGCAGTTTCATTTTTCAGCCTTGGAGGTTGCTGTTTGGTTCCAGCACAGACAGAAGAGAAAAACTGTTTTATTTTTCCATTAAAGCATGAAAACATGTTGAAATAGAAACCCAAAGTACAAGTATGAAAGAAAAATGAGCATTATAATGCTCTCTGCTGTGGGACTGAAAGGTTTCCAAAGCTGACATCCTGAGAAAAATACAGATGCTGACTAACGACGTTGCTACTGTAATAAGTGTAATAAGCAGACGTCCTGCGTATGACAGGCAGTGGGATGAAAATGTAATTTGCATGTTCAAATTAGCTTATTGGCAACTTTCCATGGACTTTGACTGATGTGACAAAGAGATTTTTAGCCACAGTAGCAGCATGACTCTCAGGATCTCAGTCCAAGAGTGAAATATTTTGACAGTGCCAAATTTCATAATTTCATCCATGTTCCCCTGAGGATAAATTGTAATAACTGGCCAGCACCATATGTATCTGTGACTGACCTGCAGCGTTACACAACAAAACCACCCAAAACCCTGAACTTTGTCTGGATGTGTCAGGTTCAGTTTAATAAGCAGATTTAATAATTTCACTGATTTTCCAGATTATCGTCATTAATGTTTTCTGCAGTATTTTCTGTTGAATTCGTCCATTTCTTCAGACAGAATACTCCTCCTGTGATTCCTCCAACCACCTCTCCTCCACCCTGAGCAGCGTTTTGTCTCTATTCTCTGCAGCGCTCTTCATTCATTACAGCAGCTTTACTGCGAGACGAGCAGCTTTTATTGGCACTGCTGCCTGTAAAATCAGTCAGAGCCGGCCGAGAGACTAACCTTTAGACTGAGAAAGAGAGAGTGTTGTTAGAGGAAAGATGGACGTTCAGACAGTAAACAGGAAGCAGCTCACAAATACACACACTGTCATTATTTCAGGACTGCAGATACACACGTTTTTCTGCTCTGTGTGGGCGTGTGTGTGTGTTGTGATATTTATTGAAGCGACGGCTCCTTTAACCTCGCCCATCGACCGCCCAGCGCTCCCATTAAGGCTGACTGGGATGTCCGCAGGGAGAGAGGATGTGAGAGTGTGTTTGTCTTTAAAAGGCAATAGGTTGTTTGTTGTAGTGTTTATGGGCCGATTGCTCCGTCTGAGTGTTTGTATGGACTTCATACTGTGTATGGTGAGTGTGAACTGTGAGTGCAGCAGCGAGAAGCCAGGGACTTAATTTAGCTCTTTATGTTGGACGGGCTGTTTTTATAACCATGTAGAATTGATCATATTTTAGTGAGACGCCTCCTGTTTTCTAAAGTTTCCCGTTGATACAGGCTGAAATCTTCACATTAAGGAAGTCTTCACCCACAAAATGACCATTGTATATCAGTTACTCTCCACGTGTTAATGTTGTCTTCGTGAATAAAACTTTTATTTCCTCGCATGCCTCCATAGCGAAGAAAAACTGAGAAAATTCTTCATGAATTAAAGTCGTGAAGAACTGCGTGTCACAACAGTGTAACTGAATCAAAACATGTTTTCAAATTCTCACACAACTCGCGCAGTATAATCAAAGTTTTACGCCTTGTTTCCACTTACGTACGTGTCCATAGATCTGTAAATATACAGATGATGCCTCTAGTGTCCAACACAAGGAAATGCATTTCTTTACAGGTGGATAGTAACCTGACTGAAACTACCTGTAGCCCTGGGGGAGGGCTAATTTAATTTAATTAAAAGGATGTATGAACGGCTGAACGAGTCCTATTGACGATCTGACTGTATACGTATAACCATGTGTTTAGCAGAATAACATTACTCAGATGGACTATGTGTTCAAATGAGATAAACAAGTTCTTTTTAATCAGACAAACTTACTTGCCAATCAACAGGCAACTGAACTGAAGGAAACAGCGTGTTAGCCAGTTAGCAGCCTGTTAGCTAAGCTAGCACACTGTTTATATGGTCTCTCCAAAATCCACCGCAAACGTTAAATTTTTTGTAACGTACTTGAGGCAAATTCCGGACCGAAAAATGTCTTTTCACTTAAATCTTATACTTTAAAACAGATACATATAAACAGTCTCATGCACGGACGGGAAGTGCTCTCGGACCTTGCTTTTTGGGATGCATGAACAGAGTTAAATCGCAGGCATTTGCTCTCATACGGAAGTATTGTGAATATTTAGCAAAAATGCATCTGTTTGGGAAGTTCTGAGCCCCGACTGGATAAATGGACTGAGTTCACAGGTCGACAGGATGCACAGATCTATAGTAAATGTCATCTACATATATAGTTGTCACTGGCTATTGATGGGCGGGGATGTATGCTAATTGCCGACTAGCGGGACTGCACTGTCAGTTCACGATTAATTGGTATTCATGAACATACACACGTGCCTACGATCAAATTGGAATTCTCTGCAGCATGCACGAATCCATAGTAGGTTTTTAGTCAATTTTTTGTGCAAATCTACTCATAGATTTACTGACACTTTGTGAGCAAGACCCGTTGTGTGGATGAGTCGGGGCATGGTTAGCCTATAGCTTAGCATAAAGAGTGAGTAAGGGGAAACATCTAGCTTAGCTGTCCCAAGTGGACCAACATCTTTGAGGCTCAGTCATTAGTATCCTGTGTACACAAACAGAAATGTAAAAACATTTATAACTGCTGCCTCATACACTCATCTCACTCTTACAAAGAAAAATTAAGTCCCGATTGCTGACTGTAACATATTCAGGCTAGCATTAGCATGTTGCTATGGTCACATGATCAGTGGTGGCAGAAGTATTTAGATCCTTTACTTAGTAAAAATACTAATAGAGTCCAGCAGGAATGACGTTTACTGTAGGCTGATGCTGAAGTTAGCGTCGTCCAGGTTCCCTCGTCAAAAAGCCTACATGATTTTTCTTTCAGATTAGATTATTGCAGGAAATGAGCTGTCGCAAACAAACATTTATGATACTTACAGGTTTTGTTCAGCAAGAAAAACTTCATTAATGACCACTTTCATGATTACTGAAGCCAAATGCAATCACCAAACGTAAAAAGCAAATGTTAGACTTTACGTCCGTTCTGCAGCCTCACTGACCATCTGTTAGCAACTGCTTTTGTTTTTTTTAAGACACATAAAAGCTTTCACAGTGTGGTATTTACGGATGTATTTTAAACATGAAAGTGTCTTCAGCTTGTGTGTTAACCACAGACATTATTTCAGACATCTAAATAAAAACCCATGCAAAACACCATCGACTTCGAGACGTGAGAACCGCAAGTGCTAAAACACAAATTCATTTCCGCATTTTAGGACTCGTTTCTGGCGAACTCTATACCACAATGTAAAACTTGTTTGTTGCAAGTGAAAGTCCTGTTTTCAATGAGATACTTTTGTAAAAGTATGTGAGCATAATCAGCTAGATGAAGCAAAATTATTCAAAGCAAGGGTTGTTACTTTACAAATTTTAGACCGTTTTATTTTGGCAGTTCTTTTGGCTCCATGTGACAAGTAAATTAAAACAAACAATAAACAGCAAGGCATCGAAAACATTAGTTCTGGTAAACAAAAAAAAAATTTGAAAATCATATTACTCAAACTAAGGTATTGAAAAAAGTATGTTGCCAGCACGCTCTCCACTGCTGCAACATGATAAATCACATCCCTCTTTCTCTTTACTGAAGGTTGTATTTTAGAGCGAACCCACATGTGTTGAGCCAGTCAGAGTTATCTCTGTGGCGGCCCTGATCAGAGTCTGGTTGGCGTTTCCTGCGTTACTTCCCCGGGCAGAAGGGGCACGAGTTGTTCTTGCTGGACTGCAGCCACACTCTGATGCAGTCTCTGTGGATGGTGTGTGAGCAGCTCAGCGGGTGGCGGCTCTCTGGATCCACGTGGTTCTGGCACATCAGGCACAGTTTACGAGCCCCGACAGGCTGACCTCCACCTGCCGCCGCCGCTGCTGGCACTCTCTGTGGGGGAGGTGTTGGCCTCTGGATGGGGCCGGGGGGCGTGGGCCGGCTGATGGGCCCCGGGGCCGATCGCTCGTTTTGCATCAGCTTGAAGCCGACCTGCTCGGTGAGCTCCTCCATGGACATGCCAGACAGCGTGCCGCGGGAGCTCTTCACCTGCTGCAGCAGCGAGGTCAGCTGAGCCTTGTTGCATTGTGGGAAGCAGGTTCCGAGCTTCTCCAGGACCTTGTCGAGTTTGCCAGCAGGGGCAGAGGTGGCAGGGCGGGAGTGGGGTGGGAGAGGGAGTGGCGGCAGCAGGCAGGCGGGGATGGAGCTACAGGGTAGATGGGCTGAACAGGAGGGGACGGGGAGAGACTGGGAGGCGGAGTCACCCTCATCTGAGCTCTGATGTGAGGCTGGAAGTGAGGTGGTGCTGGGGGGGAGGTGGTGCTGGAACTGTTGTATGGGTGGTGGTGGGCGTGCGTGTAGTGGTGGCGGTACTGGGGTGTGGTGAGGGTGCTGGTACTGTTGCTGATAGAAGTGTGGGTGTCTCGGGGGATGGAGGGGTCGGTTCATTGGAACTGTGGGAGGAGGGCATGAACTGGGGGCGGACCAGTGACTGCATCACTTGGTTGAATCGCAGGTCAGCCTGTGGGAGGAAAAAGAGTCGCTTAGATATACGTTAAATAAGTTTAACTCCTCAAACCTCCTTTTGAAAAAGTCCCCTTAAGGCCCCAGAATCTGGGGAAGCGGAGAACAACTAGAAACAAAACAAAAAATCAGAATCTGACAATACACCCTCATCCTTCTGTCCTAAGCACCTCTTGACAGACGACCACGAGCACATGCACGCGCTTCATAGAGTAACCCAGTGTTTACTGCTAGCTACAGTCCTTCCAGCACCGGGTCTAACTGGTGTAACGGCAGCAACAGAAAGTTTGCTAATTTGGCAGGGAGTCAGGGTTGTCTAGTCCCTCGGAGCTGGGGTTCACGCTGCAGCTGCTGACTGGGGGTCTGTCTCTGGAGCTGCTGCCTGCTGTACTCCCGGCGAGTTGGTCTGTATCAGCAGGGACTGAGGCAACACACTGTGGCCCTAGCTAATGTTAGCTACATAAACATGAACGTATAGTCACGGTCACCTTCGGTAACATTTTCTCTCCGTACAACACAAACAAAGGTTCTTACCAAGGGGAGCTGTGGCAGCGACGGCACGTTGATCCTGGGCAGGGACTCTAACTCGCGGCCCTGCTGCAGCTGCTGCAGAACCTCCTGGAAGCGGCTCTGGAGCTCCTCCCGGCTCCTCCGGACCAGACCTTCCTTCTTCTCCCACTTCTGCCTCTCGTGAGGGTACTGCTGAGGGAACTCCACCCGGAGAGTGTTCAGGTACTGACGCACCTGGGACAGGTAACCACAGGGTCAACGTCAGCGCGTCTGCAGGGCTTCAGTCTGAACACTGATTCATGTCTATTGTTGTTTTATGAGACTGAACATCAGATGAAAGCTTGAACGTTCTGCTGTCTGTACCTCACTGAGCCAGGCCTCGATGCGAGCCATGGCGACGTCCCTCTGCTTCTCCGTGGCGGCGATCTCGTCCTTTAAGGCCAGCAGCTCGGCCTCCTGCGCCTCCTTCCTCACTCGCTCCATCTCCTGCCTCAGCTCGTCCAGCTCCTCCTGCCACCTCTGCTGCTCCTCGCTCTGCTCCTCCGTGAGAGCCGTGAGCTTCCTCTCGCTTTCCTCCAGCTCCTTGGCCAGCCTGAGGAGGAGGAGGAGGAGGTGGAGGAAGAGTGTGTGTGAGTTTCTCATGTTCAGGGGATTTTTGGGAACTTAATTTGATGAGGAAACTTCATCAGTAGTAACAATTTTTAAAGATTTACATTGTATTTATCTTCTATTTCTGTTACTGTAAAGTGTGATGAGACTCATAAACATATTTACTCATTAATAAAGGTGCCACGATAAGTTGACTGATCAGTTAGTTGATCGACATAAAGTTAATCAGGAACTATTCTTAAAAGAACAAATGCCAGCTTCTCAAATGTGGATATGCTCTCGTTTATTTAGTCGTCTACGACAGTAAACTGAATCTCTTCAGGTTTGGAGTTTCGGTGCAACGAAACAAGACATTTGACGATGTCATCTTGGACTTCAGGAAGACATAAAAGTGATTTTCCACTTTTTATTCAAAAACCGAACGATTAATTGATTAGTCTGTATTTTAATTCATCATGTGTTTATGGTTTCTGCTTTTTCTCATCTATAGATACTTTTTAGAAATACTGTGTCCTGGTTACAGGTCAGTTGTGCAGCTCTGTGAGCTGAACACAGCAGTAGAGGGGGTACAACACAAACATCTGGTTCCAAATAGTTTAGTCGCCACAAAACATCCAGTATTGAGGCAGCTGACAGAAACAAACTGGCTGCTCTCTGTTTCCATCACACTCGTCTATTTCCATTCCAGTTTGTTGTGTAGTGAAGTTTTTGAGACATTTGTACAACTTCTTAAATGCCGTTATCCTGCTTTGCTGTGTGCACACTAACAGCTTAAAGGGACAGTTCACCCCAAAAATATATTTTTTATCCTCTTACCTGTGGTGCCATTTATTAGTCTGGATTGGTTTAGTGTGAGTTGCTGAGTGTTGGAGATATCAGCTGTACAGATGTCTGCCTTCTCTCCTATATAATATAACAAGGAGGCACCCGGCTGCTCAAAGTGCCAAAAAGTACATTTGAAAAACTCAAAACAAACTTCACCTGCCAACTAGGGCGTGGTATCGCCACTGATTTCCCGATTCAATTCAATTTCCGATTCGATTTCTACTCGTGGAGGTTTTATTGCACTCACAGCAACAAGCGTAGTTGTCATTAGGTCACGTTATCCTCACCTCTCTGTCTGCACCACAGCATCTTTACTCCATGTTTGTGTGTCTGTGCATAAAAGTGGCGCAGCAGCCCCGACGCACAGACAGCAGGAGAGAGGCTGCAGCAGCATGATTATAAATTACACCTACATGTAAAAAAAAGGAAGCTAACAGCTAAAGATAAAAGAACCGGTAATGTCGGAGCTTTTCAAGACTACGGTTTAGCGCTGGGGCCCGTTTACAACTGGAGAGATTAATGGAGTTAGAGTGTCGCACATCCTTGGGAAAAAGTATATATAGAAGACCAATCTCAGATTTTATGAATTGATATTGAGTCATTCAAATGAAGATTAATTTGAGTCAGATATATCTATTATTTCAACCCAGCCCTGACGTTTACATCTTACACTGTCACAAGCACGAGCCTCTCGCCTAGTAGCTGCACACTTCATTCTGTGCGGTGATTCGGTTGGTGGGTGTAGCTCAGTAGAAGGAAAATAGTTCCTGCATGAAACTACTCACAGCAAGGTCTGTGGATTATCTTGAGTAACCGGATTAGGATTTCTGCAAAGAGAAAATTTTTTGGGTGCTTTGAGCTCCACAAGCTGAGTGCCATCTAGTTCCATTATACAGGAGAGAGGGCAGATATTTCTACGGCCGAGATCTCCAACACTCCACAACTCACACCAAAGCAATCTAGACTGATAAAATAGCACCACAGGTGGGAGGGAAAATGTGTAATTTTAATTTGAGGTGAACTGTCTCTTTAACGAAAAAGAAATTACATTGATTTGTCTCACAAATTGAGATCTGACTCTTGGACTTATGATTTGAATCATAAGCTCCTTTCACACTGCCAGATTATTGTTGAATGTCGGGCTGTTTTGCCGGCAAGCTGTGAACGTTTAGACACACAGAGCCGGATTGGCAAGTTGATCCGAGATGCCCAATTTTCCGCCTCGTAGGGTAGACATATGGGTGGAACCCTTTTAGTTTAAACAGACCGAGGCGGCCTTCTGCAACGGGAGGCTCCTATCTAAAAAGGGCTATGTTTTTTTTACAGGACAACCAGAGCGCACAGGCAAACCTACGTTTCGGGCTGATGTATCTATGGGGCGCAATAATTATTGCCACTTCTGGAGGGCTTTTATTGTGAAGCAGCTGCAGGAACATGAAGTCTAAACCTGTTGCTCAATGTGCATTTTAAAATGGTCTAAATTTACATTTGTTTTTTAAATTTAATTTAATTCAGTTCATGTATTTCCACGGTCTTGTTGGTGTTTACCTGTTCCTCTCCTCTTCAGCTCTGTTCTTCTCTGATGTCACTTCCTGTTTCTTGGCTAAGAAGTTCTTCCTGGTGGCTTTCGAGTCGTTCAGCTGCAGTTTGACTCGCAGAGACTCCAGTTTCTCCAGAAGAGCCTTAACACACAATCGCAGTGTGACGGTGGAGTCTTCTTCTGTTACAGCCCCACAACAACTCCACAGTCTGCTTCAAAACAGTGTGGACATGTACATGTGTGTGAGTCTCACCTGGTGCTGGCGGGTGGCATCCTCCTTCTTCTTCAGCACTTGCTGTTTGTGTTTCTCGTGCGCCTCCCCCTCTTCGTCCTGCTTCTTCATCAGACTGTCGTACTGCTCCTTCAGGCTGGAGCTGTACTCCAACATGGCCGCCACCTGACTCTCCCAGTCCGGCTCCGTGTTGACGCCCGACTCTACGGTCGTGCTGTCCGTCTGCACAGCCTGCACCTTCTGCAGCAGGTCTGGGACAGGAAACAAACCAGTACACACAAAAAAAGTGTTTAAACTGTTAATAAACACAAAGGGAAGGACCGGTGACTAAATTAGATGACATTACGATGATGGCTTGACTCTTCACCACAGGGACAGCCACTGAGGCTCCTGGGTATCGTAGTATTAAGAGACATGAATAGGCTGCAAACAAGATCATTTGTCTTGGATTTTCTTCTTCTTCTTTGGGGTTTTACGTCAGCTTGCATCCTTTACATGTCACTGCCTGTCCTGCTTTTACTCTTCCACTATAACCCTGTTGTGTTACAGTCTCGTTGCTTTCAGAAACCTAAACATCCATTTTCTCTCCTCCATCCCTACACTCAAGCACTTCTTTAATCCTCCGTTCGTCCTAACGTCTGTAATCCTGCAACACAGCCCTTTTTTCCTCCTCGTACTTCCTGTATGAACACACTACAGCAGTTGGTTGTTTCCGTAAAACAAGTACTGTGCTATTCAAGCTGTGACCTGTTCTTAACCGACTAATAATCACTTGTGCTTTGCTGTTGGATTCCCATCTTTAAATCCCTTCTCCTTTATTCTGAACTTCTCATAAGTGTCTTCCTTTTGTCACACTATCCCAGTACCGCCGCCACTCTTTGACTGTCTCCTTCCGAACGATCCGATTGTCTCTGATTTTCTGCATGAAAGTAATTCAAAAGGTGTGAGTCATTTCAGATCATCCTCATTGAGAAATATCTTTATCTCCCACACAATCAAACCGCTCCACGCTCAGCATGAGTCAGTCTTGATGCCTGGGACGGATGATGTCACTTCATCTACACATTTCGACATCTTTTACATGTTTACATTACATGTTTTATATATTTCTTGTGCTCTCAGTCTGGGTGTGTTCCGGCTGCCAGACCAGTTTCCCCTTCGCCTCGGGGTCAACCAGCTGCAGCTGGAAGGCAGTTTTAACATCATATTATAACACATTCACATATAGGCATCTTTGTCACAATATATAGGCTGCTGGCTTTGCAGGCTTATCAGCACCATCACATCCTGTAATGTACATAAATATCTGACTGACTTCCTGTTTAAGTTTAGTTCCAGGAAGTAGCGCTGCTGCTCTAAACATACTGTGTCTGCTGTTTACATTTAATAACTATAAAGGTAGTTAATGTATTTAAAAGTTAAATATCAGGAGTGGAATCCTCAGTTCTACTCAAATACATGTCACAACTTTAGTTACTCTGCATGTTGGGATTAATGTGAGCAACAAATAGATGATGATGTAATGTCACAGATTAGGATGAAACCGTATTGATCCTTGAAGTTCACAACCTGCCCAGCAGATACAGAGCATACGTAGCCCACATGATCTCCAGCTTTATCAGCTGCGACTTTAGCAGCAGTTTAACCTCAGGTTACAACACCACAGCTAATTTGCACTTCTTTTTTTTATTTTATTTTATTTTTTTACCTCAGGTTATATATATTCTACATATTCATTATCATAAATATTTACATACATATCCTTTTTATTTTTTTTACTGTGCAATAATATTTTTCTATACCTGTGCAGTAAATACAACACATACCTGTGTGTGTTTCAGTTTATCCTACCAATTATGAACATACAGTATCTGAACAAGTTAAAAGTGTATATAATATAGATTTACTTTATTTTTTTCTTTTATTTGTATGCCTTTAAACCCTATTAGCACTCTATCACTTTCATTTTCTGACTCTTGAGCTGCTGTAACGTGAATTTCTCCGGTTTGGGATTAATGAAGTGAAATTATTTTAACTTATTAGTGATGCTAACACACATTAATGCCTCAGTAATTATAGTTCAATAGTATTACTCTTCAATAGGTCAGTGTGCTGGAGTACTTTTATATTTTGATGCTAATTTTGATGCTAACGATGATGCTTTTGTACTTTCACCGATGTAAACAGTTAAATGCAGAGTTTTACTTATATTACATATTTATAAAGTATAATAACAGTGTGTATTAGTACTTTAACTCCAGTACAGCGCCTGAACACTTCCTGCAGCTTCTCTGTAAACACTGTCATGCTGTTACCTTCCACTCTCATGTTTGCTAACGCTAGCTCCAGGTCATCCTCCTCTTCCTCCTCCTCCTGCCCGACTAGCAGCTCGTCCTCTGGGGACAGGCTGGCTGTTTCCTCGCTAGCAGCCATGCTAACGTCTCGGTACAGAAATGAAACTGAGCCGGGCTCGGTGTGTCCGGACTCCGGCACACGGCGCAGCTAGCTGTTAGCCTCTCAGCTAACTGTTAGCACCGGAAACCTTCTTCAAAATAAAATGTTGAAATTGTGAAACTTCAGTCTGAAGACGCTGCCGGTGATTTGTAACGACGCGGAAACTGTAACGTGCGACACTGAAAACGATCAGAGCGAAATGACACGACACAAAGATCGTCTATGATCGGAAATGAAATAGGTTTGTTTTTGAAAAAACTTTATTGAGCACGACAGACCAGGACACTGTCAACAAACAGGCGCAGAAATGGTTATTTTAAAAAAGGCAAATAAAATAATTCATGATACATAAATACAGTAAATAATATAAATAATAATATAATTATAATAATTTATTTTATATTTTATTTTACAGAGTAGTCGTCTTACTGCCTTGACTCTGAAGATGAATTTAACATGTTGATGCCATGGAAACATTTATTTTAGAACAATTAACAAAACAAATGATTCTTTATTGTAGATTTTCTATAAAATTACAGCTACTAAACAAAATAAAATAATATGTTTACATTGTAAAATCATCACTGTAGATTCTGCACTGAGAAAAGACCAGTTGCATTTATTTTTCTTCTGCTCTCATGCTGCAGGTTTGTACACTGATGTCCAGGCTGGCTGCTGCCTCTCAACACTTTTTGGGGGTCCTGGATGAAAACTGTCCCCAGTTGATAAATACAATTATTCTGTTAGGTGAAATATTTATATTCAAAGCTCATTCAAGAATAAATGTGAATTTAAGTTTGGCGAAAAATACAGTGCAAAGTCAGTTTCTTGTAGAAAAAAAATGCTAAAAAAAAAATGCCCAACATGAAATAAAAATAAAACATGTTTAAAATATGCTTATATTTTTTAGATTAAATAAAGAACAGTCCCTGTGTGACAGTCTATGAGCCCACTGCACAAAAATTAAATAAAATAAATTATTATTGTTCAAATTATTTTAGAATTAATCTTAAAAATTTGATTTTTTTAAAGGTAATTTATGTGAATTTATCTGAAATTATATTAATTATTATTAAAACTTAAACTTAAAAATGCCCAAATTTAGAGATCTGAGAATCTTAAAACAAACAAATAAAAAAAAAACAGAAGCTGGGTTGAATTTCTCTGAAATTAAATTAACAAATTATTACAATGTAAATTATTTCAAATAAATAAACATTAATTTGTGTGATTTTTTTTTTCTTGCATTAAATTAACTTACTTATTATTGTGGAATTTATTTTAAAACTAATCTTGCCAAATTTAGAGTCTAAAAAATACAGTAATTTGTGTGAAATTGAAATAAATTATTATTGTCAATTTTTTTAAAACCTTACCTTAAAATTCCACATTTAAAAATCTTTAAATACATAATCAGTAATGTGTGTGAAATGAAATTGATTAATATCTTCACTAAACAAATAAACAGTAATGTGTGTGTGTGTGAAAGAGAGAGAGATGTAAAGTTCCTCTGAGGTCAAACTCTCGGTGTCAGTAAAGCGTGTCAGAGTGAGCCCTCCTCTCTTTTCGCTCCTCTCTGGCTCCCATCAGGACTCCTGTTAGTCACATGACAGAGCTGGGAAAACCTCCTGACTCCCCGCTCCTCCTCCTCCTCCTCCTCCTCCTCCTCTCCTCGCCCTGTCACTCGGCTGTTTGCTCGCTGTCTGTCGGTGTGTGCGTGTGTATGTGTGCGTGTGTGTGTTAGCTAGCTGTTAGCTACTCGTCACAATCAGCCGCAGGAGCGACGCGAGCATGGCGGACACAGCCAGGGACCCTCCACCGGAGCGCACCGACTTCCATGAGCTGGAGGACGGGGAGGACCTGTTCCCGGAGCCGGTCGCCACACTGGAGGTGAGGAGGAGGAGGAGGAGGAGGTGATGAAGGGAGGCCGAGGGGAGCTGTGGCAGGCAGGGCGTGATGCTTCCAGCTGACAACAGATGAGAACTTGCAGGACGGGGAGCAGGCAGGGAGGAGACCTTTAGCTTTAGCTTTGGCGTGTGTGTGTGTGTGTGTGTGTGTGTGTGTGTGTTTATTAATCCCTGCACTGTCATCATTCAGCAAAACACCCGTTTGCACTGCGCTCACTGTAACCACACACACGGTGGCCTTCAGAGACACACTTACAGGAGCCGGGGAGGGTCATGATTGCGCGGAGAAAAGCGCATAATAGGTGTGTTTGCTCTCGCGGTCAGGTGACAGTCACACAGGTGCGGTGATGCGTTCAGGGCGGGCTGGAAAAACGGACAGAGTGCACATTACCAGATTAAATATGATTGTTGTGTTTTAGAACTAATTAAAGGCAGTGGTTGATGCTTTGAACTAAAATTGATCTAAATCATAATTTCCATGGTGGAGGCAAATAATCCTGCAGGTAGTTGAGAGTCAAAGTGCTTTCATGCAGCGTGAAGTTGACTCTGAAACTACTCAGGTAACAGTAAAAAGACTCAAACCACACAAACTCTGAATATCACCAGAAGTGACACCACAGGCTGCACAAATGTAGTTGTTGCAGGGTAGTTGTGCTGCTGGTGTGTCCACCCCCTTCACAGCAAGAGTCCCTGACTTTGTAAACTATCTTTTGCATTGTTCTAACAAGAAATGAGCCACAAAACTGTCTAATATTATTGACTTTCTATTGAGAAGCATTCGATGACTCTAAGTACTCGAAACAAAAGCTGCTTAATTTATGAAATGAACTCAGTAAAGAATCCTAGTTCTGCTCCACTTTTACCACCCAGATGTTTGTGTCAGAGCAGCTACAGGGTCCAGATTTCTCTTCAGTCATTAGTCCAGGGTCCACACACAGTTTAATACATTCAGCGTCATACTTGTGTTTGGTCATGTTGTTGAGTTAGTTTGCTGTTTGTCAGGTAGGTGTCTGTTAGTCACTCACTCTACAGCAGGAAAAGACACTTCAAAATAAGGCCATGTTTACACAGAAACGATCCACTGAAAACAGAGTCGTTTCTCATTTTCGTTTTGAACAAAGTTCTGCGTTTAGACGACAGTGTTTTGCTAACAGTCTCCATGCACACAAATCCACAAAAATGACCAAAAACACTGCAGTATACATGCAGGGTCGTGGTCACTACGCGTCGCTGTTGCAGGAGAGAAGACAAGAGAAGATGGCGCTGGGGTCGAAGCAGTTTTATAAAACTCTTGAACATGTAATGGCTCCTTAAAGGGAAATTTCATGTTATTTCAACCTGTCTCCTATCGTCCTAAATTTGTTTCAAGTGACTAGTGACATAAAAATAATAGTTAGCATGTTAGCCGTTAGCCCAGATACAGCCGGGGCGCATAGTAGTGTCAGACCTGTTAAAACGTAAGTGAACATTCATACTTCAAGTGCAAAGTTAGAAAACTAAACAAGATTTTTTTCCACAAACACAGCCTCATATCGTTAGGATAAATGTCAGAGAACATATAGAAAACCACATGTAAACGTGTTGTCTTACTTTACCGGTGTGCTGCCATGTTTGTTTACCATTTAGCTCTGCTTTCCAAAGCGCGGCCTAAATATCGCGAGAAGCAGCGAGCTCATACGGTGGTCCACTTAGAATGGAACCGGGACCCACTTTTGGATCGAGACCCACCAGTTAGGAACCACTGGTTTAGAGTATGGACAGAAAATCTTAGGAGCACGATTCAGCTCCTCAGAAACAACGATGAAACCTTGTAGGAGGAAAATTTGTTGAAACAAAATCAACTTTATAGGCCGATCATGGTGACACAAGTCCATGATACGATATTATCACAGTACAGTATTATTGCCATTTTAAATATGTGGTGATATGCTGAGTATTGCCATAAAATAAATTCATTTATTACCTTTTTTTCAACTGTGAATTTTGTCCCCAAAGGAAAAATTTTGTCAACATTTTGCAGCAACAAAATGTGTGTAGTGGACTAAAAAGTAATTGCTTTTATTACTCCAGTGGACGACCCAGAGTTTAATTTGAATCTGTAATATTAATAATTGATATGATTAGATAAATCAGTACTTGGCACAGTGTGACGATACGATATTGCCACACAGAAATATCGTAACGATCCCCCACACCTACAAGTTAAGACAAGTATCAATAGTTCTTAATATATTTCCACACAGTGCAGAGAACAAACCTGCAGGACGATACAAACACTAAACCGCTGAACAAACAGAAGCAAACTAATAATAATACGGCTGTTTTACACAGACAGGAGTTGAACAACAAACAATAAAGGATCCTGGTTTTTAAAATGTTGGGACGCTGTGTGAAATAAAAACAGAACGTTTTTGAGTGAATACAGGACAAAGACGAGATCTTTAAGGTTCAAACTGATAAACTTTATTGTTTTTTTGCTCATTCCGATTTGACGCCTGCAACATGTTACAAAACGTTGGTACAGGAGCATATTTACCTCTGTGTGACATCATCTGCACCTCCATCCCATCACAGATGCTTTGAGCTTTGCACTGGTTGCAACCAAGCACCAAACGCTGGGACTGAAAACTGGAGCCAACACTGACGCGCCAAAACCTGCAGCTCCTCTAACGTCCCTCAAGGACGCCCCTTTTATAGCGATTAATGATGCTATTATATCATTTGTTACCAATTGTCGTGTTTAAAGTTGCGTTCCACAACTTTCCAGTCTGTTGTTATACCGTGTTGCAGCATCACATTCGTAATGAGTGTATATTTTATAAAAAACAACAAAGTTTAACAGTTTAAACATCAAACATCTCGTCTTTGGACTGTAGTCAGGTGAATATAGGATGAAAAGGGTTTGTAAATCATTGCGTTCTGTCTTTATTTACATTTAATACAGCCTTTTGGAGTCAGAGCTGCACGATAAGAGGAATGCGGAAGAGAGGTTGTTGAATATTACGATATTACTTGCAATTAATAAACAGATATTTATGTGTCCTCAGTTTCCTGATCAAATATAACAGATTACTTGTTGATTTAAGAAAAAGAAAGGAAATTATTTCCAGCACTGTTTTGTCAAGATTTTGTTGCCGCTGCTTCTTTTTGACATCACATTTAGTGAACGTGATCTCACAGATCTAAACGGCCAAAAAGTTCTGATGCACAAATGGTTTTCCCAAAACATCCACGTAACTGTTCCACGTATTTCTGATGAGTGTTTTCTGATCAGCTTCATGGTTAAAAGGAAATCAGCAGTGGCAGTTAATGAAGAGATGACATGTAACCACATCCTCGGTGCTGGCAGCTGCTCGCCGTGAAGTTAATGACACTTGTGTAACTTTTTCATCCTCAGTGTTTCCTAACAGGCGGCGTAGTGCTGCCAGCAAACTCCAGAGACCAGATGTTTAGGTGAAATGGTGATTAAGCCTTTTGACTTGGCTTTAATTTGTAACTGTGGTTCAGAGTTGGATCATTTTACTTTTTGCCTGTGCTGCTTTCACAAGTGTTTAACCCTCTGAACCCTGATGACTAATTGGTGCGATTTCTCTCAAAAACATGGGAAAAAGGCAAGAAGGAATGTGGTAAAAAAAAAAAAAAAATAGCCCAAAAATTGAAACTATACATATTATATTAACTATGATTGTTATTTTTACATTTTAAAGTCTGTTACAGATTGTTCTTTAGAATTTCTTGTTTTTAATTTTCTCTTTTTTCTAATTTCTTGCCATTTTTTGGGGGGTCATTTCTTTTTTTGTTGCTCTTTTTTTAAAAATATTTTTAAAGCACCTTTTTCCTTGTTTCCTTTTATTTTAACTTTCTTTCTTTTCTTTTTTTTCTACTTTTCTTGTTTGTAATTTTCTCTTTTTTCCAGTTTCTTGCAAATTTTTCCTGGGTCATTTCTTCTTTTGTTGCTCATTTTTTTAAAATAATTCTTAATCACTTTTTCCAGGTCATTTTCTTGTTTGTTAGTTTTTATATATATATTTTTTAAATTTTTACTAATTTTGTGGCAGTTTTTTGGGTCATTTCTGCTTTTGTTGCTCTTTTAAAAAAAATATTTTTCAAGCACTTTTTCCTTGTTTCCTTTGTTTTTAACTTTCTTTTTTCCTTTCTTTTTTTCTAATTTTCTTGTTTGTAATTTTCTCTTTTTTCCAATTTCTTGCAAATTTTTTGGGGTCATTTCTCCTTGTGTTGCACATTGCCTTCTTCCCGTGTTTTTGAATGAAATGAAGCCAATTTGCTCAGATTTGAAAGGGACTGCTCATTTCTGATGGTGGACTTGACTTCTCTCCTGGAGGAAATGAACAACTGGCGCACCAGAATTTCCTGTCAGTGGTCAAAAGTCCAAACCATCCAAAAAAATGCTTTCACACTAGTTACGGACCAGACCAGTGTTTGTTTGGTCCGGACCGAGACCACCTCTTTTTGCTGGACTAAATTTTGGCCGTTTGGTCCAGACCATGGTCCGGGGGCAGTTTTCACACCTGTGGCACAAACTAGAAAGTCCAAAAGTCCGGACCAAACGACCTCGGTGTGAAAAGGCCCTTAGTCGAACGTACTGTGATGAGTTCAGCCGTCTTAACGTAAAGTCTGCGAGCGCAGAGTCCACACAGGCCTCAAGTCTGTTTCACTTGTTGCCTTTTGTCCTCTTGAACCATTTTGGCCTCGTGTGCTACTGAGCACGTCTCGAAGAAATAAACGGGGTCCTGACTCCAACACTGTGTCCAGTTCTCTACATCCATGGGACATCTGGCTGCACCAGATCTCCTGAAATATCACTGTCAGACTGACAGCTGAAGGGTTTTGAGCTTGAATATGCAGCATTAGTTAAATACTGCTGTTGATTAATGTGAAGCTGTTTTGGGGTGAACTGACCCTTTAAGATCTGAGCAGGCAGACGGAGTGTGAGAGGAGTGAGACCTCTGCCTGTAGAAACATCTCAGATCATCAGTTTAAAGCTCATTTGAGAAAAGTTTCTGCTTCAGCTGTGTCGTAACAAACTGGCCAGACTGCAACACACACACACACGCACGCACGCACACACAGAGGCCTGTTTTTCTCTTTTCGCTGTGTCAGCACTCCGGATTTCATTCCTGGTGATGATTGTCTTCCTTGAGTGTCACAACAGCACTCTTCAATGACCCGTGTGTGTGAGTGTGTGTGTCATCCACTTCCCGGCAGTGTGTGTGTGTGTGTGTGTGTGTGTGTGTGTGTGTTCAGGGCTGCCTCACAGGGACCAATAAAACACGTAAAGGATGTTACACACACACACACAGTCTGAGCACTCTAAAGTGAAGTGGGGTTAAGTAGAGCGTTTAATAACCTTTGTCTCCTCCTGTTTGATTAGACTCTCCTCTGATAGCAATACACACTCAGCTGTCAGTTTATTAGGTACACCTAGATAACACTGACTCAGTCCTGTAATAAATCCTCCTGCCTGCAGCTCATAACGTTTGTGTTGACTGCCGTCTGCTGCTGTTGACCAGTGAGCTGTTTCCAGTATTTCGTCCTCCATGGCTGATATAAATGAGGCACGCTGTGGTCGTGTGGTCCAGCGGAGCGCCCTGATTCCAGTTGCACCTCTTTGTGTGTTTTCTCAGTGTCAGCATTATTCAGCCGACAGGAGTTTCCTCTGTAGTGTCCTCATGTTCCCTTTTCACACTGCTGTTTCCTGCACAGTCTGTAGCCACGCTAGCAGCTAGCAGTGTTTTTTAATGCATAAGGGCTTTATTGTTTCTTCTTGCATATTTTCTACTTCTAGTTTGAATTGATGAATTGCTGCAATAAGAAGAAGTTGGTAAAAATTCTGGATTTCTGAGCTGGAGTTTGGCCTCAGTGGTCGGGTGAACTCTTGGTGTCACAGGTTGTTGTAGCTTCTCTCTGTTTAATTCTATGTGATTCAGACACGTGTATTGTTTGAACGCTGCAGCGTGAGGGTTAGTGAGACATTTATGATGTGTATGATTTGATATTTAAAAGTCTTGCAGTCGTTATTGGAGCTGTGACTTGTTCAGCATGCCTGAGGCTTTTTATCTTCTCCTGGTTTTGAGTCCAGATCAGAGTTTGAGGGTCACAGTATTCGTGTGTGTGTGTGTCCAGTGTTTCCTCTGACCCCTCTGTGTGTGTCTGCTGAGTAAGGAGGGAGGAAGCTCCTTTTTGTCATCACTCATTTCCTCTCCTCCTTCTATCCGCTCAGCTAAAATCTCTCCATCTTCCTCTTCTCTCCTTTGAATCCTGCTGCTAACAGCTCTATGAGTTTGTCTTACTGTCTCTGAAGCAGCAGGTGAGTGTTTCAGTCAGTGTTTCCCACCTCACACAGACGACTGGTTGAAAATTTCTGCAGACACTAGATGTTGAACAAAGTCGGAGACACTAGCCATGTTCCCATCAGCCTGTTTAGATGCGCATTTAGAAGTATCGCATTGGAAAATTATTATGGAAATGCCAAAATTCAAATTAAAATCCCCTGATTCGCACAAACTAAATATGCTCGCTTTAGCCGGGTTTTGGTTGATTAAAAAATGTTGATAGGCAAAACGTGGAATGGAAACAGTTATGTTTGAATTAAGTCTGACGTAGCGCACCTCTCTCCATGGTGATATCCACACTCCAGGTCAGGAAGGCGGTAATGCATTTACAAGCTGGTTGCCAACCGCCAGAAAACGTAGAAGAAGAACAATGCGAGACTTGTTTTGTTTCCGGTTCTGCGGAAAACTCGAGCGAGTTTGTAGTTTTCACCAAAGTCTGTACATTTAATGGAAACACACAGGATTCATATTTCTTTTAATGCGCATTTCCCAATGATTTGAATCACTTCTGGATGGAAACATAGCTTGTGTCATATTAAGTTGCTGTCAGCAGTACATTCACCACCTCCTCTGTCTCTGAGCCTTACGATGCAAAGCCCCCCTTCATGCTGCTGCAGTCAAGAGCGCTCACTCCGCAGCTAAATCCGGGAAAGTTTTGGTCTCCAGATTTTACCTGACAAGTTTTTTATTTGAATAATACTTTTAGAAGAAGATTGAATTATTCCTTAAAGGAACAGCATGAAAGATTAGGGGGATTTAGTGGCATCTAGTGGTGAGGAGTAGAGACTGCAACCAGATAAGCTCCTGGTCAGAATTCCTTCAGTCGAATTATCAGCAGAGGTCTCCTTCTGTCCAAACAAAAAGACCAGGAATCATATTTATAAAACAATGTTTAGGATCCATACTAAAAATCTACGTACAGACAAAAGCCAAAAATCTGTGCGCCAAAAAATATTAACACTTTCTATAATCAGGCTTTCACCTCACCATTTGTGCTGCCAGTTTCCCATCTTCAAAATGTTGGTAAGCATGAGTCAAAGTCTCTCCCGTCAAGTCTGTTTTTATACATCAAAGCTTTAGGGTGTGAAGTGGCGTACACTTCGTTTTGAGACCTGAGGTGATTTAAACTGGTAAAAACACTGAATAAAGTAGCTTCATGTTACAAATCAGAGTTTATCTGATGCTGTTGGCATGTCAGAGACAGACAGCTGCTAACTTGTGCTCACCTTCTTACGCTGATAACTTGAGATCCTGACGTTCAGGAAGTTTTTACTGAGAGCTGAATTATCCACAGAGGTCACTTCCTCTCTGAAACAGACAGGGTTCAGTAAAAACTGAATGAAGCAGTTTCATTCTAGAAAAACAATGTTTCTGGTGTGGAGGGTTTGCTCACTACAGTGGCTGACACAAAAACGCAAATGGCTCTGTCTGATTTTAACCACTGAATACACTGAATAAAAACAATTTTTTCAACACTCTTGTTGCAGAGGAGCTGCGAATGATGATGGCCGACATGAAAACGTGAATGTAGAAACATGCTCCCTGTGTAGATCAGCATGATGGTCGGTATTTGTTAACGGTGTTTTACAGTTTGCACAAAAGTCCGTTTTCCCACACATCGTTTTCTCACAAAGCATTTATCAGTTGTTTCCAGTGTCTCACGGCACAAAAAAACACCCCATGCATCAAGCTTCACTTCCTTCATGTTAAACGTTAACAGTTTGTCAGAGTGTTCGAGTCAGTTCTTTCTTTGAAGTTGTAACTCGTAACAAATGTTCATAAAACTCTCCGCTCCATAAAGCAGTGCTGCTCCGTGTGTGTGTGTGTGTGTGTGTGTGTGTGTGTGTGTGTGTGTGTGTGTGTGTGTGTGTGTGTGTATAAAGTTGCGACACACTCTCTGCACATGTGATCCACTAACTGTCGACTGCAGATGTGCAGCAGAGGAGAAATGTTTGAATGTCTGGAGTTGATTTCTGATTGTTTCTCAGTGTTTGTGTTTGGAGCACCAGCTGGTGGCTTGGTGCTTTCCTGAAAGGAAGCGTCAGCAGAAGTTGTTGCGGGAGGTCGAACACAAAGAAACTGCTCTGACATTAACGTCGAGTCATTTAGTCCAGACATGGCACTGCATTGAAACATGTAAGGAGCTGCTGCTGCTGCTGCTGCTGCTGCTGCTGCTGGGAGCCTGTCGCTTAACCAGTTTGAGTAATTGATCCCTGAGTTTGAAGGTTTATCAGATTATTTTATCCTCCATCTTTGGGATTGTCATGTAAACAAAAATACAGCGTCCACACTACAGAGTGATCTACCAGGACTCTGAGCTTGCACATATTTGAATGACGAGCACAAGTGTGTGTTGACCAATAAAGTTGCACAGCGTTGCAGCCAAAACTTGAGCAAGGTTCAACTTTACAATCGATGACCCTGTGGTTTGTTTGTGCTGGAGTCTCTGGACCCTCATCATGAAGACACTGCGGTCTTGTTAGCCCCTTATAACTGCCTCCTCAAGGTGGGAATCTCATGCTAGTATGCCGCTTCGCCAGCTGTAGCGGCTCCAGTCGGCCAGTGCAAACCTCCCAGCGCTGCCTGTCACAGCAGGCTGGTGGCCAGCAGCAGCCCCATGCCTAACTTTTGTAACAGCAGCAACAGAAAGTCTGCCGATCTGGCGGGGAGTTGGGGCTGTCCGGTCCCCCAGAGCTGAGGTTTGTGCTGCCTGAATTCAGGTTCCTGTTGCCATTGACTGGGGGTCCATCTCTGGAGCTGCTCCCCGCTCTGCTCCTGGTGAGGTGGTGTGTAGCGGCGGGGAGTGAGGCAGAAGACACACTGTGAGGCTCTAGCTAACCTTAGCTTCATAAATGTGAAAATGAGAAGTCTAGTTGTCTCTCAGTCCACTTGAATTACAATATACTCAAAAATATGTTGGGATTTTGGCTAATTGATGCCAAAATGAAAGTGTCTACCTCTACTTTTAAGAGCCAGATCATAACTATAAATACTGATTACAGATTTGCTTTAAATAGACAGAAATCTCTACTTTGAATGACCTCAGGGAACGACGTTAATCTGTTAATTCTCTGCTGTTGTCGCAGCGACAAACGCATTTCAACAGGTCGCTCAGTGCGCGAGCATTTTCGTGAATATAAAAAGTAAAGTTCTTTGTTTTTTCCACCACTTAAACATGAATGTGATCACTGAACTTCATGAAAATCTGACGTGTAGTTTTCAGGATGTCTCACACACAAAGTGTTGGACAGCTGATCAGGACAAAGTGCTGCGGACTGCACCTTTAATCTTGAGTTGTATTGAAACCAGCAGACTATCTGGAATATGTGCGTTTAACTGATTTCCACAAACTTCCTCAGATGTCAGTAATGTAGCGTTAGACACTCGCCACTGGTATGAAGACTGTTTCCCTGGAAGGAGCGTTGACCGTTGCTGTGATGTCACACAATTGACCGCTGCTGACAGGAAGCTTTGAGGTCCACCAGGAGGGATGACACATGACTTCCTTTTCTTCTTCTTCTGTGGAATATGTTGAGTCTGTGCACATGTGGCATCTGCGCTTGAAAGCTGGGATAGTTTGATGTGACTGATAATGTAAATATTTAAAAATATTTTGTGCTGCAACAGGCAACCGTCTGAATAATCATAAATAAACTTAACAAACTGCTATTATTATTAATATTTTTACTAGTATTACTTTGTGCTGCTGTTCACACCAGACCTCTGGAAATGTATTCTCACATTGTAGTGCACCAAAACACAAATGTTAGTAGCAATAAAACCCAAAATATGATGTCAGCATATCCGAAACAGTAAGATTACATAACGAACAGCATTTTGCATGTAATTAACTTTTTATAGCTTTTATACTGTACTGTCTGTTTTATACTCTTAAAAATGGTGGTTGCCTTTTGTGTGTGTGTTTCCAGTCAGGACCAGCCAGTCTACCAGCTGAGGACATCAGCACCAACTCAAATGGACCCAAACAGGATTCACTGTTCGATGACGATCCGGAGGACCTGTTCGCAGGTACGTCACCACACAAGGTTTAGGTTCGCCAACAGAAGAGAATTTCAAATGATTCTTTTAAGCGTAACTGTCAGTATCAACTCGTGTGAAAAAAGCCTCACACACACTGTCCGTCCTGTCGTCCTGTTGCAGAGGCCACAGAGGAGGTTTCGTTGGACAGCCCAGAGAGAGACGTCCTGCTGTCTGACGGCCCGTCGCCCGCCATCACCCCCATCACTCCTCCCACCTCCGTCATCACCCCTCGCATTGGCCTCCCCCACGACGACATGTTCACACACTCCTCCTTCGATGAGGTGACGGCGCTCACACGTGCACACACACTTTTGATTTTTACACGGGACACTTTTGGTCTTTTGGTCAAATTTGGTTCACCGAGATTTGGAGATTATTTTTTCTTGAAACCAGAATTATCATCTACAATATACAAATATTTTCCTATTATTCTGCTGCTTCGTGTGAGCTATGCCGTTAAGTTTTTAGGGTTGTGTTTTTTACTGAGAACAAAAAATTAAAATACAGATTCCTTTGAATCAGTCATGGTGGCCACGGAGGGACAGTTGTTCGATTCAAACATAATATTTTTGACGTCTAAAAACATGTTGAAATTATGTTTTGTTTTGTCATTTTTATATAAGATAACACTAAAGTCATAATTATATTCTTCATATATGCATAAAAACAGAAGGAGAAAAGAATATGTTTTTTTCTGAAGCCTTTATTAAATACTTTACTTTGTTGTTTGGCTGCTGTCGTCACACACTGACAAAACCTTCCTGGAGGAAAATGTCTGGAAACCAGGAAATTTTGAAAACATGCTGCGACTGTTTGTCACAAATGTTTTGTTCTGTCTTTGTAGATTGAAGAGGAGGAGGGCGGCGATTCATTCGACATGCACATATCGGTGTCTGACCCTGAGAAAGTGGGTGAGTACACACTGATTCCACATCTCTGTAGTCCTGGAATACCCTGGATTATCCTGGATTCTCCTGGGGCAGTGAGAGTTGTACTCCAAATGAGGAAAAACCAGAGATCTCACTCATGTTCTTTTTACACCAGTGAGAAAAATGGTTTTCCAATATGTTTTAACTGAAACAAGACTACATTTCCCATCAGCCGCTTTTCTTCCTGCCCTTCCTCTCCCCTCCCCGAGGACAATAAGTATGTGCGAGGTGATATTCAGCTGTTCTGCCTTCATGTGCAGTCAGCGGAAAGTCTGGAAGTAAAATGCAGCGTCGACACTGACAGTTACTCACACTGTCATCATACTTCCAAATTATTGTGCTAATGGTTTATTGATGTAACATCACTGAAGCTCTGCAGCTCTGACAGAGCCCCCTGCAGGCTCTGATGTGTCACTGCAGGCCACAAAACACACTGAGTGGTTTGGAGCTAAAAATGAGGACGACAGAAGAATAAACATGGAGGTTATTAATATGAATAAGTGATGTGACTGTGCAGGACTTTATTTCTAATATTCAGCAGGCGGTGCAGCTGTTAATGACTGTGCTCACTCGACAGTCCCTTTGTGTCAACACGCAGCAGGTCACAGAGAGACAGTAAATCAAACAGTGGAAACACTCAAGGATTTGCTGCAAGAAAACACAAGTAACCAGTTGAACCAGTTTGATATCTGAGTGTGTTCCTGCTGCAAGCATCAGGTCTCCTGTTTATCTGTTTAGAGGATTTCTGCTGTTTACACTGAGTGTGTGTGTGTGTGTTTTACTGCTTAGTGCCAATACTGATCAGATGATGGAGCGTGTGTGTGTGTGTGTGTTTCAGGTGATGGGATGAATGCGTACATGGCCTACAAAGTGACGATCAAGGTGAGATTTCAGTTTCTCTAACATGGTGTCATTAGTATGATATTTACATTTGCCACGTCTGTCAAACTAAAACAAAAAAAGTAAAGGACGCATCAAAGCATTTACTGAACACGTACATAGATAAGGAGCAGAATTTGTGCCTGTAACAGAGAACAAAACCAAAACTGATGTTATCGCCCCGTCAGTAACGTTCATCACACACCCAGACACCAAACTGTTGGACTCCTCCGCTGTTCTCAGATCTTTACCACAATACTGATTAACCCATGAGGGCGGCACTAAAGGAAAAGTTGTGTTTAGCTAATTCAGGTAGTCCTCAGTACGGTGGCCAGTTTAGGACTTTACACTCAGTTTTTCATGCTGAACTCTTCACTGACTATGCCCTTATTTTGAAAAAGACGATATTCCTATTAGGTCCACTAATATTCCAGTTGACATGCAGCCGTGCACACTCCTTCTCACGTATCGTTCATCACTTCAAAATATAGAAAAGTGGAACAGTTTGGACCGTTTAGCTTATTTGTGGACTTGTTCAGAAACAGCCTCCCTCTTTCATTCCCTCAACCGACTTCTTTTTCACCTTCATCAGGCATGTTTTCTTATGTTAGGATGTTAGCACACTAATGTCAGAGGTGGAAAGTAAAGCCCTGATCACCTGATTTTTTTGCTCGCGGTTTTTGTGTTGCTGCGCACCTCGTGTTTCTGCGCTCTAGGTGCCTGGCGTTTTTGAACTGAACTGCGGGAGTTGAAAAAACTTCAGGTCAGAGCAAGCGGATGATTTGAGAGGCAGGTCTTCTGTTGTTAAGACAATAAGCTTGTGAACAACGGAGGAGAAACTGGTGGTGCTCAGTCGCTCAGCAAGACCAACGGACTTCCTGTAGTTGGTATTCATAGCCTCAATGATAGACAGCAGGTTGTCAAACAGTCATCCTGAGATATGCCTGTAAATGTCCATGACGGAGGAGAAGCTCCTGGACCAACTGGTGGTTCTCCCCATGATCCAGCCTCTCTTTTTAGGGTCACATGTACCCACACAGATCTCTGTTTATCTGCTCTCAGAGGGAAATATTGTATTTTTTACCTGCTCCACCCTCTCACACTGTCTGTCTGATATCAGACACTGGATGCAAACAAATCTCCTCAAACTCAACTACGACAAATCAGACTTACTCATAGTTGGTCCAAAGTCCGTCACCCTGACAGCCAAAGACTTCCATCTCTCTATCGACAACTCCACCCTCTCCTCCTCCCCCCACTGCCGCAACCTTGGAGTCATCTTTGACAGCAATCTCTCCTTCAACCAACACATCAAGCAAGTCACCAGATCAGCATTCCACCATCTCAAAAACATCACCTGGCTCCGCCCCTCTCTCGCCTTCCCTGCAGCTGAAACCCTCATAATGCTTTATTACATCTCGTATCGACGACTGCAACAGTATCCTCTACGGCACAACCTCCAATCTCTAAATAAACTTCAGTATATCCAGAACTCTGCTGCCGCCTCCTCACCCACACCTGCTCCCGTGACCACATAACCCTTGTCCTTCAGAACCTACACTGGCTCCCTGTTACCATATCCAATTCAAAATCCTCATACTCACCCACAAAGCACTTCCTACCTTGAAGAACTTCTCCACCCCTTCCTGCACCCTCCGCTCTTCTGACCAACCTCCTCATCGTACCTGGGACCAAGCGCCGCACCTGGGAGACAGACCTTTCTCTGTTGCTGCCCCGACTCTCTGGAACTCCCTCCCACAACACATCCGCTGCACAGACCTCACCTCCTTCAAAACTCAACTCAAAACATACCTGTTCCATTCTGCATTTAACTTGCAAATTTAAACCATCCTACTTTTTTCTTGCTCTTCCCTTAAACCCACCTTACTTTGTATAGTCAGCCCTCTTATTTGTCAACAACTTTGTCTATAACTAATGCACTCCTGTCCTGTGATTTTTTCGTCTTTTGTCTGCTGTTTTGCACTCTTGGTTGTATTTCCCTGCACTTTTTATGCCTGTAAAGTGTCTTTGAGTTTTTGAAAAGCGCTCTATAAAAATAAAATGTATCATTATTAGTGGTTCAAGCCCGCGGAGCTTGGGGAGCGCGTATGCAAGCAGACACATTTCAGACATATATCCTTGGATTCCCTGAATGGAGCTGCATCAAGTGGGCATTGCCACGCCCACTCTGCCTAACTTTTTTCCCCGCCAAAAATGGCAAAAACTGCAACATCTACTTCTTCGAACTCCTCCTAGAGATTTTGACCACACTGCATGAAACTTGGCTTGCAGATACTCCACTAGTGGCGCTATAACAGATGCAAACGCGTTTTTTCCTGTAACCTTCACATTTTAAATCACATAATCATAAACTTTGTATCCACGTATTCCCTAAATACAGCCAGACTCTCTGACATTGGCCCCGCCCACTTCCGCCACACATTTCCTCCACTAAGGTGCCACATGTCCAAAACCTACTTTTTCGAACTCCTCCTACAGATTTTGTCCAAACTGCATGAAACTTGGCATGTCGACTCTGGAGATGGACCTGATCTAAAATTATCAGAAGAATTTTGCCCGGTCAAAAAATGTGCGAATTATTCACAACAAAATATTTTTGCTAGCTAAAATACACATATTGTTTTATATTTTCGTCAGACTAAATCATATCAACATGACACTTAACACACTTGTTCCAGAGGTCGTTCAGAGGCTCAGTGCCAAGTTTGGCCCAAATTGGCCACTAGTGGATGCTGTAAACCCAAAAATGTCACATTTCGTAAAAGTTGATCGGATTTATACGACATTTGATGAGCATGATGTGGGGACAGTCCTGAGGCCAGCAGCAAATGTTTGGTAGTGATTGGTCAAAGTGGGCGTGACTTATTGCAGCAAATGCATTCAGCCTTTAGTACTTCGAATGCACTTCGCATTACGGTGAATACTGCAGCTCAGACGTTGGCTTGTGTCCTGACGTCCGCCCGCAGCCCGTCGTCCTTTGGGGCCGACTTTCGTGGTCTAGTTATTATTATAACTGCTAATGTTTTACTGCTTTCTAGTATTGATACCAAATACAATCAAGCTATAAATTATGATGCATTATTATAGTTTAAGCTACCCAGTGGTATATGAAGTCATTAAAATACAGCTTTACTAGTTGCAACACTGAAGTGATGAACACATGAACGCATCAGTAATTCTCGCCTTTTTGTGTCTCTCTCAGACCAGCATGTCTCTGTTCAAGAGCAATGACTTCTCAGTAAAAAGGCGTTTCAGTGATTTTCTGGGTCTGCACAGTAAACTGGCCTCCAAGTACCTGCACGTAGGCTACATCGTCCCCCCCGCACCAGAGAAAAGCATTGTGGGTAAGTAAAGCCATCGTCACACACACACACACACACACACACACACTCCTTCTGCTGCACAGTCTGATTCAGGGGGTCACAAATAAAACACGGACTTTGTTAACTCTGATAAACTTTCTCAGCACCACCATTCAGGGAGTTTACCCATCCAGTCTACATGAGTTTTGTGGACTTGGAGGAAGGTTAAGACTGCGTCCCTTGAGGGATCCTGTGTGGCTGGGTCCTGTGGGAATACAGGGCGCTGGGGTCACTGATACGAGCCGACCAGTCTCTGTACAACCAAGTGAGAGCTGTGTCCACATACTTGGCACAAAGTAAAACATGTTCTCAGTCGGTGTCGGCCTCCACCAGGGTTGTCCTCTGTCTGTGTTTGTGATTTTCCTGGACGGGATCTCAAGGTGCAGCTGGGGGGAGGAAGTGGTCCGGTTTGGTGACCCCAGATTTGCATCTCTGCTCTTTGCAGATGATGTGGTTGTGTTGGCTTCAGCACACTGTGACCTCCAGTATGACCTGAGGTGGTTTGCTGTCGGGATGAGAGTCAGTACATCCAAATCTGAGGCCATGGTTCTCAGCAGGAGAACGATGGGTTGGAGTGAGTTACTGCCCCAAGAGAAGGAGTTCAAGTGCGTCAGGGTCTTGTTCATGACTGAGGGTTAAATGGAGCGTGAGGTGGACAGACAGTCGGTGTCAGCAGAGGTACGAGCACTGTGCTGGACCGTTGTGGTGAAGACAGAGCTGAGACGGAAGGCAAAGCTTTCGATTTACTCGTCCATCTACATCCCAACCCTCACCTATGGTCATGAGCTCTGGGTAGAGAGTGAAAGAATGAGATCACCGATACAAACAGCTTAAATGAGTTTCCTCTGTAGGGTGTCTGGGCTCAGCCTTAGAGATAGGGGGAGGAGTCAGACATCTGGAGGGAGCTCGGAGTAGAGCTGCTGCTCTTTCGCATCAAGACGGACCACTTTATGTGGTTCAGGCATCTAATCAGGATCAGGTAGGAGACCTCAGGGCAGACCCAGAACACACTGGAGGGATTATATATCTCATCTGGCCTGGGAACATCTCGGGGTCCCACAGGAGGAGCTGGACAGCGTTGCTGAGGAGAGGCATGAATAAACTGTTTTGTTCTCCATTTACTAATCAGACTCTTCATACTAAATAACATCTGTTAGTTAAGAGAACTTTCTGCGACCCAGGGGCAACTCTTGAACGGTTATGTGAATGTGACCATGCAACAAAATTTGCTCTGTAAGCTGTCACTGATGACAGATCGTACCTGTGCGCTTGTGTTATGTTAATTAGTCGTGACCTTCCTCGACCTGGCTGTTAATCAGTTATGTTAATGAGCGTCTCGTTGTCCGCAGGGATGACCAAGGTGAAGGTGGGGAAGGAGGACCAGTCGTCCAACGAGTTTGTGGAGAAGAGGAGGTCGGCACTGGAGAGGTACGACCAGAGGGAAATATTAACCACACAAAAACAGATTTCTGGCGCTGATTCTGGAGGATTTATTTTAATTTCAGGCTGGATGATGATCAGAAAAAACATAATGTATGAAAAATTCATATTTAACAAATCCACCCTCAGTTTTTAGGTTGATCTCTGTCTCAGGCAGTCGTTGGTTTATTTCTGTTCAAATCAGTTTACTGCTGACAAATAATCCAACACCATCATCATTTAGTCACATCAGTTACATCCTCATCATCACCACAATCATTGGGTGATGAAGTCGTGATTCTTCTGTGGTGCATTTAAGGACACTCTGACATCTGAGTATTCATATCAATTGAAGAAAAGCTCCTTTTTTTAATTATTTAAAAAATCAAACAAAAGATACACGAAGCACATTATTGGACAACATACTGACTATTATGTTATATACGACCAAATATTTGTGTAATACAATAATAAAATAGAGATACAAATTTTTTCTCTGTATATTTTGAACCTTCTGAGTGACACAAACATTTTATTTAATGTCACTTAAAATAAAATGTTAAATAAAGGACAGTTACAACAAATATATTATTATTTTTATATTAATATGTTATTTTTAAAAAGTCAGAAAAAAGTATCTTAAGGTATCACCTGAAAATAACAATTGGTTCTTTCATTACCTTAGAATGAGACATTTATATCTACATAGGGAGCAGGTCCTCGTCTGTCTCTACAGTAGCCCAGAACAGACAAACCAAACACTTACCCTAGATAGGGACAGTCACTTTTTCACCGTCAGAAACTGTAGTTAGAAGCTCCTCTGCGACAGGAGCGTTGGAAAAACACTGATTTGTAACATGAAACGTCTTTATTCAGTGTTTTTACCAGTTTCAATCAGCTGGTCTGTTTATTTTGGAGATGAAGAGACGTCTGTGGATAATTAAGCTCCCACTAAACGCCTCCTGAACAATGAACACTGAAGCTATTCTGATCAGAAGTTTCAGCTAGTTGCAGGGTGCATTTCTCACCACTAGGTGTCGCTAAATCTCCCTGAATCTGACACACTGGACCTTTAATGATAACAGTCTGTGTTGCTGCAGGAGTTTAAAACGGTCTTTTTGACGTTAGATATTTTGACTTGTCTGCCATTATTATTTACACCTGTGTGTGTGTGTGTGTGTGTGTGTGTGTGTGCTGTAGTCGTGGTAAATATCAACCTGGTCAGAACTTTACAGGCCAAAAGGTTAAACCACAAATATTAGATACGTCATTATCACAACACACATGTTCCTGTACCTCCGTGTGTGTGTGTGTGTGTGTGTGTGTGTGTGTGTGTTGAATACTGAAGAGCAGGGAGGTGGGCGGGGCTGACATTCTGCTGCCCTTTACTGATGGTGTTTAATTGACAGGAAGGTCAGTCAGTGACAGCTGATGGAGCTCAGAGCTGCAGAACTCCACACTGATGGACACACACACACACACACACACACACACACACTTAAATTTTTTTTAAATTGTTCATGAATATTTTGTTTGTCATGATAGAGACCCTCAGTTATACGAATTCCTGAATGTTTGGACTGTACACTGAGGAATGAACATGTTTTATTAACATTTCTGTCCTCTGACTGTTTCTCCGTGTTCACACTATGAGCGACACAGCAACAGGCTGCAAGTCATTTTCGATAGAAGCCGGTGGCATAAAGCTACAAGCTGACAGGGGCGATCAAAGCAGAGATGAGCCAGCCTTTTGATTCTCGCTGTGATGCTGTGTTCATTAATTTAGTTCGCTGATGTTGTGTTTCATTTCTGTGCATTGCGGTGCACGCAGGGATGAAGTGAGGCGGTGAAATGTGATGTTACATTAGAGCTCAGACATTGATGAAAACAGAGGTTTTTTTGACCAAACAAACTTTAGATGATGCTCAGTCGAGATGCTTTGTTGCAGACACACACAAGCTGGTCATGACGTAGCACAACAAGCGTTTGACCAACACTTTAACAGTGAGTCAGTGATAATGTGGCTGGTCAAGCTGTTGCTGTGAACGCAGCATTACAGTATGTTTTAGAGCTGCAATACGCAGCAGCCCTCTTTAATTAGAGCTTTTCATACACACCTGAGAACCACTAAATATAAGGGAAGGTAACATGTTGACACCAACCAGTCATGTCATAGAAGAAGCCTGTTTTCTACATCAAGAAGAATAACAACGAATAACTGGATTTGAATCTGGTCGTCATGGATAATAATGGCACTCTCATGTTTCAGGTATCTGATGAGAACAGTGAAGCATCCCATCCTGCTGAAGGATCCTGACGTCCTGCAGTTTCTGGAGAGTTCAGAGGTAAACAACAAACAAACAAAAGATGCTTCCTGATTCAGTTACAGCCTTTAAAAGTCCAGTTAGCCTTGAACAGTGGACGACAGTCTGCTGTTAGTCTGAAGCTTCTTCCTCATCAGTGCTTCACTGCACTTTGGCTCTGTGACTTTAAAAACATGACGTGCAAGTTTGGAGTCAATAAACTTAATTTCTCAGCTACATTACAGAGAAATACAAAACCGTACTAATGAACCTTCATTAATATAGGCCTATATTTTATCTCCAAGTGCACGTCACACACTGAGCGAGCCGCCTGTTAATGACGCTGTGGGCTAATGGGCATGTAGCTACTTCCATGTTTCACATGATACGTCATGTTTGTAGTCGACCAATGAACATGAGTTTACATATCACCTTGGGTTCATCCTTCACCTTCTCAAAATGATCCCACACTTTGGATTTCCTGCCCGATGTTATTAACTAGCCTGTGGAATAACTGCAGGTACCAGCCCTGGAAATTAACCTGACTCCTGTCTGACTGCTGAGCGTGGACACTTCCTGTGTCTGTCCTTTCAAAGTAAACTCACACATGCTCCAGTCATATAGGTTTGGATTAATTTTGACAAGGAGCAGCTCCTGATAGAGTTTCACATTTATTTGTTTTTTTTGTGAGTAAGGGACCAATGAAAACTTGCCGACTAAAGACCTTTCTGGCCGGCTAACATTTGGTCGCCTGTTTGAGGGCAGCCGTAGTGATGGTGTTATATCGCTGCCTGTTGGTTTGGCAGCACGTCAGTTGTGCGTTTGCCTTTTCATTTGGACAGACACTTTTTTGATAACAGTGCTTCTCCGGACGGGATTTATTTGTGAGAAATGTTTTAAAATGTTTTAAAAACTTCTCAGGTACATGTTGATCGGCCTCATTAGAATTGCGTTTCAGAGTGACGCTGGTGGAAAGGTCGGGGGTCATGAATGATGCGTCTCTGGGAACCATTAATACCATCACATAATAATAAGAAGTCAGACACAGACTGATTAAATAACTGATGGACTGTCTCAAATGGGGCAAACACAAACAACTACCCCCAAAAAGGCAAAAACTCTGTCTGAGTTTTCTTCTTCTTCTTTTTCCCAACAAGCAGCAAAACGTCCCGACAAGGTCAAACCAGCCTCTAAAAACTGCCTCAGGGTTTAAGGGCCTGCGGCGTTTCCTGTTTCCTCACTTTACTGTCCACTCCGACTAAATCCTCTGTAACATTTCGTCTTGTTGGCTCAAACTGTCCACCTCCTCCTCCTCCTCCTCCTCCTCCTCTTCTTCATCACCCCTCTCTGCCACCCAGCTAACTGTTTGTGGGATTGTGTTGAGAAGGAGCCGGCAGTTGTTGGGTCCAGAATAAATGGCGCGTGTCACCGATTTAACAGATGATCACTCGGACGCTTGACCGAGCGTGTCGGTCCGTCCGGCCCGCTTAATGAAACACAACCAGGGGAGGAGGAGGAGGAGGAGGAGGAGGAGGAGGAGGAGGAGGGAGCAGGAGGGAGCGACAGGACCAGACTGCAATTGAAAGCTATTTTTACCCCCCCGCCTCCACTCATTTACCCTCGTCCCTCCGTCAGCGAGGGCCCTGGGGGACCAAGCCGTCCACCTTGGTGCTGCCGTTCCTGTTAAATGAGATTGGAGGGGGGGGGGCAAATGTGCTCCAGCGTCAGAGGAAAACCCTGTATGTCCGGGAAAAAAGTAAACTTTTCCAAAATGAAGAGAAATGAGCCTATTTTCAGATGGACGTCGGGGCGTTTCCAGACTGACAGGATGGGTTCTGAGTTGGTTTTTGAGGCTGTTAAAGTTGCTCGGCACATAAAGTGGCTGCATTAAATCTGATTGGAGCTAAAACGTGGGAGACATACAATCGGGGGGGGGGGGGGGGGGGGGGGGTTGGGTACAGCTGTGGTGGAGGTAGAGAGAAAGAAACAAGAGAAACTGGACAGAACAGCCAGCAAAACAAAGTAAAATCAAGGGCAAGAGCGAGAGAGAGAATTAATAAAACAAATGCGTAAAGGTTTGAAATTAGTCAAACGGAGAGACAGAATTGGGGGAAATGAAGGGAAGTAAAAAGAAACAAATACAAAGATACAGGATTAATATAGAAACAAAGAGAAATACAGACAAAACAAATGTGAAAGATGGAAAGATGAAAAAGATGAGTATGTGACAAACTAAGATTAAAAACAGAAAATGAAACATTCAATAACAAAATTAAAGAGCAGTAAAAGTCGGGGGAAGTTAAATCAGAGGATGAATGAAACAGAAAAGAGTAAATGAAAGGAAAATTGAGGGTGAGACAAAGATGATCGAAGCAATCAGAAAATGAATGACAGAAAAACAAGAGAAGAATTGGAAAAAATAAAGAAAAAACAGCAACAAAACCAACAACAATGGCACCAAGTCAAGGAAATGAAACCCAAACAATAAAATTCCTCCTCTTTGTTTGTTTGTTTGTTTGTTGTTGTCCAGTTGCCGCGAGCAGTCAGCACTCAGGCTCTGAGCAGCGCCGGACTCCTCCGAATGGTCAACAAGGCCGCAGACGCCGTCAACAAGATGACCATCAAGATGAACGAGTCGGACGCTGTGAGTGAAGGGGGAGGAAGAGGAATGATAGAAGGAAGGAGGAGGAGAAGAGTGGATAGAAAGGAGGAAAAGGAGATAGGAGAGGAGAGAAGGAGGGATGGAGGGAGTAGGGGAGGAAGGAAGACAAGATGAAAAACAGAGTGTTGTTATAGCAAACAGTGGACCTTAAAAAGAGAAAGAAAGATTAAAGGAGGAAGACAAACAGGTATGGAAGGGAGAAAAAAGAAGGAAAGCAGGAAATTAAAAGCAAATATGAAGTAAGGAAGCAGGGAGGGATGAAGAAAGAGAGGATGGAGGTAAGTGAAAGGAGAGAAGATCGAGAGTTGGGGGAATGATAAAGGGAAGGAAGACGTACAGGAGGGAAAGGAGGGAAGAGGAGAGGCTGTAGGAAAGGAGGGACTGAAGGGAGCAGGGAAGGAAGAAACTGTTAAAGCAAAACAGTTGGAAATAAGGACGTAGGAAAGATGAAAGGAGGAGGAAGTGATAGTCAGGTGGAAGAGAGGATTACTGGTCTTTTGATTATTAGTTAAAACTGTGTGTGTGTGTGTGTGTGTGTGTGTGTGTGTGTGTGTGTGTGTGTCAGTGGTTTGAGGAGAAGCAGCAGCATTTTGAGAATCTGGACGTTCAGCTGAGGAAACTTCACGCCAGCGTGGAGTCTCTGGTCTGTCACAGGAAAGGTATTTACAACATTAAACATTGTGTGAACATGAGATATCTGGGGACGCACCTCTGACACGTACTGCATCACCGACTCTTAAATTCCGCCTCCTCTGCCTCTCTCAGAGCTGTCGGTGAACACGGCGCAGTTCGCCAAGTCGGCGGCCATGTTGGGGAACAGCGAGGACCACACGGCTCTGTCCCGAGCTCTGTCCCAGCTGGCCGAGGTGGAGGAGAAGATCGACCAGCTGCACCAGGACCAGGCCAACGCAGACTTCTACCTCTTCTCCGAGTTACTGGGCGACTACGTGCGCCTCATCACCGCCGTCAAGGTACGAGCACGTCTCACTCTGAAGCCCATAACACACCGACTGAGTCTTTGGTGCTCTCTATGGGGCATGAACCCCTCTGGAGTCAATAACTATAACTGTGTTCTGCTGAATAACCTCCCTGCTGTCTGAGCTGCTGGAGCCAAACACCTGAGAGCAGGTAGGAACGAGTCAGTAGAGCAGAGATCCAGAGTAGAGTAGAACCAAGTGGTGGTAGGACTCATCTTTTATTGAGAACTGTGATGTGATAAAACTGTGACCTGTTTTGTATAATATCTAATATCATCATGTAGATGCATCATAATAAATGGAGCTTGCAATAATGCTTAATAATCAGTGTTAATCTTGCTGTGAGGCAGCAGTGCTAACCGCTGCAGCACCAGGCCACCCTGTAGTGAATAAATGAAACTAACGTGTCTCAAATCGCATACTTTTTTACTGAACACAATATTTTGAGCAAACAAGTGCGTCCACACAGCATAGTACGGGAAAATGCAGTGTACCACTGATGCACTCAAAATGGTTCAAAAGTTGAGTTCAACGGTCGCCATCTTTGTGAAATAGCGGACGTGACATCAGCAGCAATAACAGTAAATGCAAAAAGTTGATCTACAGCAGAACATATATATTTGAAAGCAGAACAGAAAGAATTAGAGTCTCAGCTTACTGCATTTTATTCCATCATATTTTTATTTTAAATTGTCATCTGCAGCCTGAAGTTTTTACAGGGTGTCTGCAGGGTCTGAAAATTATTAAAAGTATTAAAAGTTGATAAATCAAATGTCGGAAAATTAAGGCCATTAAAAAGTATTAAAAAATCTTTTTATGAAGTATTAAATTTTCTTGGCAATCAAGCTTTGACAAAAAGTATCCATGAATGTATAATTTATTTTCCTCCTTGCGACTATTTTTTCAATAGTCCAAAAAAGTTAATAACTTGCAATTTATGGCGAAAAGGTAGTTTCTTGCAACTCTAGAATTAAGATAAAAATATTCACAAACGAAAGAACACTTCCGGTTGCTCATAAGTAGTTTTTAACTTTTGATTTAATACTAAAAATTAAAACCCTCGGCACACTGCAGCGCAAGCAGACAGATGCGCGACTCAGAGCAGCATGTGTCACTGACACCAGACTCAGCGCAGTGGACCAGTGGAAAATGTCACCATCAGCATATTATTTTACATCCATAAAATCTATTTTATCATTATTTTGAGTCACATTGTTGAAAGAATTTAGTCGTCTGTGTTCAAGCAGGATAATAGGTCTCCGTTCACTGCACGTCAAGCTTTCCATTTCCTTGTCGGAGATGTTTTCTTTTTTAATTACATGATAGCTATTCTCCCTTAACTCACCAGTAAAGAATACCTTTGTCCATTTCAAATAACCCGTGGCAATAATAAAATCCCTGTTCTCTGATTTACTGTGACACTTTTTTTAGGCATTTCATGCATGTTTTTTTAAATGAAGTCGAGTCAGGTATTTCTGTGTGTTTAAACTGTGTGTGTGTGTGTGTGTGTGTGCGCAGGGTGTGTTTGACCACCGTATGAAGACGTGGCAGAAGTGGCAGGACAGTCAGATGCTGCTGCAGAAGAAACGAGAAGCTGAAGCCAAACTGCAGTTCAACAACAAACCGGACAAACTGCAGCAGGCCAAAGACGAGATCAAAGAGGTGAGACACACACACAGAGGGAGAGAAAGACGGAGGGATGTAGACTGATAAGTTAGTAATGTGCTGCTTAATCATATGCAGTGGCAGTCTGTGCACAGGCACTATAGAGGCATAGGCAGTACATAGCATTCACTGATCCTGCCCTCACCACGTGCCGCTCTGATTATCTGCCGTATAATATTAATAATTGATGTTTCTACACAGCACGGCTCAAAGTCTAGTTCAATCAGGTGAGACGTTGCTCTCAGGAATCACTCTCCCCTCTCTGAGGCTGTTGGTGCGTCCAGTCAGGGAAAACAAGCGCACCTTCGGGGCTCAGTCATGTGAAAACTTTTCTTTTTATTTGTTTTATATATAAATCTTGTTTTCTCTCAGCCCGCAGACTCGAACATGAACTCAGTACGACAAACAAGAGCAGGAGAGAGGAGAAAAGTACTTTATTAGAGCGTCTGTTGAAGCTGTCACCACACAAATTCATCCTCTCTGTCAGGAAACACACACACACACACACACACACACACACACACACACACACACGGCTGGAGTGGTTGGGGGTCTGGTATTAGAGCGGAGGAGCTGTCAGATGTGGGGTTTTGGGGGGAGGCTGAGGGGAGTGTTTTGGGGGAGGCTGCTGTCAGAAGCTGCAGACGAGGACAGATCGCAGTAGAGTTACAACCAACATTTATTTGGAGCCGACGAGAGTTTTGCCGCCTGTCAGGAGTCGGGTTTTGGTTCACGCCTTGACAACAGCCAACAGAAAACACACAGAGGCTTTTTCTGAGGCCAAAAAAAGAGTTTTACTTCACACGGCTGCTGCTGCTGCTGGAGACCTGCTGAACAGCTGCTACAGACAGACCTCTGTACACTGCAGATACATTCATAGTGCATCACCTGAAGGGAAAGCATGATCGGCTCCATTTACGTCTGAATTCTTGCTTCTTCTTTGAGTCATAACTCCTTTGAGTCAGATCTGAACACACACACATATGATACACACATTTTTAGCTTCATATTGACTCAGACTTTATTATGATGTCATTACTTTCAATGTCAACCGCAAATAAATCTCCATAAATACACGCTCCGTATAACTGCACAACCTGCCTGACAGTATTCAAATTTTTAAGTTTTCGTCAGTGTCAAATGAATCCAGTGACAGCTATCTGCACATCATGGACACTGCAAACAGGAGCTGCTAACAGCTAATTCGGCGCACCTTTAATGGGGCTATTTTGCCAATGTGCAGGTAAATAATAAGCTGCGAACATTGTTTATTTACCCCACAACATTACGTTTGAGGAAAAGACAGCTGTGAACATCCTCCTGTGAAGAAACTCTTCTTCTCTCCTGCTGCCTCGCTGCTGTTGGTGTCATGACGTTTTCTTACTCTCTGCACAAACATTTCTGTTATCCTCCTCTCCGCCAAAAAAAACAACAACACCAGAACAAGATAATTTAGAAAAGTTTGGAAGAGCTTTTGCGTCAAGGTTCACATTAAGCTGAGCTGATTATGAGGAAAAAAATGTCCTTCCACAGCACGTTCTTCACCTCAAACAACAGCTTCATCTCTTCTTCTTCATGTTCTTTCAGGTAGCAAACAAAAAAAAAACTGTTCACAGCCTGCATGCTGCTCCTCTGCTCTCTGTGATCACCTTTATGATCGTCTGGCTCACAGGATGCAGACTTGTCACTGGCCGCCTACAAGCGTGTCACCTTTTCCAAATCCACGTCACAACTGTGCGAGAAAAACTAGTCGTAGCACTTCCATTGACGCTGTGTGTGAAACAACCTCAGAGCTGGAAACACACGCTAAAATGTCCTTTAAAACGTCCCCTCTCTGCACTGTGCTGCAAGAGCGTCATGGCTGCAGCCTGAGCTCAGTGTCGCTCAAGACGATTGTGATTAAAGAAATAAACAACAACAACACAGAGCGTTTTTTCCCGCGGTGCAGAATTAGGATGGGCTCAGCCGACGTCTCTGCAGCGCTGGAGGAAGGTCTGGTTATATGAGGCGTATGAGTTTATCATCAGTCATAATATCTAAGAAAAAAACATGTCAATGAAACTTTATTATTTTTTCATTATGAATATAAAGTTTAATTTCCTCATCGTCATGCTTCTTATTCTCTGCAAGCAACATGAAAATAGACTTAATGACATTTAGTAACAACTCATTTGATCATGGTTTAGTTTTCTCATGACACTTGTTCAGTGTGTATTAGATGAACTTAATGATGCGTCATTAACCTTTTCACCGGAGCAGACTGGCTCGGTTTCTTTCAAAAACATGGGCAGAAGGCACCGAGCGACGCAAGAAAAAATGACACAAAAAATTAGCAAGGAGTCTGTAAAAAGAGAAAATTCAAAAAAATAAAATTAATGAGAAAAAAAACAAGGGTAAAAAAAAGTTAAGAACAAGCAAAGAAACAAGAAAATAACCTGGGAAAAATCTGTACAATAAATTTCAAATATATAACAATGACAATTTCATATATAGGTTTTCTTCAGCTATTTTTAAAATAATCTTCCAAATATTTTTTTTGCAATTTGTGGCACATTTCTGACCAAGTTGTTTATTGCCTTTTTCCCCATGTCTTTGAAAGACATCGCACCACTTTGCTGTCAGAGTTCAGAGATTTAAATACTTGTGTAAGGCGTCTGAAAGCAGCACAAGACAAGGGATGTCGCTCCAGCCTCCACCGTCAGCTACAGTAAAACCACTGTGTTCAGTGCACATTATTTCTGTGTCAGTGTGACTCAGTAAATTAAAATAAACACAAAAAGCTCTGCAGTTCTGCACTGAATCAAGTCCAGCTTCTGTAACTCAGTGATGTAAACACAGCAGTGTGTTCAGATTGTTAACCCACACTGCCCCCTGTGGGCACCAAACAGGAACTACAGCCAGAGTCTGAATCTGCTGTGCTGCTGCTGTGACTGTTTTAGCTTAATAAATAATAAATAAATAAATAAATAAAATAATAAAACAAACACAAAAAACTTATTAATTTATTAATATTTTTCAGTGTCATAAATCAGCCAAATTTGAATCAGTATTTAATGGCTCATTTCAAAGTGTCATACACGAACTTGGCCTTGATAAAATTATATAACTTGAACAAAATGTTAATGTGAGGACAAATCTGATTGTAGAACATGTAAACACAACTTTGTGCTGTGAAGGTTGGTCGTCGGCTGTTGGCTTCACAGATTAAAGTACTGTAGGTCTGTAGTATTATGGAGTCTCAGGGAGGACTTTCCTTTCGGTCGGTGCTTTTGTTTCTCCTCAGTGTTTGCTCATGTCTCTGGATCTTCCTCTATGATTTTGGAAGCTCTGAACATTTTTTTCCTGCCTCTTAAATTTTGTTGCATTTTCCCTGCCATGCCTTCCTGCAACCAGGAGATTGAGGAGGTAGGACCTGCCCCGTCCGTCTGTCTGTCTGAATGTGTGTCTGTCTGTCTGTCAGTGTGTGTCCACCTGCCTGACTGCCTGCCTGCTTCACACCTTTCATTTGCCTCATTGCACCTTTTGGTTTTCATATTTGTCACCGTTTACTTGGAGCATTTTCTTGATGCTGTGTTTGTTTTTTTTGGTGTTTTGTTGCGTTCCTGCCGTCAGACGGTCCACAGTCACATGAAGATGTTTGTCAGTGAAGGTCACACACTCTCAAATTGTTCATCCTGAGAGTCTTTTGCTGAACTTTATGGTTAAAAATCATTTCAGGTCCAAATGTTTCCCTTAAATACCAGACAAACCCTTCATGTGACCGTTGAGATCATGTAGTCAAACAGAGTTTTAATTTGCATCCATTTGGCTCATAAAGCATTTTAGTTGTAGTCTTTATCCACGACAGCTTCATATAACCAGTGAATTAAGCTAATTAATCACTATTTCAGCCTTTTAAAGACTCATGTAACCAGGCGGCGGTTGTTGTTGTGTTAGTTTAGTAAATATCAATAACTTCAATTAATAAACGTCACCTACACTAAAAGTATCACCACTGATCAGCCACGTCATGACAGGGACGTGACAACGTGTTATTTATTAAGTTTAATTCAGTGCTGGTCAGATCAAAGCATCATCACGATCCTGTCTGTTTCTCAAGAAGAGTTTTTCCTCAGACTCGGAGCCAAAATATCCAGTTCACTTATATTTACACACACCAAACTTTCCAGTCTGATTTATATCTCTGTTCTGAAGGTTTCTACAGAGTTTGTTCTATAACTTTTAAAATATATGTACGAACTCTAAGTGTTGTCTGTCTGTGTGTGTTTCAGCTGGAGGGGAAGGTCCAGCAGGGAGAGAGAGACTTTGAACAAATCTCCAAAACCATACGCAAAGAAGTCAGCAGGTTCGAGGTGAGACGATCTGATGGATGGGTGAGACGGGAATGAATGAGTGAATGAGCTTTGAAATAAGTGTATAAAAATCTTCTCTTTTTTGTCGCACAGAAAGAGAGAGTGAAGGACTTTAAAACCATCATTATCAAATATCTGGAGTCACTGGTTCAGACAACAGCAGGTAAAGACAAAGACTATATAACTAGTCCATAGTCACTGGTAGCTGTGTCTCCTTCTACCTGCCAGTCCTCAATGTCTATGTGCAGTTTCACATAGATTGACCACGTCAGTGAGCAGAAAAACGTGGGACAGACAGAATGACTGACTGACAGAATGAGTTTTCATCATAAGATAATCACATTGAGTTATACTGTTAATCATAGGTAAATATAAACTTATGGAAATTAAAAAAAACAAAAATATATAGTCTTACAAAGATGATCCAAAATGTGACATAAGTCAGTGGCTGCAAATATTAAAATCTTTTCATCAAATTTAAATTTAATTTGTAGTTGCACATGATGTTCAAAAAAATGAACATTTTAAATCTAATAAAATAAAAATAGTAGTAATTTTGCATTTTCAAAGAGGAAATCTTTGATTTTTGAATTTAAAAGTGAAGTTTGTGACATATCATGTGCACACAGTTGATATACAGTTTGATGAAATGATTTTATTTTACTAGTGGCAGCCACAGTACATCAGAGTGGAATATGATTTATAAGATGGTTTACGTATGAAATTTTATACAATGTAATAAAATGAACGTCTATGAAAAGTGAATAATTTGCTTTTTTCTCCGCAGCTGATAAAATACTGGGAGGCCTTCTTACCCGAGGCCAAGGCCATCTCATAGAGTCCACACACACACACACACACACACACAACAGACAGTCCTGACTGGCTCCGGTCAAACTACACTACCCACAATGCACCGGTCCTCCCAGCTCACCCTGCTCCTCCTGTTTATGCCCAGAGTGATGAAGACAAGTGAAGGCAGCCAATCAGCTCCAAGGGACTTTTCTGCAGTAAAACAAACATCAGCAAGAAAACTCTTAACTTTACACTTCGTCTTCTTTTACTCCTCTTTTGTCTCTGCTGAACTCGTGTTGCGTTCATGTCCCGCCACAGTAATTGTTCTCCTGATCGATGCTTTTACACTAACGCTGTAATGCTAACAACAGTTTTGCACTCCTCGTACTCTTTCCTTCTTCGTATTATCAGAATTCGAAATTCAAAAGCGAGAAAAGAAACTTCCTGCATTGGAGTTTTTATAAACATGAAGTCAGAAGCTCATAATCCCGTACGACATGAACGCAGCATTAGTCGTGACCCTGGTGATGGCTTTCCTCTCCAAACAGATTCACACATGGTGCCAGTTTTTACAACTTTGAGCACTTTGTTTATGTTTTCGCCACCAGACACAAAGGGAAGTGGTGAGTGTGGTCGTGGGCCGAGGAATCTCACTCTGTGAATTTGTATTTGAGTTTATTTGTAAGGAAAACCTTGATGCTCCGCAGCAGCGACAGATAAGTAAAGGAAAATCATGTTTATTTCCCTCCATCAGTTTGGTCCTTGTGTGCACGGAAGCACATTCTCGCCATAAAATTTAAAAAGATGATGAAAGTCGAAGCAAATTCAGAAAATCATGAAAGTGAAATTTTCCCTGCCATGTCCCGCCCGGCAACAAAACCTGAAGCTATTCGATTGGACGTCTTTTGCTGTGATCTCTGGGAATTGTAGTTGACTTCTCTCCTAACACGGTCTTGAAACTTTTGCATTTTTATTTTTATTTTTTTTCTCGGTGGAGCAGATTTTCTCTCTGCTCAGTGTCTCAGTGTTTGAAACCAGGAATGTGAAGATGTTACTGCAGGACGCCTGCAACCACCTGTCCAATTTTATCCATAAATAACATTTCAGCATCATTGGACTTTTATCCATCGCTCTCAGAAGTTATGCTAACAGTGCTGACAGCTTTTTGTTACAGCAGGTAACCATGGGAACCACTAAAACTCCACTACCCCAAAACAAAAAGTCAGAATATCTGCAGTTTTATTTTGAAGTTTGGAACGTGAGCTGTGAAACCGATCTGGAGTCAGTGATGAAGGACGACTGACTGCATGTTGTCATTTTGTGTCTTGTATTTCCTGTCACCTGTCCAATCTCCTCACTTCCTCCGTCACTTGCATTTCAAAACGAGAGTCTTTGTTTTTGTTGCTGTATGATCGCAAGTGAAGGCAACGCTTTCTGGTTTCTGACCTCTCTGAGCCAACGAAGAGCCAGGAAGGAAGAATCTCACTTTGAGGTTCAGTTCACTGCTGCTGTCTCCTGAACATTTCCAAACTTGGAAAGTTAGGTTTTCACTCGATAGAATCACTTTGACTTTACTCTGAGTTTATTCGACACGTTCTCGCTCCTGGCTCGTCAGATACCAACACTTGGTCAGTGGCCTGTCACATCAGAGTACGACGCACTAAGTGTTAGGTGCATCGTCTCTTCTCAAAATAAACTTCTGTTTACAGAGAATATGTGATTTGTGCTCGCTGCATGCATGTAGTCTCTTTCAAAATAAATCAAGAACGTTGTAAAAAAAAAAAAAAAAAAAGTCATTTTTTTAGATTTACTTTGTTACGTTCAGGCAGCAAAAGCATGCACTTTGTCTCATTAAATAAATTAGTTTGTGGGTTCACCTTTTCCACCAAAATCAGCTCCTGTACATGTTTTTTTTAAAACAGGAAAAACCCGCTAAAATAGGTGATAGACTCTTGTCCCGTTGCAGTAGACCTCAGCTCTGCAACAGACAAGCAGACGTCACGTTCAACATCACACACATGCTGGGAAACAGGTTAGTCAGCAGTAGAAAGCAGCACGGAGGCCAGTGAAGACTTGACTGTGGTGACGTCTCTTTATACATCTGTTATTCAATCTGTCTTTCAAGCGTGGTGCAGACTCATTTGGAACAACGTTTGAGCGCCGCTTGGACGGAGACAGAGACTTTTATATGCCGTGGAGAAGAGGCATTACTGACCTAACGTAACATCACATGATACACGTCACTAGCATAGCATGGTGCACAAACTAACACACTGTGTCGTCCGACCCATCCCTGCTCTCCTCCCTGCCTTATGCTCACTGTCTCGCTATTTATGCTGTGCAAGTTTCCTGCAGTGTCAGTATGTGCCACCGTCTCATACCGCAGTGAAAGTGTGCGTCTGTTCGACAGAGCCAATGACCAAATGCCGCTACTTGATGAGTTGGGAGTGAGACGCGTTGGTTTATTTCAACGGAGCAGTGCAGCTTTTTATTTCTGTGGCATCATTGAAGATTTTGTGTCCAAAGGGAATAAAGTTTCTCTGCTGCATTACTCCTGACGTCATCAGACCTAAACCAGAGGCCTACAAGAGTAAATGAACCTCTATGATGTCATATAAGTAACATGTTCAACCGTAACCCGCAGTGTGAGCAGGACCTCGGTGTGTTCCTTCCTCTTCCTCGTCGTCCTCAGAGAGGAAGACTTTGATGTTTTGATATTTTGGTTTCATTAAATTTAACAGGAAATGAAAAACAAGCTTGTTAGCATCTTTAGCGTTTTTAGCTTCAGCAGCTCGTGTTGCCAACAAGCCATGTTTACTGCAGGTGAAGGATTTCTTGTTTAAGGAGACTAAACTGAACCCAGCGTTCAGAGTGTTTCAGGTGTGGAGGAAGTGAGCGGCTGTCAGGTGACAGTGTGTGTGTCCGTCCGTCCGTCCGGAGAGCAGCCTCAGACTGTCTCTCTTCCTGTTGATCAGCGTGAGGGCTGCTACTTTACAGAATCTGTTCTTGATTTTATTTTAAAGCACACTTCATTATCAGAATAAAATCCGACATCCTGAATCTCTCAGAGAAAATAAATCTGACATCTTATTAGATAAATATAGAAATGAAAACTGGAATTTTTTTCTTCTTCTTCTTCTTCTTCTTCTTCTCAGTCCGTATCTCCACTGCTCCTCAATCTTAAATCATATAACACTGTGTTGATTGCTACCTTTTTGTATTTTATTCCATGTTTTATTCCAGATTTATTTTGCCGCCTAATGATGTGCAATGGTTGAAAACTTTCAGTTGATTTTATTAATTTTTTTTTTGTCGTTATTTTCACAGATGATGAAATTCTTTATCTGAGCAGATGTTTTTAAACTTTTTGTTTTGACGTGACATTTCTGCAGCGCGGCAGAGCAGACGTTTAAAAACTTTAATTACAATAAAGGAATGTATCTCATCTGTGGTTGCACTGAGTGGTAATTATTATTATCATTATCATTATTATTATATTTAACATAGATTATTCAACTGATCTTCTGTAAAAACAATTAAGGTAAGTGATCAGTTAAGGCTTTTAAAACTTCCTTTTTAAGCCTTATTCTTAAACCCAGAGTCTGTAATTAATGTTTTTATATTTATTATGAAGCACACACACACACACAGTTTAGGTCTATATATATATATATTTCACCAACAGTGTGCCTTCCTGCCTCATTTATGTCATATCTCTTTGCAGATGTGCTCAGCTTGTCAGCATAAAGAGATTTTACAGCTAAACTAGCTGCTGTAAATCATTTAATCTTGTTACATGGTTAACACAGACTTTATTAAACAGCATCAACACACATATTACCCAGAAATCATCGTTACATATCTGTATATGTCAAAAACTACAAGAGAAAATAGGAAATTAATAGTTTAACTAACTTGGGTTTTTTTATAGTTTCTGTAGAATACGTATAACTTCATATTAGACTGATGCTATTTTACAAAAACAAAAGACAATGGTGGAGAAAGGTTTTGCCTTTTTCAGGGCATGTATAGAAAATTGTCGTCCCGCACTGTGCAGTCTGCACAGCATTTCTGTCTCTTTTCACGCGTCACGCAAATTGAGACTATGTCCCACATGATTGGTTGCCACCCGTGCTAGCATTGTTGGAGTATTGTAGTACTACGTTACGTCACAGTACCACTACTGTGGGATAAGTTCAAAGTCCAATCGCAAGAGGGTGAGTGTCCATGTGCCGTCCAATAACGGTGCGCGCTGACCACCTGGCACTCAATATGCTGCTGCAGTGACATTTCAGGTATTAGCTGAGCTATTAAGTATCTTTAAGCAGTTAAAGTTACTATTTATTTCTTTTTACTTGTAAGTTAGATTTGTTTATATATGCTACAGTGATTTGTTTTCCACATAGCTTACCAGTGACGGAGAAGTCCGGCTCCAGGTCCAACAATTTCCTCTTTGTTGATTTCATGACTGCCCTCCAAGGTGCCTCTTGCCAGGGGCCCAGCACAGCCGCACTGCCTGCACTGTCTATATTTACACCCCTGGCTTTATTCATACAGAACCTTTCATACACACATGCAGCCCAAAGTGCTTCACATAGCAAAACTGAAATAACACAGATACAGTTTAAAGGATAAAACAAACAACTGTACATGAAGTTTTGCAAAAGTAGAAAATTACAACTATATATATATATATATATATATATATATATATATATATATACATAAAAAGATGCAAAGTCTCTAGAATAAATAGAAAAATAAAATTGAGTAAAAGTAACCAGCAGGGATAGAATAAGGCAAATGATTAAATCTTAAAATTAAGACTGTAATGTTACTAAAAAAACAGATTACAAAAGATGGGTTTTTAATTTCTAAAAACTCTAGTTTTGAGTCTGCAGCAATTTTTAAAATGCTGTGTATATTATTTCCTTATAGCTTGAAATGAAAACATGTAAAACCAAAATACAAAGCAACATAAGTTATAAATAAAATGTAAGGGAGCATCTCAAGTCCCCAAATGATTCTGATTCTCTATAATAAACACTATTTTCACAAGATGTTTGCAGATAATTTGTGCACAAATCTGTTTCCTGTGCACAAGATAAAAACATTTTCTTCCTTTTCGAGAAAGACACTTTAAGATATTTTTAATGGCTAAATTATGCCTGAAAAATGTTGCTTTGTCCATGTTTTCTTTCAAAAAAATATTCTTTATACGTACATGTGTAGGCACATATTAAAACAGATGAATGCCTCGTCAGCCAAAGCACACGGTGAGGCACCACTGAACACAAAGAAACAACCTCCCAGACATAAAGCCATATTTGTGAATATTATTTAATTATCTTCACAAAATTTAGTTTAAAATAACCATATTGCAAGTTCTCTATCACGGAGCACTTATTCTTTCTCTCTCTCATCTGATACATCTCTCACAAACGCAGTAAAGTGTCTCCAAACCTTGTCAGACATCCTGTTTCCCTTTTATGTTTCTCTTTATAACGGATGAGTTGTTATTATCCGTCTAACTCGATGTGCAACACTTGGTGTATTGGTTGCTCTGTCCGTATTTAATGCTCCCTGCAGGTGTAGTTCAGAGGCGTTCAAGGACCAGATTGACCTCCATAATATGCACAGTTTCACCTACAGGCAGCCGATCCTGAGCTGCGCACATGTCCTGTCACCTGTCCTCCGTCACTGTCCTCACCTGTGTGTTTGTGTGAGACGTGTGTCTCTTATCCAGCTCTAATTTTATTTCATTTTTTCAAATCCAAAGAGTCGGACTGTCAGAAGCTCAAAGTGATAATCAGAGACTGGAAGAGATTCACACAGACTGTCAGGAGGCTTCACATCAGCCCTGCACACACACACACACACACACTGAGCATATAGGCAGAGTGCTGTCAGAAAGTGGGCTGTGCGTTACTTTGCATTGTGGCTGTCACAGCATCGACTAGCTGTCATATTCATGCTGCAGGTTTCTGTGGAAGACGAACAAATTCACATCTGACTTTATTAAGAGACTCCAGAGCAATATTTAGTCCCACTGTGTGTGTGTGTGTGTGTGTGTGTGTGTGTGTGTGTGTGTGTGTGTGTGTGTGTGTGTGTGTGTGTGTGTGTGTGTGTGTGTGCGTGTGTGTGTGTGTTTTCAGTCCAGCACACCAACACAAACTAGACTCGTGACCAGAGTTAAATCAGCTCCTCTCTAACAGCATTCGTCATCATGAGCATCAGTTTTAATTTTGACTTTACAAATGTCAAAGGTATAAACATAACTGCAATGATCCCAAATTGATTCCCAGAACACATCCTGCTGTTCTTTGTGATCTTTCACATATTTTTGTCCCTGTTGAGCTTCCATCTTTCACACTGCAGCAGCATCAGTTGAGGTAAGTGTTATCTTTGAGACTATAATCCTAAACAGTGCCTTCTATTTATATGTGCTCATGCTGACTGACACACAGTGTGCAGAGTTGTCACAGTTTTTGAATTAGTGGATATTGACCAAATATTGATTGATTGTGTCCAATCAAATATTTTGCAAAATATTTTAAAACTATTTTAAAAGCATTTTTATTTTCATCAGGTTGGACTGTTGGCTGATGCTCTGTATGATTCAGCTGTAAAAGCTGCAGAAAATATACAAAATGATCCTATAATTTTTATTTTGCCATATTATTACGAAGTAACGTTAGACTGCTGCTGCAACCACCAAGCAAGTTAGGAGCCCTAAAGTTAAGACTTAAATTGTAACCTTTTCCATTAAATACAAAAGCCAGATGTTAGTGTGTGTTTGTTTTTGTCCATTTGAAAAGGAGCTTTAGTGACAAACAGATGACGCCTCAGATTTGTTACTGTAAGGGCCGCTTAATAGTTGACACGCAATGTGTGTTGTGTGCAATGTGTGCAAGTGACACGAGCAACGCACTTCCTTTCATAGTGAACACATTGAACGCAAGCAACGCGGGCGACTTGAAATGCAAAACATCGCTTGCGCAATAGCAGGTAGCAGAGTCACCGGTACATTCCAGCTAGCTAGTACTGCTATTTTATTAGAGTGCAGGGCACTAGAACTGTCACATAAATGGCGGTGTGCCCGTACGAGTTCGCAGTTTTTCCTCCTCGCCCGCCATATTTCATACCTGCTTCTTCTGTCAATAACAAAAAGTGTTTAATTTCAAGTACGTTGCTTTCATTATCACCCCCGCTGGCAACGCATTCTTGATGTCCTTCATGTCCTTTATGTCAGGACAGATAGATCCAACAGGTGGAACAAGAGGGCGGAGTCAAAGGTTTCAGGCAACAAAAGGTAATAACATTAGCATGTTATATTGGACAGTTGTTTTGTCAGTGAACCTTGTGAGCTGTAATGGAGCTGAATTTTGTAACGTTACCTTTGTTAAATGTTGCTGTTGTCCCTGGCTTCATATGAGTAAAGGAAAAGTCAGCTAGCCACTAGGCTAATTTATACAATGTAAAATGCCATAGGCTTGTGCTAATAACATTAGCATGTTGTATTTGTGGGGAAAATGTGTCCAGATAAAGACAAGTGTTTGTCTGTGAATGCTGCGAGTTATAGTGAAGCTGATTTGTGCATGAAACTGTCTCTATTAAGCCATGTTTAATGTGTGTTTAATGTGTGTTTAATGTGTGTTTTGAATCAACTAAACTTTACAGCACTTCACAGAAACCCTGCTGCCAACTACTGTTCTGGGGGTGTAACTGCAGAGTGACACAGACACACCACTGCATGAGTATAAACGCTCACAACGGTGTAGGAAACGTGTGTAGGTATAAGTAACTCAGTATAAATCCCGCTTTAATGAGCCCGAAGGCTGTTGTGTTATTAAAAAATCAGCAAACAGCCTGATCTTTATTATGATTTTTTTCCCATCCCAATGGATGATTTGAGGTCATGATTATTTTCTGTACCTCACTATTTTCCTCCATTTATATTTGATAATAAGAATACGAATCCTTTTATTCACTAACTAGCAGCAGATTGTGATGGTGCATTTTACAAACGCCTCCTGCAGAAGAACAAGGTTTTTCCTCACTTATGAATTTCGGGTATCAAGATCAAATATTTGATTTTTTTTCCCTGTGAATGTGAATAAAAGCTGACAGTCCTTGTAGCTTTGCTCTTATACATCAGGCTGTAGTTCGCCCTCAGTCCTCCCCTCCTCCTGAACACACAGCTCCATTCACACTGTGCTTCCTGTCTCTTTCAGGTTGAGAATAATGTAGGTAAACCTGCATCCTTAACCTCCCACTATCACTTAAACTGAAGAGTAATGGTGCATCCACTTTTCCAGCTTCACCTCCACCTCTAAAATTTTCACTTTGACTCCAGAATAATGCATCTGCATCTGTTTCCCCCGCTCACTCTAACCTCTCGCTCTCACATGACTCCAGTATAATGGAGATGTATTTATTTTTACACTCTGCGTCTCGACCCCCCGTCGCTATCAATCTGGCTTTAGAATAATGTAGGCACATCTGTTCTGCTCACCCTCCTAACCCCTCAATTTCCCCGCCACTTCAGGATAATGTAGGTGCATCTATTATCTCCGCTCACACCAGCGCTGCTGTCTCCGACCCGTTTTTAGAATAATGTAGCTGCATTTACAACCACAGCCGGCCCCCTCCTAACCTCTCACGCTATCACTGCACGGTCAGGAAATAAATAAAACGCAGCTTCTCTGTTTAAGCTTCAAAATCGTGCCGAGGTATTTATTATTTCAGCTCATCATTTTCACCAGGCGCTCTCAGGTTTCCATATTCTCTCCATCAGCTACTTTAACTTTCTCCTCTTTTCTCCGGAGAACACAGACGAGGTGTGGGGAGGGAAGAGAATGAAACAAAAAGCACTCTGTAGCAGATAACAGTGTTGTTGCAGCGTAACCCCCGGCTTTTATTTATCATATCTCCAAATGGCGGTGTAGCTGTTGTGCTGTGGTCAGGATACAGTGACCTTAGTTGATCAACTACCCCCCTCAGCAGCCTGATAAGAGGGCTAATATAACAGCAAGCGAGGGGGGAAGGTTGTACTGTAATTATTTCTGCGCTGTCAGAGGGGGAACAGACCGCGGCCCCCCTGCCGATTCAAATCTGAGGGGAAACTAAAAAGAAGAGGAGGAGGAGGAGGAAGGAAGGGCCGCAACAACAACAACAACGCCAGTGAGACAAATATCAGCCGGCCGCCGCGACACGCCTGAAATTGGACCAGTTTGTCATGCACAGTGCTGCCACACACACACACACACACACACACACACACACACACGGACATCTGAGATGCCATACAGGACTTAATTCAAACTTTACTGGTTGCACACACACAGAAATACTCAGAAGTATATTTGTGAAAAAACGTTCAGAACATGCAGCATTTCATGTCCCGTGCACACTGAGTCACAGACAAACAACATGAATAAATCCTTAAATTCAAATAAACCAAAGGATGTCAAACCCACATGAGCTCACACGAAACTAGAGCCCAGGTGGTGCTACAGAGCCGCTATGAAGTCCTTTCTTCACACCTTTGCTTTTTCACCAACCCCGTCTCACTCTGAAGTCGCTGAAAACCGGCGCTTGGTCAGCGACTTCCGGTGTCAGACACCAAAGAAAAGGCTTCCTTTCATGTCTGCATGATGTGCAGTCGGCCGGCATTGTTGTTTAACAGCAGCCGGCAGCATCAGGGGAAAAACACAGCAGGGCAACAATGAAAGTTAAAGCAGGAGAAGACCAAGTAAGGCGAGTGGGAAGGGTGGTCAATGGGTCCAACAACCACCGACTTTCACCCGGGAGCCTGGTGTTTGTTTCCTTTAAGACTGTAAAGCCAAACCCTGTTTTTTTTTTTTTTCTAAACCCAACCAGGTGTGTGTTTGTTGTAATGGGTAAAAACATCAAAACGTGGTGTTGTACCAACATACTACATTTATTTTGAAAGAGACTGTATGCAAACTGTACATTTCCTGTGAAAACAGGAAGTGTATTTTGAAAACAGACAATGCATGTAACAGGCTGAAGTTGATGCTGGAAGTCAATGACCAAGCACCAGTTTTGACAGCTTTGGAGTGAGACCAGGTTGCTTTCAAACGCTTCAAAATGCCAGGGACCAAACTACCAACCTTTACGATTGCTTGATGTTTATTAATTAACGCACATGTCAGGAATTGTCCATCGTTAGACTCTGACCTGTATATTTATAACTAAAGCTAGCAGCGCACTTTTAGCTTCTAACATTGAGGTCAAGTGTAAGCGAAGTCAACCAAGACTCCTTCCAAGTTTTACTTGGAAGGAGTCCACAAAAAATTAGATCGTCCACAAAGTTTGGAGAGAAGGCAGACGTGTCTCCAGCTGTTAAAAACACCCTCAGGCTGTGATAGAGTTCTGTTCTGCGGATTTCAGGATGATCTTTTTGAGTGGTAGAATCATTGGAACTGAAGGTGTGCTAGGACCTTGATCGCATCCTGATCAGACACATGAACGTCTTTGTTTTCGATCACTCTCTCCAAGTTCAAACGAACGCTCCTTCTTGTCATTACTGGAGTTTAAGCGTGTTGGAAAGTCATGAATGAGGATGTGTTTTAGTTCTACAGGATCGCCTTCTCCAAAACGTGCAGCAGTTCTGAGGTGGAAGAGGACGCAACCTGTCTGATTCTTGGGAGGAGTCAGGGCACTTGTTTCTCTTCCCTTGATGCTAAATGTATAGTGAGCGCAAAGCATCCTTCTGTTGGACGCAGTCAAGCTTCACAGAAAGCACTGACAATGTTTTTTGTCGGTCATGATTGCAGTACTTGTCCCTGTTTTTTTTCAGTTTCCACTCTGATACTTCCTCCTTTAGTTTCTCTGCCAGATGTGCCCTGATGCTGTTCATAAACGGGCTGAGTTTGCAGGACCGGACTTTTCATTTCCCACTTGGGAGTGATGTAGTGGGCCGTCACTGTTAAGCTCTCTGTAGCGCTGGAGGTCCATCCATCGGTGGAGCGCTCAACTGCCGGAGCAGCTGATAATTCCTGAACAACTGCAGCTTGTGATCGTTACTACGGGTCAGACACAATGAATGGACTTAGCATCAGTTATTGTTTCAGCAAAGCCTGATTCTGCTGTGAGAAGCTGCTTAAAGACTGAGAGGGGCTTCTTTTCGTCTTGTTCAACACGTTTGGGTGATGCTGTCATAAATGACTGCTTGACATGTTTCCACAGACAAACAGTTTCCGTCTGATCCGGTAATCTTTCTGTCCATTGTCTCTGTGACTAACTGTCCAAACAGTGGATCTAAGTGTCGTGGGACAATACTCCAGCTCGTTGCCTAAACCTTACCACGTGTGCGTGTTGGCAAAATGTAGCATGTCACTTTGTTGTTACAGGAAAAAAAAATTGTGGTGTATTACTGACGTAGTGCTTTTATTTTGAAAGAGACTGTATAGAAACTGTACATTTCCTGTGAAAACAGAAGTGTATTTTGAAAACAGACAATGCATGTAACAGGCTGAAGTTGACACGGCGTCGTTACATGTGACGAGGTCAAAGTGAGAATGTGTCGGTCGAAGTCTACTTGGGAAAGACACTGACCTCTGCTGCGCTGAAGTCACCCTGTTTAACTTCTGATGGTTGGCGCCAGCACGGTGCATCAGACTGCGGGGATCATGGAAGTAGAGAGAAGTCAAGATGGAGGAGCTTTTAATGTTGGTGTCCGAATACCCGGAGTTTTAAGGACACCCAAAAGAACAACTAGCCACGGACCACAGCAGAAGCAACCGCCTTTAAAAATGCTTTGCTTTTTGAGGGGGACGCTCCTGCAGGTCGGCTGCTGTCGGGACGATTACTGCGCAGCAGAGCGAAAGCCCTTTCAGGCTAAATTTTGGCGAGGGAACATCTGGCATGGCTTCTTTCAAATGGATTCCTTCAAGTCTCATCTTAAAGGGATTGTGCACCCAAAAAGAAAATTCAGCCATTATCTACTCACCCATATGTCGAGGGAGGCTCAGGTGAAGTTTTAGAGTCCTCACATCACTTGCAGAGATCCAAGGGGAGAGGAGGTAGCAACACAACTCCACCTAATGGAGGCTGACGGCGCCCCAGATTCAAACGTCCAAAAACACATAATTGAAACCACAAAATATCTCCATACTGCTCGTCCGCAGTGATCCAAGTGTCCTGAAGCCCCGACATAAAAAGCTGTTTGGAAAAACATCATTTGAACTCTGTTTTTAGCCTCATTGTAGCCTGTAGCTCTGACTGCCTCTGTGTGTACTGTACTCACGTGTGTGCGCTTGCTTTATTAGGTGGAGTTGTGTTGCTGAGTCAAACTTTCCTCCTCAACACGTGGTTCACAGACAGCGAGCAACTGATTTATAAGAGACTTTGGTCGTTTTTAAAGCCGCCTGGAAGTCCTGAATTCAACCCAAGTTTGTTTGACCTTGAAAACAACAAACAAGAAACCCAAAGCTGCCGTGTAGCTGCTGCAGCATATAATTGTTAAGAACCCCCCCCAAAAAGTGTCAATTGTGGCTTTTATTGTGAAGCCGGGAGGATGTATGGGCCGGTGTCGCCCAGTGATAGATGACACGATACCCAGCTTTCCTGATTTCGCAAATTTCTATGAAATGTGTCCTGAGTTCATGAAGGCGAGGAGATAAGAGGCTGGAAGAGGCTCGCCGGCCAATAGGATTCATCCATTTCTGCCTCTTATCTGCTGATAGAGGAGGACCCTCTCCCTCCTCTCCTTTCTCCTCCTTCCCTCCTCTTTTTTTCAACTTCTTCCCTTTGCTTCTTCATCACCATCCTTTACCTCCTGTCTCCTTCTCACTTCTTTCCCCCTCCGCTCTTCTTTCATGTTCCTCCTTTTTGTCTCCTCTCTTCATCTCCTCTTTCTTGTCACAGAGCTGTTGTTTTTCCTTTCTCTTCCTCACTCCTCGTCTCAGCTCTCTTGTTTTTCTTACTCCTCCTCCTCCGCCTCTTCTTACTCATACCTTCCTGTTTCACTCCTCATCTCCTCCTTTTATCTTCTTTTTAAAAACATAGAGCATTTAGTTAGGGCATAACAAGTGAGGATTAAAGAGTTCAGATCGGACACAACAGTTAAAGAATACGGGGTTCAGTTTGCAGTTAAAGGTCCAGTGTGTTGCTTTTCGTCGGACATATTGTCAGAAACAGAAAATGCTACGATTTCTTAAGTGTATAATCACCTGAAACTAAGAACTGTTGTGTTTTCGTTATCTTAAAATGTCCATACGTAACGGGTTCTCTTCCACAGAGTAGTAGTAGTACAGTAGCCCACAACAGACAAACCAAAAATTGGCTCTAGACTTGGCTTGTTTTCAGCCATTGTAGTTCTCCTCATAGTTCTCGGCACACAGGAAAAGTTTTTGCAACCTCACCACTAGATGGCACTAAATCCCACACACTAGACTTTTAGCAAGTACATATTTTAATTTGGACATAACAGTTAAAGAATACAGCATTATGAAAACATTGATGTGCTGGCCATCTGGCGTACCCGAACAAATCTTGGTGGGCCGGCGTGTCAGTGGACTGTCCAGATATCATCCATGTTTCTACCGGCCATTTGGGCGGATCCGTCTCTTCACCAGCTGTCTCATAAACCTCCTTGTGCCTGGCCAAGCTCATGCGTTCGAACTCTGTGAAAACGTCAATCGCGTTTTATCGAACCAGTGTTTGGTTTGTCTGCTCTGGGCTACAGTAGAAACATGGTGTTGAACTTTGTGATCTCTGTAGACCAAGACCTGCTCCGCCTGCAGATATAAATGGCTCAATCAAAGGTAACGAAACACGATTCTTTTTTTCTGATTATACACTAAAACAGAAAACATACTTATTATTCTATATTCCATTTGTGCCAAAATATCCCCTTAAACCTGCACACTGGACCTTTAAGACACAAATGTTTTGACCTGGATGTGACCTGGACTGAATCAAATGTTACGCGGATGCCAAAGGTTTGGTTAGACTGCTGTCAGTTCTCGAGTGTCTCCTCTGGTCTGAATCAGGGACTCATGTTGTTCCAAAGTTGTATAATTGCCTAGAGTTGGTTCGTGTTCTCACAGCAGCATTTACAAGAGGACCAGATCAAATGCCTTGTGTGAGAAAGCTGCTCTTGATTGGTCAGAATTTCCATGTGGGAAAAATCCAGGAAGTAAAGCAAACGTTGAAGAAGAGAACACTTGCAAGATAAATGTGACACTTTCTAATGTCACAATGGAGGGACAACTACGCAGGTTGATTTTAGCGCTGCTCATCGTGGACTATATTGCTGTCATTGTTCATTTTAGTCAAACCATACAGTTTGAAAATGAGGCGCGGCTCCAACTAGAAAACAATGTTTTGATGCATTGGATGTGCTGAATGTGTGAAACAGGGCAGGTGTGAAAGCGCCTTAAACATGTTGATTTATACTCTACGTATGAATATAAAGGAGACACAACATAATACCAATAGACCAGAAGCTGTAATAGAAGACTGTGTTATTTACTAAATGTTGAATTAATGCTCAGGTTTTGCAGAGCAGCCACACGGCACAGAGAGGTTAAGTGGTGCAGTGTTTCCTGGGTGTGCTGGCAGAGCTCTGCGCTGATTCGCTCTGTGTGTTTTACTGAAAAACAGGTTCCAAGTGTTTGTCTCTAAAAACCTGAGAGGCGCTCCGAAGCTTCCGGTAAAACTGCCAGCGCTGCCGTTCGTCCGGCCGAGACACTTGATCTTCTTTAAGACACTTCAACCCTTTTTTTCTGTCTTTTTGTTTTTTTTTAAGACCCCTTAAAACAACATTGATTGTTTCCCAGAATGACTTTCTGTCGCCGTGGTAATGATTATGCAGATGTGGCACAACCTTTCCGTTTGACGGGCGGTTCCCACGGGGGAGGCGGTGACACGGCGGCTGCTGCCACGCCGACAGGCGACCGACATGCCCCCTCGTCTCCAGCCCCACCCCCACCCGACCCCTCTCCTTGTGCTTAGTCTGGCCTTTTCCTGGAAGGTGGAGGAGGTGATGGAGGAGGTGATGGAGGAGCAGCGGCTCCGTTTAAATCAACACTGTTATCTTAAAATGAACGATTCTATTACAACACTTTACCTGAAATGCTTTGAAGCATCAAAACCATATTCACAAAAGTTCAGTCAGAATAACGTCAATGATAATAATGATATTGTTATTATTTGTAAACCACAGTTCATACAGCAAGAGCAACTCAAAGCGCTTTATATCATAAAAATAAATAAATAATTTTATGGCTAAAATAATTATTGATGCTTTGCTTTACAATTATGTCAATATGTATTGGTTTTTAAAATTATTATTTATTTATTTATTAATTTATTTTCATGACTATAAAAGAGATTAGAGGGTTGCATTTTATATGCTAATCTAAATTTAAAAAAAAAATTACAAATCAAGAGTTTAAATGGAATTATTATACTATAGGGATTATTTATGTTTTCAAAACATTTCAGGAAAGAAAATCACCTTATTTTCTTTAGGTTTGTATTCAATATTGCAATATCTTTTTATACTGCTAATACAGATACAGCATCAACATTTCACAAGACACACATACACACAAAGAAAAAACACATATGACCTAAAAATATTAAATATATAACAATTTAATAGGAAAAAAGTAAAATAATTCATACTGCAAAAATGTTACAGGTCGTTGTCATTTTAAAAATCAACTTATTGCGTTGTTTATTAAATTAAAATATTTTTTTGGTAGGTTTTTGTCATATAAAGTCAAACTTTTCCAGTCAGATTTGAGTTAGAATAATAACCAAAAAATATTGTGCATGAATACATTGTTTGAAATCATATAATTTGATAATGTATGTAAAAGATTACATTTTTGATTCACAAAAATAACAGATATGATTATTAAATACTGTGAATAAATTCAACTTTTTTTCTCCCATAAATTTCTGAAATACAGTTTGTATTTTGCACCATTGATTGGACCATTCCAGTCAGATATGAGTTAGGATGATAACAAAGAATATTATATTTGAATTAGACTTGTATGCAAAGTTTATGTATTTTTCAAATTTTGTCTAACTCATTTTGAACCAGGTAAGTCATGTTGAGATCAACAAATGTGTTTTTCAGGGGAGAAAAAGTTACAGCAACACCAACACAATAAAAACATATAAATATATAAACATGTAGAAATATTATTAACACCTATGCACAATGAGAGAAACCGAACTTTCTGAGGCACAGTGTGTCGCTTTGCACCTTTCAGTAGAGGCTGTAGCGACACTGTTTGTCTCACATCAGTTAACATTTGGTAAACTGCATAACATTAGAGAAAAACTTCTTTTTTTCTCTGCTTACAAAACAAAAGATAAAATAAATCAATTTCTGTTTCCTGTCTGTAACCTTTGGAGTAACTGCAGTCATGTACCTGATCGCACTGCTGAAATGAGACAAACAGACTGTGCAAAGAAAACGCTGTGACATGATGACGTACACGTGTTTGCACTGTGACAGTTAAACCTCCTCGTGTCCTCTCACTGCTCCGCCCTCCTCCAATGACAGCCCTGCACTGATTTATTCTCTCGGATGATTGGCCGTCTGCCGTCTCATTGACAGCGAACCTTCTTCATCATATCTCCACTTTTCCTCTCCTCCTCTTCTTCTCCTCCGAATCATTTTTCCTTTCATATTAAGTTTTTTTTTCTGCCCTCCCTCTGCTCTGCCACAGGATTTTATTTGACAGGAAATATTCCAGGCGATGTGGTGTGGTTGTAGATCTCGGGCCGTGGCAGACGGTATTGATCGGGCTGATTTGCATACATAAATCTATTGGCTATCTGACACTTGCCAATATTCTGGGCAGCAGGGAGTGGCGGTGCTGAGTCGGCCAGGTCACATTATCATTGGTGATGGAGCTTTGATGAAGTGTGACAGCGCTGCACAGCTGCTGACTGACTGGCTGAGAGACTGCACTGTAAAAACTGACGGGCCAAATCTAACAGCAGCCTGTGGCCTGACATATAATAATAACAAATAAACTCAAGACAAAGAAAAGTATCCTTTCATGACAATTAATTAACAGAGTATATTACTGAAATATTGCTATTTTATATAAATGACCTTATTTATGACAATTCTCAAATGACAAAGGTAGAAAAAAACATCATGTTTTGGCTCTACGTTCATACAAGAAGCAGATAGCAGCGTCCTGTGTCTGGGGTTTGTTGGATCCTCCCACCCTATAGGGACTTTCCAGCTCTTTATATTATGTTGTTACGTTGGTGGTGTTTCAAATTGACACCATCTGGCGGCATTATAAACTGACGCACCTTTTGCACCAACACGACCTCTTTCAGAAGTCGCCTAATACCAGCACTTGGGCAGTAACTTCCATCTAACCCTAAAGGTCTTGACACACCAAGTCGACGGTCGGCCATCGACCAAAGTCAGGCCGTTGGTGAGCGTTTGTCGCCCTAGTTTTTGCCGTGTGTCCCGCACTGTCGGCACTTCGGCGTCGGCGGCCTTTCGGCTGATTGAGCATGTTGAATCAGCGGCGGAGCTTGTCGGTGAGAGAGAGATCACTCTGATTGGCTGTTCAGGTTTTATTTCCTATCTGCCTGTAGTGAAACCGGGGCTAACCGGTGTTTCCTCCTCAGGCTCCACTTCACTCAGCTGCCCCACAGACCCGCTGCTTCTTCCCACTTTAACCTGAATAACAAACCGGAGCTAGCTGGGAGCGGCTAGCGGAGCGTTAGCCGCAGCATGACCGGAGGGAAGCACAGCCAGTTAGCCTCCGCTAGTCTCTGAGCTAGCCCCGGCTCTCCGTTTGGATCCAACCGGAGCACCGAGCCCTGGTTTGTTATTCAGGTTAAAGTGGGAAGAAGCAGCGGGTTTATCGGGCAGCTGAGTGAAGTGGAGCCTGCGGAGGAAACACCGGGACCGTCTGGATGTAATAGTCCGTGGAGGTGCTGCGGTGCTCGGCTGCACAGATAGGAAACCCCTCGGCTGACAGGATGTACCACTCTCTCACTCCGCTCTCTCTCACGCAGGCGCAGAACGTACGTGCTACTTTGCCGTCGGGTGTAGTCCGTGTAGTGTGTTCAAATGCAACTGACACAGGGCAACGTGAGGCCACGTAGATGATGCAACAGTTGGCTTTCATCACCGCTAGTTTTTTGATGTCGGTTTGGTGTGTCTGCACCTTAAGGACACTCATGATGGCTGAGTGGGTCAACGACTCACATGTGACCTCAGCGCCTCCGTAAGGGCTCACACTCGAGTTTAAAGCTTGCAACTTCACATCAATCTGTTAGAAGTGAAGAAGACTCTTGGATAAGAGGTGAAACATCTTCAAGAACCTCAAGCAAGTCCAGCTGCCTATGTTACAGTGCCTATGCCTGTCCACGTCCAGATCCGACATGCAACAAAAGCACGTGATAAGGTCTCGGTAAAAGAACAGGATATGGCTTTCTAATCTTTCGGGCCGTGAACACTGCTCTCTCCTGGGTGAAGGTCTGTGTTTGTTGGAACCATTCACCACCACTGCTGTCTGCCTCACTCCGACTTTCGCTGCCTTAAATTTCATTCTTGTCCCGTTGGGTTTCTCCCTGATGCAGCCAGGCAATGTTACACTATGACGGCAACCAGCCAGGTATCATGCTGATGTTGAGGGAAGGCTTTTCTCATCTGTGTCTGACGCTGGAAGTCACTGCTCTAGTGCCAGAGACCAGGTTGTGCACGTCATATCTTGGTGTGGAAAGTGAGTGACCAAATGTTGATTCGTGACGAGGTTGGAGTTGGAATGATTTGGCAGAAACCACCACATGAGCAAAGTTACCAGCCTGGGTGTCATTACTCTATAAACACCGACTGACTGTGCTGGATTTCCTGGAGCCCACAGATGGGTATGAGACAGTATGATAATGCTGCACAGGAATTTTTCCCGATGGTTTATAACCTTTTTTTTATTGTCTCTTTTTTGGACTGATATGATTTTATTTTTCAGATGCTCTGCTCTCCTTAATGCCATTTGAAAGAAAACTTCTACTGGCACCACAGAGAGCCTTGAGAGGTGAGTGCTGTATATAATTTATATTGTCTTTGGGTGGACTGTTCCTTTAACAACACAACCCAGGAGCCTGTCTGTTGTGATGCAGGTTTAAACTGCTGACTGGACGGAATAAAGGACGCATAAAGAATGAGCGGACAGACAGCTGACTGTCTGACTGGACTTTAAGAAAAGACAGAAAATATTTGTTTTGGCCTCTTTTGAATCAGAGATCAATAAAAGCCAGAATACTTTTTTTCCTTTATATTTAACAGGCAGAACCTGACGTGTTGCTGTACCTGGCGCTGAGCCTGGAAGGTAACAAACTCCGACCTGACTTTAGGACAAATTGGACCATTTACACAAGCAAAAACACAAATCTGCTCAGTTTGAGTTCGGCTGTTGAGCTGCAAAGAGAAAAGATGAGTCTAGGTAAGTTTCTTCCTTTTCTTTAATCTGGAGGAAGCTTTTATTCTCAGAAATGTGCCCGTCTGTTTGCCCGGCAAGATCAGTCACCATGATGTTAGTTAATGGTTATTTATTTGTTGGGGATTTCAATATTTAAAGATAAATCCAGCTGCTGTGTTTATGTGTAAGAAGTTAGTAAGATTTCCTTTCAGGAAGGATCCTGTTGCATAAACCGCAGAGCGGTTTTCTTTAATTTTGTTGAATTTCAAGATCATATTGTGACGAACTTAAATCTCTCATTTGCTACGATAAAGCCAAGAGATGAATTCTGAACCAGGAGGTGCTCTTTATTTCTCCTCAGTTATTTGAGACAGTCTGAGATTTCGACAGGCGGGAGCTGACTAACTGTGCACACGACTTAACTCATGGTGCGAAATGTCTTTTACCACAACAATAACTGTAACCCATTAGAACCATGTGAAACACATAAACATGAAACCCTGTGTAATGGACAACGTGAGTGATTTAGAACACACTTAAAAACAGTCTTCTTAATGCTCTTGTTTATTGGCCTTGAACTAATTAAGCGAAATCAGCCAGGTACACTTTCTTCAAATTAACTCAAAAATTGTTGACTGAACTTAAAAAAATTACGTCAAGCTCACAAGGAATGAGTTTGTGAATATAAAGTTACTAGTCCATAGCCACTGGTAGCTGTGTCAGCTTCTACCTATGCCAGTCCTCAATGCCTATGTGCAGTTTCACATAGATTGACCACGTCAGTGAGCAGAAAATGTGGGACAGACACACTGTTTTCGTCATTATATAGTAAGATTATGTAATTTTGACAATATGGGGCATCTGTGTAGACTTTGCATTAAAATTTGACAGTGTCACTATAGCACTATAGTGCCTCACTGTCATGATTGCATATGTCTGAGGGATATTTTCCCTGTTTTATCAGAATAACGTTCAGATGTTTGATAAAAACTCTTGTATGACCTCAGACAGACGATGATTACCACAGGTGATGAATGTGACGTTATAAACACGACATGCAGTATTTTAAGTATTGCAGTGTTTGTGTGCTTCACCGCCGCCTTTATCTTTTTTTTTGAGTGAGTGTGTTTCTGCATCTTTGTGTGTGTGTGTGTGTGTGTGTGTGTGTGTGAAGCAGTGCAGCCTCCAGTTTCTTTGTTTCTGTCGGAGGAAAAGGTCAAAGCAGCAGAGAGAATTAATTGAAGAGTGAGAGAGCACAGCTGGCTCTGTCAGACCAGCCAGGCCTCCACGTGTGTGTGTGTGTGTGTGTGTGTGTGTGTGTGTGTGTGTGTGTGTGTGTGTGTGTGTGTGTGCAGGGTTTTACGAGCTGCAATTCCGCAACTTATTCAGTCAGATAAACATAAAAAAACTTGTTCCTCTCTCTGTTCTCCTTTGTATTTGTGTGTTTACTCCAGCACAGTAATATCTGTGTGTATTCATATTTGTATGTATGTGTATTTGTGTTTCCTGGAATCTTCTGCATGTAGTGTTACAACTATATAACTACCTGTATAACCATAATTTATTTAGAAGTAATCTATTAATAATTTTGTCCGTAAGCAGACAGACACTCAGGGATGATGCTGTAATGGTTCACGATCATCTAATTAGTTAATCAATCAGTTTGTGAGGTTGTTAGCACCATGTGGAACTTTCATGGACTGCTAGTGCTTGAAAAAGTTGACATGATATAAACATGTAGTATGAGTAGATGAGACTCTTGTCTTTATGTCCACTGGGTGAAATTACACAGGTACAGTGCACAGCAGAGTGAGGAGACCCTCAGAGGTGAGAGGATTTTTTTCTTTCTATGTGCAGCGTTGGCCAAAACCCCAATTTATCTCCCATGTACAGGGTGTCATCACTAACAAGATCAGCTTTAACATGAGGCAGTTTTCAGCTCATTCTGAGGTCATTCTGAGGTAACAAAAGCACGACAATTCTTATTTTCAGGTGATTAAACACTGAAGAAAAAAATATTATATTTTATTCCATTTCTACAAATATATCCCCCTAAATCTTACACACTGACCTTTAAGTACAAATTTAAGGTACTTGTACTTAATTATTCCATTTTATGCTACTTTAAAAATACTTTGCTGCATTTCAGAGGGAAATATTGTACTTTTAAATGCAGTATATTTATCTGACAGCAATAATTTGATGTTAATTTGAAGAGTTTCCACACAAAACAACTGATCAACCTCTAAAATATGGTGACTTTGTAGACTTGTACTTAAGTACTTTAATCCACCGCCGGTATGTGTGTGCACTCCTTTGATTTTTACAGTATTTTCTGTGTACCTGTGTGAATACTGTGTGTGTTTATGTGTATGTGCTCTTGATTTAATGTATACATCTGTGTGTGTGTGTGTGTGTGTGTGTGTGTGTGTGTGTGTGTGTGTGTGTGTGTGTGTGTGTGCGCTCCCTCATTACCTGGCAGTGTTCCTGGTGTTGTGTCGTCGTGGGAACGCACCGTGACAACCTGCTGCTTTGGTATGCAGGAGAACAGCACTGATGGCGGAGCAGAGTTAATAGCTCTTCTGTGGCGAAGCTCTGATCCTTCAACAACCCTCCTACACACCCCCCCTGCCTCCACCCTCCACCCCCCACCACACCGTGATACAAACACCGAGTGGCACAATTTAATGAAGTTCTGTTCTTTAAAGCAAGTGGCGGTTTGCAGGATGGAGGGATGGAGGATGGAGGGGAGGTATGAGAACCCCTCTGCTCCTTCAGCTCATCTGTTTCTTTGAATAGTTTCCACGAGCCGATCGATGCGCCGGTTTTCTCCTGGCCTTTCAGCGCTGTCACCCGTCATTGAGGGATGCAAATTCACGTCAGAAACTGGCCTGACACTTTTCCTGTCGAGGGGCCCGGCGCTCGAAAACGCCGCAGCTCAGCAATAAACGGGTGAAGGCCTCGTTTCTCAGAAGGCCGACGGAGAGAAAGAGAGACCTTTTCCATCAAAGTTTTCTCTCTCCGTCCTGACAAGATGAGGATGTGAAAGGACACCCGGTAAAGTTCATCTTTCTCTGGATGGAGAGGCAGCAGAGTCAGAAAAAAAGGAATAAGTTCTCTGACTGTTGAGGTGAGTCGAGGAGGGAAATAATGGTGATGCTACCAAACTAGAACTAGAATATGAAAGTAACGGAAGACAAAAGTGAAGACAGAAAATCCCTCATTTTCAAAATGTGCTCCTTGGTGTTGCTGGTTTCACTGTTAGAGTTCCCTTCCACTCAAAACACTTTTCCTTTCTGTTTCTTTTCTTGTTTCTGGACTGTCGTTGACCTGACTGTGCAAAATGATGCATGTGCAGTTTGTTCTCATATTCATTTGCTGAAGAAGGAAAGTTTCTCTGTGCTTACCTTAAATATCAGTGTCACACCTGGATGTACCTGCAGGATTTATGACATCACAAATACTTTGGAGCCAATCACAGTCCAATATTAAATCAAATGTAATGTGGAAACTAAATTGTTGGAATAATTGTTGACTTTGTGTATTTCTTTAAGGGTTGCAATAATGCTGTGTTTAACATGTGGTTAGGGTAAGAAACACAGGCCTAACATATGTGGTTATGATTAGGAAAAAATACCCACAGTAAAAAAAACCACTGGTTGCACAGCCCAGCAGGAAACGCAGCGATGTCTCAGGTCCGGTTTATATGACAATGATTTCAACGGAAAGCAGTAAACTTTAGTTGTGTTTTGGCCAATCGTTTACACGACAGCTGCGTTTTGGGTGCCTGAAAACACAACGTTTTGAAAATGGGTTCCAGGGTACACTTTTTGGAAACGGCACTGTTTCTGTTGTCATGTAAACTTGCAATATGTAGTTTCTTTGAAAACGGAGACTTTTCGCACATGCGCATTACGCTTCCAGTCACAAGAAAGTCGACCATCACAACAACAGTGCCGAGCTCTGCTTGTGCTGCTCACCCTGTTGAAATTATCAACGCTTCCCCATCATAGTGTAGATTTACTGTAGCAACTCCAGCTCGTCGTCTGTCCAGAGGTCCAGACAAACATTTGTGCGGTTGCTATTTTGTTTGTTTGTACATTACGCTCTGTAGAAGGAATCGTAAGCATCACACTGCCAACTACTGGCCTGGCATGTATACTGCAGCATTTTTGGTCATTTTTGCGGATCCATGCGCACGGTGATTGTTATCAAAACTTTGTCGTCTAAACGCCGAACTTTTTTTCAAAATGAAAATGAGAAACAATTCTGTTTTCAGTGGATCGTTTTCATGTAAACATGGCCTGCAACAACTGCTTTTTATGGCCCTACCTTGGCTGGAAATGTAGTGACGTGTGGATAAAGCCAACCTCTCTTCATGGATCTATCCCTGGTGGAAAACAGAGCATTTGGTGGCTTAAAGCTGCTGGAAACACAGTGATGATTTGCTAAAACAAAACCGGTTTCCCTGTTGGTCTCAAACTGTGGTCTGCGATGGCCTGCAGTTTGGCAGCCGGCCTGCCTAGCTTTCAGCTGCTGAGAAAAAATACTATAAAATACTAGTAGGATCCTGAAGGTGATTCTAAAACATCTGCAGGAAGTGTTGTGGTTTGTTAACATCATTAAAAAATGACAACGTAGAATCAATCAGAATGAATCAATGAAGAGAGACAGCAGAGATTCTGTTGACGACTCCTCAAGTTGAAGTTGAACATCTTTAGTGCACCGAGTGGTATGAAAAATCAGATTTTAATGCACAATGCTTTAATTGAGAATTTATCAGCAGCTCAGCTTCGATTCAAAGCGGCTGCCGTTGACACTGACCGAACTCTGTCAGATATTCCTGCAGAGAAAAGAGAGAGAGACAGAGACAAAAGACAAAATGAAAGAGAAAGACCTTTTCTGGAAAGTTTGGTCCGTCCGTCCTGACAGAATGAGAATGTGAAACAGCATCTCAGTAAAGTTCACCTCCGTCTGCCGGAGGATAAAACTGAGAAACAACAAATTAGGAAAAAAGTAGCCTGCAAAAGAGTGAAAGAGGAAAAAGAAGGTAAAGAAGACGTCATAGTCCAGGAAGGAAACAGATATGCACCTCAGATTCTCTCGCTTCATATTTGATTTCATGACATTTAAGGACTGAGCTTTATTTAACTTTGTACCACCGCACTTCTTAAATTGTTCTCTTACTTGTGAAGTTATTTTCGGCTTGAGTCCTTTTTTCACACGACCAGTGTGAACTGCAGGAGTAAATTATCTTAAGGTAATGTTGCTCACTCTTTTTACATCTTTGCCCACTTTTCTCCTTTTTCTTCTTTTGGTTCAAGAATTGTTGACGTTCAGGAGGCTGATCTAGTTGCTCAGCATGGAGGAGCAATCATACATTAGGAGAGTGCACAAATCCACAGACGACAAAAAAGCAAGGACACGTGGCTGCATTGGTGAGTAATAGTTTATATTTTAAGACACTGGCTCTTTCCTCTGGTGCTGTGCAGAGCAATGTCAGAAATACTGAAAACAAATAGTAACAAATCAATTAATTTAAATACATATATATAATAATCATGATACTACAATATTTTAAAATTAACTATTAATAAACTATGAGATCCCTTAAATGTAAAGAGATGCAGTTTAAGGGGAAAAAGGCAAAATAGATGAAACAATACTGATAACTCACACAAAAACAGAAGCTGGGAGAAAGTCTCTGGGCCAACCACGCAGTGAGCCGTTGGATCCAGCTCATCCCACTAACTACCTAAACTGATCTACCGGTAATCGCCAATATAATATCAGCCTGCTACACAGATGTGCATATGTCCATGATTAGTTACGAGCTAAACTGTGATCGCAGCACAGTAATCAGAGGTAAAATAAATCATGGCTCCAAGCAAAAAACATTATACCCCTTTTACACCAGAACTACATGTGTATGCAGGTTTTTTAAACCAGTGAAAACCCGCTAAAAAAAAGGTGATAATAATAATAATGTTAGCATTGCCAGCAGATCCGAATCGTGTACACACTTTTTTCCCTTTATCTGGCGTGTCATGTTCGACGTCACAGACGGGCTGGAAATCAGTTTAGTAAGTAGTAGAAAGCAGCATTTTTGTATCTCTTACTTATTCGGATGTTCAAGTACAGGATTTTGTGGCGCCCTGTCGTCGCATTGCACTGGCAAAGTGGCTAAAATGAGTGCGTCCACGCAGGTGTTGTATTTCCATCATTGCCCATCGAAGCTGATTGGAGCCGGTAAATACCTGTGACTGCTGCAGAGTCATTTGTCCCTGGAGTCAATGCGGATTGTAATCTTTAGAATTAAATACAATAGCCAAATGTTAGTCCAGTCCAGGTTTGTAACATTATGCTAGCAGCCAACGTGGAGTTAATAATACTATTAGCTATTTTGCGACATTATTTACTAAAGAGGGTTTCTGGCACAAGATAACGACGGAGAAGCCCGGCTCCAGGTCCAATATTTTCCTCTTGTTGGTGTCATGACTGCCCAGAAGTACCTGAACAGCCGAGCTGTGGCGGCACACAGTATGTGACGTGTCAGAGGAGAAACGAGCTGTTCACATTTCTGTCTTTGTGGCAGGTAACGGCCCACAAACCTCACCACACTTTAGGGACTGTTCTTTACTTATGAAGGGACTGTTCTTTACTTGTCGGGGGAGGAGGGTGGCTGGTTGATTTTCATTGTATGTATTTTATTTTATTTTGATCCCCCTATGTTAATCACTTATTGATGCTGTTTTTGAAGTACAATTTTGGTACCGTGACAACACTATTATTTTATGTATTATTTTTATTTCAAGTTGTAAAAAGTAAAATGTTTTGTCAAAAAACGATTTTGCTGTATAATGAGAATTGAGAAAATAAAGCAATTTATGATCTTAATTTGTTTTTTTTCTTCTTGGTGATACAACTGCCATATTTTTTCACATTCGATAAACTACATTAAAATGTTGAAGTCAAACCAGTTAGCATCTGTACGTTGTCCACAACTTCAAAATCTGCCCAGAAACTTTAAGAAACATTTACAAAAGTTTATGAATATGTATACACAACCCCAAACTTCCCAAGTCATGCAGAAACTCCTCCATCTGACCCCCTTTACCTGCACTCAGACTGATACAACCCTCCTCTTATCCCTCCTGGACTGAAAACTCTGGGAGGAAAACCTTGCAGATGAAATGGGATAATGGGAGGACTTTATACTCAGTGTACTTTCCTCCTGTTGACCCACTTTGAGGTTGTTCAGTAAAGCGAAGCTTTCTAAAGTCTCAGACTGGGTCAAAGATGCCACCCAGCTGCTGTTTCTCTCTCTGCTTTCTGAAATGTTGTTGTGTCGAGTGTAAAGATAATATATGAGTTTATTAATGTGCCAGTTGAGCGTTTGATGCTCTCAATGTCTAATATAAAGTCTGAGATGCACCTTTCATGCTGTTGGTTTGCAAAGAGTTTGACCTGCTGGTGTTAGAGGAGGTGAGAGTTATTAAGATGTATCCTCTGTATATGTTTGACGAATACTTACCAAACTCTTTATGAATCCACTCAGGAGTTGTTGAGATGTTTAAATCTGGGCAGGAAATCAAGCTCTGGCAGAGCTGTCTCTCATCTGCCGTCCTGTTCGTGCTGTTTCATGGACTGACTTTCAAAATGCAGCCGTAGACTGAACCGTCCAGTGTGGTGGCCTCCGGATTGCGCTTCTACTTTTTGCAGATGATGCAGTTCTATTTGCTTCATCAGACTCTGACCTCTGTGCACATAATGAGGTGGTTTGAAACCAAGTTGGAAACAGCTGGGATGAGAACCAGCGCCTCCAAGTTGGACGCCTTTGTACGACAAAGTGGTGGATTCCTCCAGTTTGGTTTGGAGTAAGTTATTGCCATAATTGAGTTAAAATATTTATATCGTGTTCACAAATGAGGATAAATTGTCACAAGTTTAAAAATAAATGTGATGTTCTCAATGACTTATCAAGTATATAAATATAAAAATGAACTCTCTCGTCTCTTCCAAACTTCCTCTGGCCCAGTTGTTTCACTCTGTACAGGACATTTAGACTTTATCAGAGTACAGGAAGTTCTCTGCTGGACCTCCGTGACAGCCGAGGCTGCTGGGAAATTTGACCCTGATGTGTTACTTACCTATGACATCCTCTCTCGTCTTGTTAAGCTTCCCTTTTCATCTCCTTTCTCTTCATTGACTTCTCTCCTTTCCTCTGCCCTTTTTTCTGCCCTAATCACTTCATTTTCTTTTTTATCATCTTTTTTCTTCTCTCCTCTTTTCTCATTTCCCTCATCTCCTCATGCCTTTCTCTCCTTTTAGCCTCCTTTTTCTTTTTTCCACCTTCTCTGTAATCTTATTTGGGGCATGCTTTTCTCTCTCCTTCCTCTTTTCCTTCCTTTCCTCTTCTTTTATCCTTCTTCTCATCTGTTACCATCTCTTCCTCACCTCGTCTTCCTTCTTTTCTCTTCCTCCTGTTCCTTCACCTCTCCTCTGTTATCACCTTGTCTCCTCTCACCTGTCCTCCTCAATCATCCCTCTCTTTTCTCATCTCCCCTCCTCACTTTCTTTACCTCTTCCTCTCCTTCCTCTTCTCCTCTTCTGATCTTCCCTAATCAGCTTATGTCCTTCTTCCTCAAATCATCCTTTTATTCTCATCCCATCCTTTCTTTCCTTCCTTCTTTTCTCCTTTTCATCCTTTTATTTTCTCCTCTGTTATCTCCTCCTTGCAGCCATCTTCTTTCTCTCTCTTCACCTCCTCTTTCCCTCCGTCACCACCTTGTCTCCTCTCTTCCTCCTCCCTACATCATGCTTTTGTTTTTCTCATCTCCTTGCATCCTCTCCTTTCTGCTTCTCATCTCATCTTCTCTTCTCTTTTCTCTCTCACACCTCACCTCCTCTTCTCTACCCCTTCATCCTCTCCTCCTCCTCTCCGCCTTCGGCTTATTAAGATTTCAAAGATACAAATGGCGGCGGGCTGATTGCTTTCAGGGAATCTGCCTTTAATAATTACAGGTGGAGAAGCTCGGGGTAACGTTGGCGGGGCAGAGACTAATGGAAAACTAGATTTTTTCACTGAATTAGAGCGAGGAGGGGGGGGCGGGGATCCATATATTGACAAGCCATCAGCGGACCGTAGATCAGGAGAAGTGCTTCGGACTTGTCGGAGGAGGCGGCAGCAAACTGGCTCTGATGCTCCGTGGCATCTCGATACGCTTCCTGCAGCCACCGCCGGGCTGCGAGGAGCATCAAACCCACCTTCATCTCCAGGACTGTGGAAGGAGGAGGAGAGAGGGAGAGTTAAAAGGCTGCAGAGTTAACCTTTTTTTCTGATGACTCCCTCCTCCTCCTCCTCCTCCTCCTCCTCCTCCTCCTCCTCCTCTCATGGAGGACCTGAATCAAAATGTAAATGCTGGAGCCTCTGAGGGGAGCAGAGCTCTGGGATTCTGCTCGTATTGATTATATGAAGTGAGTCGGAGTCGCACTGTTCAACAACCAAATGTGTTTTCCCCCCGATGCTCTGTGACAGGAATTACCCAGAGTTCAGCTGGGGCTCTGGACTCTTTTGCTAATGGCATTTCTGATTCCACAGCACACACACTCACTTTGGCATAAAATACAAGGACTCTTAATGATTTCCAGGATCCCATTTACCTAAAAAAACTAAATTTTTATAACATGACGTGACGTCGGTGAAGAAAAAGACAAGTCAGACACATAATGAATATTTACACAGTCGAGATACTGTGAGATTGTTGGAGGAAATAATAGAGACATAGTAGAAGTGTAATAAATCACAGTCCCTGTGTCCTGAATAGGTGAAAAATGGGTGAAAACTGTCCTGAGCGGTAGTGAAATCTTTGGTGAAATGTAGCCAGTCGCTACTGTGCTCAAATACAAATTAGAGGCACTTGTGCTGAACCAGAGTATTTCTATTTTACACTACTTCATCCACATCTCACAGATAAATACTGTACTTTTTACTGCACTACATTTATCTGCAGCTTTAGTTACGTGAATACTGTGTGTCTCCAGATGTGTGGAGCCAACGCGGTCTCACTTTGAAGTCAATGACTTGTGGCGTCAGACACTGATGAAAACAGCCGTCCTTTAACATTGGCGTGATACGCTGTCGGTCGCATTCATACTTTAACAGCTCTTGGTGGCGTCAGGGGGAAACGCAGTGGGACAAGAATGAAAGTTAAGGTGGCAAAAGTGCGACTAGGGCAGGTGGGAGGGAGGGCTGGTGGATTGATCCAACAGCCACCGACCCTCACCCTGTAGAGCAGTGTTAGCGTCCCGTAAGATCAAAGCCAAACCACGTTCTTTTTTCCTGAACCTAACCACATGCATTAGTTGTTGAGGGAAAAAAAAGTCAATTAGTGGTGTTGTACTGACATGGTGCTTTTATTTTGAAAGAGAGTATATGCAAACATTAAATTTCCTGTGAAAACAGAAGTGTATTTTGAAAGCAGACAATGCATGTAACAGGCTGAAGTTGACATATGTGGACGTGGAAAGTCCATGACCAAACGTGGACATGTGACGAGGTCACACTGAGGATGTGTTGGTTAAACGTTTGTGACAAACTGAAACATGAAATGTTCCTCTATGTGTCGCTAAGTGAACTCTTTAAAAACCCTACTTGGACTTTCAGACCCTTATTGTCTCACCACGTTTACCTCTGACACCACCAGGTGCCACTGCACAATAACAGCGACTGGCTGCGTATCACGCCAACGTGAAAGGACGGCTTCTTTGCTCTGTGTCTGATCATAGAGGTCACTGCTCAAGCGTCGGTACTCGATGATTTTGAAGTGAGAGCTGGGTTTCGCAAAATCACTTTGAATTTTTTTTGTTCACCTCACAATGGCAGGAATGTCACGCAGCTTGTAGACGTGCACCAAGGAGGATCTGAGTAATACAGGCGAAAACAAACCATTAACAGCAGAAATTTTCTGCAGCAGGAAAATTTGTCTCTGATGTGATATTAACCTAAAAAGTTCTGCAAACTTCCTGCAGTTGTTGCGTTCACTATTTGGGTTGCTTTTACAGTTTATCAATTCTGTTATTATTGTGCATTGAATGTGAACTTGTCACTTCACTCAATGATTAAAAAAGGGTCCCTTCAGGAAGGAGGTTGGTCTAAGTGATACACGCTAAGTTGAATCTAGCTGTAAAGTGAGTGCACCTTCATCTGAAATGACTGTTTTTGTAAGCAGTGAAGCCTCTGTGTGTCTCAGACTGGAGCTGCAGTAAAAACTCCTCAGACTCCATTAACCATCAGTTTGCACAGCAGCAGGCGGTCCGACCCCCTCAGGAGTTCATATATCTCACTGTAAACACTCGTGTTAAAGCTCAGCTTTAATGCTCTCTGGGCCTTTTTGGTTTCTGTCCCCCAAACGGAAATTAAATTTTCACGCTTGCTGCTGTACAGTAAACACACCGTGTACAGTTTGTGTATTTTACAAAGTCCATGTGAGGTAATTTCATGGTCTCAGCGTGTGTGTGTAGGGGGGAGTTTCCTGCCAAAACTCTTCTCATTTTTTGGGTGGTATGATGTGTTGTGCTGTGTTGTGAGCGCTGTGTGCTGTGGCGAGGCGATGCAGCTGACCGATCCATCCATCATCGGCTCGTAGTCTCTCTGCTGCTCGCTCCTCAAACTCGGTTTTTGTTTGGAAACCATCCATCATATTCCTGAGCATGACACACCGGCCAAAAGACATCCCAACCACAGCTCTGAGTGAGTGTGTGTGTGTGTGTGTGTGTTCCCTGGTGTGCAGTCGAGTATTTGAGCTGTGCATTAAAACTTCTCGGTACCCAAAAAAACACAAAAACAGATATAAAATTGTTCTCAGGATATTTTCACACAGCTGAATTCACCTGGGTGACGTTAAAGATTCTTGGGAAGAGTTTTCTGTTTTGTTTCTACAATTTTCTACTTTTTTTTAAAGCTGAAGCTGCTGATAAGACAAATATGTTCTGCCAAATCTGTGAATTTAACATCTGAATCCCTGCTGAACCGACCAGAGCGTCTAATGTTCACAAGCTCCTGGTGTGTAGCTGACTTTGTTCACATCCACAGAGCTTCAGATTAAATTTCCGTGTGCCCCGAAGCTGCTAACACCAAATATGAAATCTTAAATGTCAGGTAGTTTGGGGAAAATGTGAGATAACTGATGCACAAAGAATATTGACTAAGATGAAATTGTAACAAACTTTATGGGGCATTAAAAAGGTTAAATTTATCTGCAAACATACTAAAAAAATTAAACTAAAAGAGTTTCTTCTTGTTAAGTTCTGATGTGTCTCTTGAGCTGTTTTGAGGCACTAAAACTCTCACTGGATGTATGCACACCATGACCTTATTCAGTCAACAACAGACATTAACTTGGTGATACTAACAGACTGTGCTTTACCCAGAGGAGGGCATGTGGCTTTGTTTATTTATTTATTTATTTATTTATTTATTTCTACTCCCCCCAAAGCTACAAGTATTTTCTCTTAAGCCTCTCTGTGTGACCGGGAGAAATACATGACTCTCCCTCCACCTAACATTAGTTATTAGACTTTTAAAACTTACCCTCTGATGCTTGAAAGCTAAAAGTTGAAGACCCGAGACAAAAAATGGGACAATAAAGTTATTCTTGAATCTTGACAAAGTCCTGGAGTTGAAAGAAGCCACATGCATGCTGGTTAGTTCAAGCATATAGTTTAATTTTGGCCAAAACCTTAAATTAGACATTGAAGAAAGTGATTTTGGTTAAATATCACTTTTTAAAGCTCAGATTTGGTTTTGAAATCCAATGAAAACTTCTGTTTTGACAGTTTCAGGCTGTGATAAATGGTGTGATTTTGGCACCTTTGAATGTTTTCTGTAAAAAATTGCAGTAAAATAAGATGCACTCCTCTCCCTACACCAAAAGAAAACCCAAGACCTTCCTCAGTGCTCAAGGTTTTCTTCTTGTTAGTTCATGATAAATGCAATAAAAATCTGATCATTGTAAGTGGGCAACATGATCTGGACCAGACCTGAAAAACAAAATCTTGGCTCCAGCATGAGTCTGATTTCTCTGCTGTAAATGAATGTTTAAATGTTTCTGGCAGATGATTTTGTGGTTTTGGATTTTCACAGTCAACAGAAGCCGAGAAAGAAACTCAATTTTAAACTGAAGGACTATAATTTACTCTCAGAGAAATGGAGCATAAATTCAGACGCTGCTTCATTTTTCACCCCGAGACAGGCCGGACCTTTTTTATCTAGGTCTCTGTGTGTCTCTCTCTAACGCTGGCCTGCTTCCCGCACATCTGCGCACTCAAAGCTACAAATGACGTGATTATGATATATCATGTAACAGAGAAAGTCTCTTTGTTTCTGCTGTAAAAGAAAGAAATCAATAGCCGGGCGGCGCGGGGCGGGGGGGCCTTGAGGGGCCGCGGCATCTCCTCTGGACTGACCAGGTAAGGGTTAGGCCCGGCCGGGGGTTTGGCGGGCTCAGAAATGCTGATTCTACATTTAGCCTGACAGTGATGCATGTGTCGGCCTCGCCGTCCGGTTAGCCCGGTACCTGAGGGTCCGGCCGAGGAAGATCAGCTGCAGACCAGGACGAGGTTAAGGATGGAGGAGGAGCAGAGGGGGAGGCCAGAAACCCAGAATTATTTTTAGAGCCAGCAAAGTGTGGGAGGGAGCAAAGATGGAGGAGACAGGGAGAGTATTTTTTATGAGGGTGGAGAGAGGGAGTTAAAGAGAGAGAGAGAGGAGAAGCTGAGATAATTCAGTGGGAGGAAGAGGAGATGTTTTAGGAGTCATGAGGAGGCCAGGTTACAAATTGGAGTTTAGGTTTTCTTTATGTTGGAGACGTATTTAATGAACAGCGGTAAAACCAAAGTGGCAGTATTTTGTGAGTTGGGTTGTTGTTGCAGCAGTATGACACACACCGGGCGGCGTCACAAACTGCCACCACCTGGTGTGTGTCATACCGCCACAAAGGGTGTCTCTGTGCATCAGTGTCTAGTGCTGACATCTGCTGAGAGAACGGCGGTATTTGATGACTTGGGAGTGAAATCGGGTGCTTTCATCACACAATAAAAACTGTCTCTGTATATACATGGATGGAAGGATGGTATCAGTGTCCAGGTTTGTAAGAACTTTATGATGGGACACAGAAACTCTTCTCTTTATCACTCCTGTTGTGTTTCTTATTTCCATTTGAGCTGAACGGGTTTTGGGTTTTTGCCACCAGTGTTCCCATCATGCAGTGTTTCCATCAGATGACCCTGACTGTCAGAACTTCACTCCTCAAACCACAGTTCATGGTGAGTCCATCTCATAAAGCTGACGACTACATTAATGCATTAAAACACTTACGCTTTTAAAAGAATGTTCACACTGTTACTGTGATAGTTATAGTTACTGTTCCCGTGTGGACGGCCCCTAACAGTGTGTCATCACCAGCAAATAAGGTGCTGAAATAAGAAAGGACCACAACACTTTACTGCCAAAGCTTGTTTTCATATCTGCAAATCTCCAACACGACGTCACACTGTAGCAGCGACTACCTGCTCCTGTTTGCACCATAAACACTGATATACAAACACAAACCATCTAGACACTGTGGAGCAGAAATCTGTGATGATGTTCAGTCATGTTGTTCATTTTCAGACACAAGACACAGATTAATGATTTTCTTCAGTTTGGATTTTTGAGAGAACTAAAAGACTTCCCCTCAGCCACACACACACACACACACACACACACACACACACACACACACACACACTCTCTCTCTCTCTCTCCTCCTTGTTTCTGATGTTGACCTCCGACCTCTGGCCGCTCAGTGGAGCGTGTCGAGGGTCATCATTAGACTGGTCTGGAGCCAGTGGGAGACGCCCAGCACACACTGCTCTGGATGATTTGATGGTTTTTACTCCAGAGGGTCGATGTATTGAATTATCATCACCGTCTCTGCTGTAACTCAGCGGCTGGTTCGTGTAGTTTGTTCTGATGTCAGTGATTTTACTAATGAACATTATTTGATATGAAAGGTGTCGTTTTTACGTGTCTCAACACAGGAAGTGTTCAGTGAGCAGCAGAGCAGGATGCATTCAGGGACAGTATTGAGTGTGGGACAGCCACGTTTTAGCAAGTGTATTAAACGTTCAGGTAGAAGCTTCTCATTTTTATCTGTTGCTGACATCACTTTCACCGTTTAAAATGACCAACGTCTCCAGCAGCAGGTCTCATCAGCTGATCACTAATTAATGTTGATTCTGTTAGTAACTGACGCAACAAAATGAAACCTGTCTCTTGTCACGTTTGTGCGTCTGAACTTGGCCGATGATCATCTGTGAGGGAGGAAGCTCCACCCTGTAACACCACTGTGTGATCACCAGTGATCAGGAGAGAAATTCTACCTGTAAAATTTTCATGCAAATCAAATAATTGAGCTTATAAACTTTCTAGATCTTCAAAATTCGGATAAGATGAAGCAGGCTACAGCTGTTATGTCCTTGTGTCAGATAGATATTTATTCATATAGGGGAATCTCAGCATCCAATCAGGCTCAATCAGCTTCGTCTTTCTCATCTTTATCTCACTCACTCGAGTTGCAGTGCTTAACCTAATGCACACATGTGACTGGGCTAACAAGGTGGAAGCATGTCCCCCCTTTTCCACCCTCATATCACCTACTGGTATTTGCAGAATATCAAAGGACCTGAATTGAGGACTAAAAAGACATTTTTACGTGCATACTGATCCTGCTGCATATGAGGGAGTTTTGATTTGACATGACCTTCGTTTGTCACAAACAAGCATTGCAAAAACGATTAATGTGCCAGTTGTCTGATCTGTCACCTCTGTGGTGGAGCTCTGGTCAGGTTTAGGGACAAAAACTACTTGGTTAAGGTTTGGAAAAGCTCATGGTCGTGGATAAATGAAACCAACAGTGACTGTGGTGGAAATGGATCACAGTGTGTCAAAGTCACTCTAATACATCATAACAGGAAAAACAGTGCAAAAGTCAAAGGACATAATATTCAGTAGGAAAAAATACAAACTGTAGGAAATGTTTAAAGTGAAATAACGGAATTGTTTGTCCAGAAATGTGCAAAATATTGACCACAGGATGTGCAGAAGTTCACAAAATAAAGCATAATATTAGTGAAATGAATAATAATGAACTAATGCACCAATGAGCCAAAACATTAAAACCATTGACAGGTGAAGTGAGTAACATCGATCATTTCATTACAATGCAATGTTCTGCTGGGACACCTTCGGTCCTCGCATTTATGTGGACGCCCCTTTACACACTCGTAACAGTAGCAGCAGCCCCTCAGCAGGACAGTGCACCACACCACACCACAAAAACTGCTCAGGAATGGTCCAAGGAATGTGACAAAGAGCTCAACGCATCGACCTAGCATTCAAACTCCCCAGATCCCAATCTGATCAAGCATCTGTGGGACGAACTGGATCCCCAGCGGTCCTTTGTTCGGGCCTTGACAGGTCAGAGCCAAATCCGATCTACAGTGGCACTGCCATCAAGGCGTGCCGTTGTCCTGAGGGGGCGTATTGGTCTGTATTGGTGTTTGAGAGGGTGGAGTGTGTCAAGTGGTAGGACCCAAGGTTCCTCAGACTAACACTGCACTGTAACAAAATGATCGATGTCATTCACTTCACCTGTCAGTGGTTTTAATGCTTTGGCACATAATCAGACGTTAGAGGTTGTAAACAAACCAAGAGGTGAGGCAGGAGCTCCATCATGGGTTACTGACCTACTTCCTGCTTTGACCTCATGTGTCTAGCTGTAGACTTCTCTCTAGTGACGTCACTGTGCTTTAAGATCCTGGATATTATGAGCACAGTGCTGTTATTACTTTTACAAATGATGGTGAAAACGTCCACGTCCACGTCCTCCAGAGCCTCAAACCAAACAGGAAATACAAGAGAGTTAATGTCAGTCTTCTGTCAGTCATTTCATGCTGTTCTCTATACACCGATACACACATACAGTCTGTATTACTCGATAAAGTCTCACACATAAAGGTCAGATTGATGTGACGGAGTCAAAGTGACGTCTCAGACTTTTGCAGTGTGCTTCTGTGCGGGGATGATGTCGACAAATGGACGCTGCTGACAGGAAGCAGTTCACAACAGATAACGACAACTACAAAAAGTAGGATTTGTTAAGGAGGCTAAAACGCTGGCAGACTGTGCAGCTGGCCAAAAGTTAAAAATAAGGCGGAGGTCCCAGCAGAGAGCGTGTAAATCCTCCGACAGGATGGATGTAGCTGTCGTTATTGCTGTTGTTGTTGTTGTGTCCACAGTTCCTTGTAGAGACAATGGTGTTAATGAGCCTCACATATCAACCACAGCACACTCCATCCTCTGTGCGTGTGTGTGTGTGTGTGTGTGCGCGCGTGTGTGTGTGTGTGTGTGTGTGTGTGTGTGTGTGTGAGTGAGTGTGTTGGTCAGGGGCTGTATATTTCAGTGTGAAGGGTTGCTTTTGCTTGTGTTTGTCTTCAGTCGTCTTTAGAAGCAGCTTCAGGCCCAGACTGAGAAACTGATACACACTCAGACAGGACGAATGACTGACAGCTGATAGCTTAGCATCAGACCAGCTAGTTTAACCTCTTAGCTCTGGAAGAGTCATGATACCACACATGAGGGCGGAACATTTAGATATTTTGCCGTTGCATCATGTGGTTGTGCCTTTCACAGTGAAAAGAGTCGTCATTGCTTTTCTAGCATTGTGGTTGTTTTTTGCTAAGACATTGCTGCTTTTCTAACTGCTTTTTAGTCACCAAATGAGGGTGTTTTGTAGCTACCTGTCACTGCTTATTTAGCGGTGACGTTGGCACAAAAAGTCTTTTTTTTTTTCTGAGATATTGCTGCTTTTCTAGCAATATTTAGTCAAAACCTGGGTGTTTTATCGCGATTAGTCACTGATTTTCTAGCAGTGAAAGTGTCACAAAAAGTGTTTTTTTTTTTATACTAAGATATTGTTTCAGCCATCAAACGTGGGAGTTTTGTAGTGACCTGTCACTGTTTTTCCTGAGGGTATAGTGTCACAATAAGTGGTTGTTTTATTCTGAGGTATTGCTGCTTTTCTAGCGGAATTTTAGCCATCAAACTTGGGAGTTTTGTAGTGACCCATCACTGCTTTTCCAGCAGGGATAATGTTACAAAAAGTGGTTTTATACTTAGATATTGCTTCTTTACGAGCCACTTCTTAGCCACCAAACGTAGGAGTTTCGTAGCGACGTGTCACTGTTCTTTTTCCTGCGGGGATAGTGTCATAAAAAATGGTTGTTGTTGACTGAAATATTGCTGCTTTTCTAGTGGCTTTTTAATCACCAAAATTGGTGTTTTGTAGCGACCTGTCACTGCTTTCCCAGCGAGGATAGTGCCATGAAAAGTTTTTTTTACTGAGATATTGCTGTTTTTTGAGCTGTTTCTTGAGATATTAACTGCTTTTCTAGCATTTTTTAGCCACCAAATGTGGGTGTTTTATTGCGACCTGGACGTGGTTTTCCGGCGGGGATAGTGTAAAAGAAAAAGCATTTTTTTAACTGACACATGGCTGCTCTTCCAGCAAGATTCTGTCCTTCAGACTGTTAATTTTAAGCGGTGGTTAAGTGTTTTTTGTACCTAAATCTAACCACAGGTGAACCACAGCATTGTTGAAACGTAAAGTTCAGCGTATCCATCACATAATAACAGGCAAATGTGTTGTATTCATGCTTTCCACAGCTAATATTAATTCCATTGTTTAAAAACACAGTCCTATACATTGCTGCAGAATGTTGCACTAACCCAGTGATCACCTGTAATTTTTCTTGATAGAAAGCTGATAGTTTTTCACTGCCGTCGTGGTGCGTTCGCTGTCTGTCAGTTGGCGGGATGTGGTAGAAATTCTCTGTTGGAGTCAGACTCAGGTTCGCCATCTGTCAGCTCTGATGGGCCGGCTATCGATCCAGCGCTGGGGTCACACTAGGACCCTGACCCCCACCCCACATCACTGCCTGCTGACACACACACACACACGCACACAGAGGTTGAGGTGTGTGACAGTAATGTGACAGTCATTTTCCCGGTGTGATGGCTGTCAGCGTCAGCCTGCTGAGCAGCGACACGGCCGTCACTCCTAACCTTTTATCCTCCACACCGACCCGCATCAAACCCCGACAACCTCCATCACAGGCTGGACCACATGCTGTGTGTGTGCTGATGAATATTAACAGCCTGTTCTGTTGGTGCCCCTGTTTCGAAATGCACCACATTTTATGCACTTTTTCTGAATTCTGCACATAATCTCTGACATGTCTGTGCATTTAATTTTGGTTAACATGCACTTTTTATTTTTGTCTCTTTCTAGTCAAATCTAATTGATGTATGTTATCGTCATGCTCTCAGATGAACCAAACACCTCCAGGCCTCCTCCTCCCTCCCTTTGATCCAGACTTTGAAAAACACTTAGGTGGATCAAACGTCCCGTCCTGCAGCTGGGACGTCCAGCAGAAGAATCAGCAGACAGGAACAACATTGAACTGGAATTGATACTCGATTAGGAGTCGCCTTAATGAGCAGAAAAGCTGTTTTTTCCTTTTTCCTGTTTACCTTCAGCTGCAGCTGATCTGTTCAGATTACACAGCGTTGACAGTGAGAGCGTGGACTCACATTTTTCACTTCAAGTTTAAAACAGTGCATTTTTAAGAACATGAGAGCTTGTGTCTGTGCTTCAGGTGGTTCCATAGCTGGAAGGTCGGAGGTTCGATCGCTGCAGCGTCTCTTCTATCCATCCCTGTCGAATGAAACGAGGCTTCGGGCCGACCTCTGACCTCTGACCCCTTGGTAAATCAACTACACGTCTAACGTACACTCTGTGTTTTTTCACATGGTTAACGATTAAACTGCTCCAAACGATTATTCATTTAAACCCCAGAACACCAAAACTTTACCTTCCTCAACATTATATAAACATGTTGTTCTCCACTGAAGCTACTGTGATTATGTAAAATCTCCAGTGAGTGCAAAACTAATAACATTTCTTAACTTTGTGTCACTGAAACTCTGCATTGAAATAAAGATGATTTTCGAAATTTGGTGACTACTAGACATAAACTTCCCATTATAAGAAATACGAATAACAGAAGTATTATTTAAGTTTTAACACCTCAGTGACAATATGTTTTTAAATCTGATTACAAATCACTTCATCTGCCTATTGAACACAACCAGCGTGTCAGACAAAGATAAAATTATCTATTAGACGGATACATTTCCACAGAAATCACTATTAAATAAATCATCCATTGAAGCTAATACTGGACACAAACATTCTATATTGAAGTCACTGCTGATGACATCCTCCCAACATGGGACACAAAACACACGGACATGAAACACATACAAGACGAACATCCACTGAAACCTGTGCAAAACGAATATATTGATTAGTGCCATTGAAACAAATGCAGGAAACACGTGATGATCTCCACTGTTTAGAAAACTCTCAAATACAAATGCTACAAAAATCCCCCAGTAAAACCAGCATTGTTGAAATTTTCAAACCATGTTGCACCAAAACTCGTCAATGAAACAAATACATTCTCAAAAATTCTCCAAATAGTCCAACTCCATTGAAAAGAGTGGTAAAGAAGTCCAGCACATTATGGCACTTATTAGTCATGCTGGCTGTTGTAGGGCTGCTCCATCAGTTGATCCATTTTTCCTTTCACACCATCAGGTCAAAATCTGTCGAATACTTTTGTTCAACGTGGCCTCACTCCAAAGTAATCCATTACCAGAACTTGGTCAGTTATAGACATTCGAGTTATTTTGAAATCTTGTCTTGTATCGTGAGTTACTTCCTCGTTTTATTTTACGCCTTCATGTGTAGAAGTTAGTGTTGTTTACTGTGCGTTAAATGTAAATGTGCTAATTTTCGACAAAAACATAAATAAAGAGTCTTGTTATTTAACCTATTTGAGGTATTCTGTTTGTTATTTTTCACAATATGGATAGTTAACCTCAGTGCTCAGACAGTTCTAATGATATAATGCTCTGGACCGGTCACACTGATCTACGCAAGAAACCAAATCACCTTCAAACTATTCCTTAGATTTATCGCAGCGCTCTCTTAAAGACTCTGATCGTGCTCTGGTCGTCAGTTTGAAGATATTTTTCACTGACAGACAGAAACTGAAACAAAACCAGCACACGAGGATCCTCCAGTGACGCAGCTCCTAATGACCCTTCGCACCTTCAGCTGTAAAATATCCAAACTGTGAGCAAACCCACAACACACTCACACACAAACACAACCTGAGGTGTGTAAAATAAAAATCTGAAACACACACACTTTCTCCAGCTGCAGGACGAGGCAGCAGGAAGCGGGCGGTCCAGTTTTTCTTCTTCATTAGTGTTTGTGCCTGCAGGTGTTAAATAATATTAATGACCTCCAGCGTCACTACTTACCTCTGCGCTTGGCCTCGCCTCAAGTGATTTTATCGACTCCCGACTCCTCACTCAGTGTGTGTGTGTGTGTGTGTGTGTGTGTGTGTGTGTGTGTGTGAGATTATTCTGCTGCGATATTATCAGGAACTTTAATAAGTTGATTAGCGGCGAGGCGCTATCTGCTAACTGGATCTAGATGATGATGTTGATTGGACGGAGCGCTACACCATCCATCTTTCTGATTGGCTAATAACTGAAATCCATCACAGTTTCACCCGGTTTCTGCTGGCCTGTGTGTGTGTGTGTGTGTGTGTGTGTGTGTGTGTGTGTGTTTTGTTCCCTCCACTTAATCTGCTCCGGTTCATTTTATTCTTCTTCTTCTCTTTTCTTGTTCTGTTCCTCCTTCTGTTCATTTCACCTTTCTCTCTTTTTACTTTCCCTTACTCTCTCTACTCGTCTTTTGTTCCCTGCTCCTACTTTTAAAAGTATTATTCGTTCTTTCCACTTTTTCCTCTTTTACTCTACATTTGGAGAGCAGGGCCTTTAGATAGAGCACACACACACACACACACACACACACACACACACACACACACACACACACACACATAAAATAGATGTATGTAAGTCTTCAAAGTGGAGATGAAACACTGAACAATATGACTGTTGTTTGTTTGACGCTGCAGTCAACTTTGATATCCACATAGATTTGCTAGAAAACTACACTGTACATTGTGCAGGCCCCCAGGAAGTGCACCGGGCTTTGAAGCCAATTTTCGCAGTGGCCAAACAGTGGTACTGCATTAACCAGGGTCCGTCACAGGATGCCTTGCTGCCCCAAAGACTTTCTCCATAGACTTATATTGGGAAAGAGACATCTGTGAATCAGTGGATGCATGTTTTTGGGCGCCACGAGCCCGAAGTGGCTCGTTCACTATCAGAATTTGGTCCATTTGGTCTGATAACATTTCTTATGTCTAGAGGAGCCGCGAGATTAAACAATTTTATCCTCATTCAATTAATGAAGTGCTAAAGCGGAAGTTAGATGTGCGGCCACACTTGGTCATGCTCTGCTGCCGTAAGTCTCTAGTGCGCGCTCTCTGTGGGCTGCACAGTGCAGAGGTAGCGCCAAACAATCCCCTGATCATCCGGGTAATTTTATACGCGATAGTTGAACCATTTATGCTTTATGCACCACTGAGCGGCTTTCATAGGATCAAACGGGGCCCTGCTGCCTGTATTCAGTTCTGCTAATTCATCCAGCTATCTTTCAGCAAGCTGGTGACATCACTGGATTGGTTGATTACTATGAGCAGTTTGAGAGTTTTGATGAGATGCAAAAAACCACCGACAAATTTAAAAACCTGCTGAACTGCTAAATCTTGAGCCAGTAAGACCAAATGTAGCGGTGAGACCTCGTCATACACTGGTGGTTAAAAAATACCATCAGAGAGCAAAACAGCTATCAAAGGACAAAACACGTTTCATAGCACCAAGTTTACCAAGCCAGCACAACAACTCCTACTGACAAACACGCCGCCAACAGAGACGAGCCAACTCAGTGACATCACCCGTTAGCTTGTTGAGAGATGGCTGCACAGTCCGTGTACTTTGCGGCCATTTGTTTTTCGTTTCAAAATAACAAACTGAAACACGGAAAACCAACCATTATCCATTTTTTGTTTTGAAATGACCAAACGAAAAAGGAGTTTTTTATTCAATAATACAGAAAAGAGAAACAGAAAACGTTATCCATCATCCGATTTAATTTGGGAATTTAAAAAAACCCTGTGGGAAACTCCTTTCTCTATTTTTTGTTCGTTTCTTCTCTGTGACGAGTAAGTTGCATTCATGTGGTGTTGGAATAATCGGAAAAATTACTTTCCGACTGGGAAAATACACATGAATGCCCGCTCATGTCGGAGAAACAAATCAGAGATAATTTTGGAACAGGAGTTACCGACTTGACTGAAATTGACGTCACTTTAACAGAAAACTGGCAGACAAAAAGGAACATTTGGTACATGGTAATAAAGCTTTTTATTAATTCACGCATTGCATATCATTTTTTGCGGACATGTAACGTGTAATGTGTTATGCCGTTAGTTGATGTCCGTGTAGAGTGACCTATAGATAAGAAAAATTATTTATTAGCATAACATGTCAGATAAAGCAATATAGTAGATATAGGAAATGTACATGCTCCGTATGTATGTACATTTCACAGACTACATGAATGCAACTTACTGGTCACAGAGAAGAAATGAACAAAAAACAGAGAAAGGAGTTTCCCACGAGTTTTTTAAATTCCCAAATTAAATCAGATAATGAATAACGATTCATTTTCCGTTTTTCTTTTCTTTATTATCAAATAAAAAAACAGGAGACAGATCATGTGTTTTTTTCCTTTTTCGTTTGGTCATTTCAAACCAAAAAACGGATAATGGTTTGTTTTCCGTGTTTCAATTTGTTATTTCGTCCTGCACCCTGCTGGAGTGAAATATGTGAAATATAGTTGAGTTTTCTGGCAGATCCAGGTGGATATCAGGGTTGATTGCAGTGTCATATTTTGACTAAGGTTAAAGTCCAACAAACTACAGTCACATTATTCAATGTTTCATCTCCTCTTTAAGAGTCGAGAGTAAAACTTTAAGTTCAAAAGTTCCTTATCTGTCATATGCACGTCAGTTACAGAGAAGTTTCTTAGCTCTCTGGCCTCCAGCAATGCTCATATGAGTATGTGCTGCTAAAAACAAAGTGGTAAAAGTGAGAATATAAGACATAAACATGAAATAGTGCATCAGTGAAAGATGAACTATGCAGGATTTATGGATGCATGGACGTACACAGAGGTAATCCCTCTCAATCGTCTCTCAGTGTGTGATGGTGTATTTATCTGCAGAATCTCTCCCCTTTGCCTGAATCATCAGGACGTTTATGGGCGTGTACAACCACAGCACTCAGGTGAGCGTCGAGGTGCGAGCGCCAAAACAACACAGATACAGCGAGGAGAAAATCCAAACAAGATTGATCTCTGGGGTCGGCTTTTACTTTCGCTTTCACTGGCGAACTTGGTTACAAACAGCAGCTGACAATCCTGCACATCTTTAAAATAGAGATAAGAACTAATCTATAAAAAATGGAACAAAAATTAAAAGTAATATTAAAAGGTAGATGTGCAATTAAAAGGAGGGGGTAGAAACAAAGAGAGACAGAGATAAAAAGGGAAGCTAGATGGATTATTACAATTAGATTAAAATGAAGGACAGAAAGAGCGTGAACTCTAAAACATCAGAAAGAACAGATGTAAAAGAAAGACAAAGTGTGTGTGTGTGTGTGTGTGTGTGTGTGTGTGTGTGTGTGTGTGTGTGTATTGATCGGCAGCAGTAACCACATGTTCGGCCTGTATTGATATTCAGGGTCACTGAAGCCAGCAGCTCTTTGTTCAACACACACTCGCACACAAAAGTGCACACAATTAAACACACCTCAGAAAAGACACAATGACACACTCACACACGATAATAAGAGTATGAATAAAACACACTGATGACTTCATTTGTAAAGCAGCTTCCTAAATAAAGTTACAGCAGTGAGTGTTTCTGGAGGCTGATTGTGAAACTTTGCTGAAACACTAGAAATGACCTTTATTCCTTATTCTTTAGTCTTTATTTAGATCACTTCAGCTTCCACAGCGTGACCCCTGGTCCTCCTGCTCTGTGCACCAAAACTATAAAATAGTGTCAATAAAACAAGAACAAGAAAAGACAGAACGAGCCAAATGTAAGGATCAGAAGATAAGTGAAACAGTGACTTACAAGAAAAACAATGTATAATAATTATAACAATAATAACACAGATTTTCACTCACTTTTACAATCTACTTTTATGTTTTCTGTCACTCTGTGTGTGTGTCTGTTCCACGTTTTTCTCCTCACTGACTTGGTCAATCCATGTGAAATTTGGCACAGTGGTAGAGGGTCATGGGAGGATGTGAATGAAGCAATATTACATCAATTGGCCAAAGGGGGGCGCTATAGCAACCCATTGAAATGTCAAACTTTGAATGGGCATATCTCATGCCCCGTATGTGGTAGAGACATGAAACTTTGCACAGAGATGTCTCTCCTCATGAGGAACACATTTGCCTCAAGAACCCATAACTTCCGCTTATATAGATTTTCCGCCATTTTGAATGTTTTGAAAAACATTTCAAATGGATCTCTTCCTAGGAAGTTTGAGCGATCTGCATGAAACTGGGTGAACATAATCTAGGGACCAATATCTAAAGTTCCCTCTTGGCAAAAGTTGGAAAACTTACTAAAACTGAGCTTCTATAAGGCAATGAATATTGCGGAGGGCGTGGCTCATCACATAAAGGTGTATAACATCTCAAGGGTTTCACCCCATCACCACGCAACTTTGTAGGCATGACCACACATAATCTGAGGGGACCCCTCCATTATTGACCCCATCAAACAAAATGGGGGCGCTAGAGAGCTCATTTATCTAGGCCTAACCGCCATATGGATTTTTACTAAACTTGGTAGATATGTAGAACAGGGCTCAGTGACTGGAGAAATTAACTCTAATTGGCAACTGGGTGGCGCTATAACAACAGAAAAATGCTTCAAAATGGCTAAAATGCGACCGATGGCTGTGGCTCCCCCTGTGGACCAATTGGTGTTTTCTAATGTTTGGTATGACTAAGTCATGGTATGGTCTGCTGTACATAATCAGAAACTGTCAGTGTGTCATTCTGTCAGTCAGTCATTCTGTCTGTCCACGTTTTTCTGCTCACTGACGTGGTCAATCTATGTGAAACTGCACATAGACATTGAGGACTGGCATAGGTAGAGGGTGACACAGCTACCAGTGGATATGGACTAGTTAAGTTAATTACGTAACTTTACGTCAAGGATGTAACTTCATTTGTTGGGCGCTAATTTGACAGATATCATACAAACTGTCGTATGAGGATAGTTTGTAACACCACATAAAAACCTTGTCTTTCTGACTGTGCCCACCTGTGTCCTCAAGTTTTGTTAATCTGCTTGATTTACTGAAGCTGAAAATTGACGTTCAGGGCGCCTCCCACTGCACAATGAAGCAAACTACTTAAACTTATAGTCTGTACAGTTTGAACTTGAACATCACAGTGATTACATTTTGAAAGTCTATTTTTTTCCCATGTTCAAATGAAAGTTTGAATCATAAATCAGATTCAGGACGTTAAATTAATTTTCTTTAGTGTTTTGGTGCAGAACAATAAACATAGTAAGAAAAGATAAAAGATGTGCGTTAATGTAACAATGTGGATGCTTTAATGCAAATAAAAAACAAATTCTCCGAAGTAGATTCTGATTGTTTTAATATGCTTTAGAGGATTTCTGCAAATTAACATTTTCCTTTTTACTGGACCTTGAAGAGGCAGACAGGAAACGAGGGTGACAAGGAGCTTTGACTCGCAACAAAGGTCCTCGTCTAAAATCAAATCGCTGGGGGTTAGTTTCAGCACATTTGAATGTAAAGAGCAGCGGGTGCTGAACGTTCCTCCACCATCTGAGATGAAATATATCTGCAGCCTCCATTTTGGCTCCAAAGGGACTTTAAGCAGGATAAATGTTATTTAAATATTGTTTGTGATGTGCTGACAGTCGCTGTGCACTGAAGCATGATAAGAATTACGTTCTACTGTGTACGTGTGCTCACACACACACACACACACACACACACACACACACACACACACACACACACACACACACACACACAGTGTAGCTCGCTCTAATTAATTCCTGCCCACTTTTCTTTGCTGTAATGTTTCCACACTTCACTGTCTGACACACCTGTTGACTGGCTGTGTGTGTGTGTGTGTGTGTGTGTGTGTGTGAGTGCATAGCCATGTCACTCTGAGTAATTAGTCTTTGGGCTGAGCAGAGAGCCAATACACTGTTTCTACAGCAGCCGAAACTCTTGAGACTCACCGTCTCAACACACACACACACACACACACACACACACAGCAGCAGTAGCAGGTTAGATTAATGTGTGTTGTGTTTGTCGTCCCAGAGGAAAGCAGCTCACTTAATAAAGAAAAATAATTCCTTTCCTCTTTCTCTGGATTCCCTTCACTTCCTGGAAACTGTGTGTGTGTGTGTGTGTGTGTGTGTGTGTGTTAACGCCTTTGAAAAATGCTCTCTTGTTAATATTTTGGATCAACATGTATTATATTATTGGGTTTTACTCGGCCTGCTGGATCGTACTTTGTACTGCTGCTGTTTTCTTTTCTATTATTTGTCTTTCGTTGTTTTATGTTGGAAACAAACATGTCAGGTGGCTGAAACAGCTTTAGTGGAAGCTGAGGAGGGATTATATGTAGATATAACAAAAACATAATAGAAAATGCTTTACACCTCTTTATTCCTCTGGTCTTCAATCCTTGTGCAGTTGCTGCGGCCAAAGTGCACCAGAGAGAAGAACAAAACAGACACTGAACTCACAGAAACAAAGGAAAACACAAGTCAAGCAGCAGCTCTGTAGAATATGAGCCAGACCCGGACCAGACTGTGATGCTGACCCTGGATAATTTGTTTAAGTTGATCAAGGACCATCATCGTCAAGTGGATTCTGGGTAATTTCTTTATGCTGACATCAACATAGCAAAGCATTTAGCAGCGAACCAGGAGGTCCAAGCCTCTGATGCTGGTGCTAGCAACCAGCCTTGTTGAGTCACACTCCACCAGGTGTTCAGACGCAAACTAATGCCCTACACTGTGCGATTTTAGCAATCTCATAACACTATTGCATGACACACTGTGAGACGTGGATCTAATAAACTTTGGTACAACGTCAAGTTTGATGTGCAGATTGTACGATGAGCGCATCAGCGTACGTCATCCATCTGCGCCACCACAGGTAGCTTGCTCACCTGGAAGTTGCAGTTCCTCCACAATTTCCTTCCATGCGCGTCTTTTTTCTCGTGGTCATGACAGCAGCTGGCGGAAACAAGGCTTCTGCTGCCACAGCTCCACCAAACATTCCTCTTTCTGGGATTTCCTCAGACTCCTTTTTGTTCGTTTTACCTCCATGGCAAGCGATCATTTGTTTGGTTTTAGCGCCGGTGTCGCAGTGACCATTGCATCATTTCGTGCTGCATTTCTGATTGATCAGTTAGACGTAGGTCGTAGCAGCTGTCACACTGTGAGATAGTCATCCTCAATTTCTGACACTGTCAGAATTTTATCTCAAGTTATCTTTGGTCGCAAGACGTTGACAACGGCCGTCCTTGAACCTGTCTCACAGTGCGATGTTAAGACCACTGTTTTAGAGCCACGACCAAAGATATCGCCGCGTTTCCCCCACGATGGCCATCTATCGTCTGGGACAGCTCAAAATCGCAGTGTACCGGCCATAAGTCTACCTGTGACCAACCAGCTAACTCCCTTACAAAATGGATTGCAATGGCCTGCAGACCAGTTTGAGTGGCAGACCACAGGGGGGGCAACTGTGTTCAAAATCCATCAGCTTTACTACAGCACACCTGCCAAAATTCATTTGAACTGAAATTTTAAAAACTATTTTCAGAGCAAAAATTGATGTATGCAATTAATTTAGATTAAAATATCACAGAGCATGTAATTAATTAGATTCACTGTTTTTAGTTGCTTGATGGCCCTCAAAACTATCCACCATTCAGGCCATGAGAATACCCACGCACATGGTGTCCAGTACATGTGAGATGGCTCGGTCGTGTGCTGAGAATGGAACAGAGCTGGATCCCAAGAGCTGCCTTAGGATGGACACCACCGGGTAAATGAATATCTGGGAGCCCCGAAACCACCTGGTGCAGAGCTGTGACACTAGAGCTGGAAAAGATGAACCTGTTGTGGGGAGAAGTTCAACATGCTGCAAAGGACAGAACACAACGGGAAGTGCTCACTGAAGCCTCACGTCTCAAAGGGAATGAAGACGAGTAACTAAGTAAGTAAGTGAACACATGCTTTTGTTGCCTAAACCTGAGGAAAAATACCTGAAAACCAGGTGTTGTACGTTGATTTAAAGGGCGGGAGGGAGGGGAGGTGGATGGGTCCAACAAACCCTGGACTTTCTCACAGGAGGCTGCTGTTTGCTTCCTGTGTGAATGTTGAGCCATGATGGGGTTTTTTTTTCCTAAATCAAACCACGTGTTCTTGTTGCACACAAGACAATAAACTTTAGATAGAAGGTGATTTACCGACATTGTTTATTTTGAAGGACTATATGCATTTAATGAGCAGAAACTGAACATTTCCTAAGAAAACAGAAGCGTTTTTTGAACAGACACAGTGTGTGTGACAAGAGGAAACTGACATGTCTTCCCTGAATGTCCAAAAGTCATGCAGGAGGGAATCTAATGCATTGCATTTTGACATGTAGCCCATTGTTAAAGCCATGGTATTTGAGGAGCTGGGTATTAAAGTGAGTTTTAATGCACTTTAAGAACACCTTGCTTGTGTTTGTAAGTGAATTTTAATCTCTTTAACTTTTGAGCCAACACAGGCGAGGTGTCCTTAAAGTGCTCAGAGAAAAAAAAAAGAAATTCAAACTTTGTAGTTCTACTAAATCTAGTCCGTGCTGCACTTGGTGGGTACTTGAAGGCAGCACAGTCCAGTACATAGAGAACAGTCACCAGGGACGTACAGTTGAGATTTGCCCCTGGGCTCCACGTGTGTGTTAATCCAGCCGTGATGATATCAATAATTGTTTTAGCTAATAAATATAAAAAGTCAATAATTTAAGGAAGCCTCAACTTCGAAATTCTTTCTACACTCCTCAGAATTAATTAAGTTAAACAAGTTAATATTAATTCAAGAGACCAAATAATTTGGGGGAATGATTTTTCCTTTTTCTATTCACATGAAGTATCAGAAAAATCTTCCTCTCAATAGCGTCAGTAACACAAAACAGAACGTCAGCATCATTGCTGAGTGTTTTTTGTGAGAATACCCACACACACACACACACACACACACACACACACACACACACACACACACACACACACACACATACAGAGGTTGAAGGAGAGTTGTATCATCATTTAGTCTTGTTTTATTTCCTCTGTTTCCTCATTAGAAGCAGCAGATTAAAGCTGCCCGGCCATTGGTCTTCATTTGGGCCAACACACACAGCAAATGGACCCGTGTGTGCGTGCGTGTGTGTGTGTGTGTGTGTGTAATTAGCCGGGTCAGGCTAATTGACCTTGTGGTGTGAGTGCGTGTTAGCCGCAGATTGCTAACGTTAGTGGCGCTGTGACTGTGAGCAGTGATGGATGTGTCTGAGAGCTCGTTACACAAACCAACAGAAAAACCAACAAAACCCTGTGAACCACAGTGAACCTGCAGGACTTTACTGGTTTTTATTTATAAGTGATTGTCAGGGTCAGACCACCAACAAGCAGCCGAACACAGCGTCTGTTTCTGCTGTTCTCTCCCAAAGACACACTTTAGTCATCTGATATCCATCGACCAGAAAACTGCTTTCTCTTTTTTCAGAAGAAATGATTAAATGTGCTGGAAAATTTATGCAAACAATTGAAATTGTTCACCAAGCAAAAAGGAAATATTCTGTAGTTCTGTAGCTTCTAAAATGCGAAACATTTCTGCTTTTCTGTCGTCTTTATAACAATTCATATGATATTTTACGAAACGTTTTCTTTGCTAGATAATTCATACAGTTCTTATGATATCTTAGGTTAAATTTAGAAACACTCATGTTGGACATCAATATATTACATCATGTTACAGGCGTCGTCAACACTGACTTTTAGTTTCACGTGGGACATAACAGCAGCCTCCTGAGTGAAAGTCCTGTGTTTGTTTGACCCGTCCATCACCCTCACTGTCCTCCCTGGATACAGCGTTGGTGGCAGGACCCCGTTCATTCCTATGATTAGATTTAAAATGTTATCAGACTGATTGGATTAAATCTTGATAGTAAAATGAGTCACTTCCTGGGGGCCTGCTGCTCTCTAGACAGACTGTCGTTCTTTTTCACTACATCACCTGACCTCCTCTGCCACTCCAGTCATATGAGGGAGGACAGCCTGCAGAGTATAGGTCACATGATCACAGCCTCCTGGCTCATGATTTCATCGGTCATATACTGTATGAATTATAGCGCATTACTTTTGCAGGTATGAGCACAAACCGTAATGAGAACAGTCTGCTGTTTGAAATCATTTTAAATGGAGAATTTTTATTTCTAATATTTTTGACATTTTAAGCGGAAACAATGAATCGATTGAAAATGTCTTCGACCAGTTATTTAATAATAAATATTTATCATTAGTTGCAGCCATATTTTCAAGTATCAAGAAACTTTCTAACTGTTGAGTTGAAATGTGGCTTTTAATGTTTTTAGTTTCAACCTTTACAGATGGTGACATACAAATAAAATGTCAGTAAAAGTGGATTTAATTGTGATCTGTTTTTGCAGCAGGCAAAAAACACTAATATACATTTGTCAGATCACTCCTATAATAATACTGATAATTCCTCTGTTGTCCATGTGGAAACTCAGCAAGTTATACGACACTACTTTTACCAAAATCAGTCTTAATACATTAATAAAAAATGTACAAGGATTGTAGCTTTAAAATAAAATGTTGTTTTACTCTGCTAATAAAATTATGGGATATCCTCTGTGTTAATATTGGTACTGAAGAAAAGCTTCCTGGCAGGTCCAAAAGGGAAGGGGTCAATCCTCTGCCACAGAGACCTGCCTGAAAAGTGCCTGAAAAGAGAAGAGTGCTTGGAAATCTGGTCCATTAGTTCATGGACTGACTGACTGCTGGTAAGTCATTTCTTTCAAGTGCTTTATGGACACAAAATTTCCCAATTTTACTTTATAGTGTAGTTCTATACAACCGCCTTTCTGAGGGAAATATACTTTTTAACTTCACTAAATTCATCCATGAATACATAACATGAGCTTTACAACTTTAAGTGCATTTTGCTGTCTTATGTAAATTTACTTGAATACACTTTTAACTGCAGATACTTTTTACTTTTAAATGTAATACTTACAGGCCGCACAGTGGGGTTCAAGTCTACTGGCCAGCCGGGCCCTTCTGTGTGGAGTTGCACGTTCTTCCTGTGTCAGCGCGGGTTTTCTCCAGGTTATCTGACCCCCTCCAACAGTCTGAAGACATGCAGGTGAGGTTATTTGGTGACCCTAAATTGCCTATAGGTGCAACCTGTCACTACGAATCTTGGTCAGTGAATTCCGGCATCAGACACTGACGAATAAAGCCGTCACGTCAGCATGATATATGGCGTACAAACCCTGTTCTTTTTTCCGAAACCCACCCACATACTTGTGTTGGCATAACGTAACCATGTGCTTTTATTGTTGAAGGAAAAAATGTTAATCCCTGGTGTTGTACCTACGTAGTGCTTTTATTTTGTAAGAGACTGTATCAAACTGTGCATTTCCTGTGAAAACAGAAGTGTATTTTGAAAACAGACAATGCATGTAACAGGCTGAAGTTGACACGGCGTCCCAGAACGTCAACCAACCACCCCCAGGGTACCTTGGACGCCATATGTGGACGTGGAAAGTCCATGAGCAAACGTGGACATGTGACGAGGTCACAGTGAGGATGAGTTGTTCTCTACAAGCATTTTGTTGTGCAGTAATGATAAAATGAACTGAACATGATGATTATTTTTACAATATTAACCAGATTTAAATATGTGCATAACATAATCAGTTTTCAGTTTGTATGTAGTCAGTGAAACAGCAGATGGTATACGTGACATCACATTTATTTCGCCGACGCTTTTATCCACAGTGACTTTGTTCTGCCTGACACTGACTCAGATATATAAACTGTTTCAGGTCTGAACATTGAACACACATTTGGGATCAGAGCAGCAGCGAAGTTGCCTTCAGCTAACAAGCAGGATGGATTTGTTCCTCAGATCCAGTCCTGACCTGTGATCGGCCTCCTCGCTCTGTACAGATCCACTCTGCGGCGGCGGCGGTGGCGGGTTATCGACGCCTCGTGGCCGTTATGATTTATACGGAGAAACATCCGGTCGGCCGGCTGCTGGAGAGCCTTTTTACAAATGATGAAACGATAAAAACAGGAAGTCATATTTCCTCACAAAGGCTTTTTTTTTTTGAAAAATTAAGGCGGAGCGGTGGAGATGGATGAGGCTTTAAAGTGACGGCGGTGGTCTATGACTGCTATTGAATGGACTGCATCCTTAACAAATGTCCCCATCACTCCTGGCGCTGTAGTGAAGCTCGATGGCCCACCCCCGCGCCCTCTCTCTCTCTCTGCAGAAGATGGATGTGTGTGTGTGGCCTATGACAGAGTAATGTGTCCTGGCATGCTAGTTGGGTTTATTAGCAGAAACTAGTTATTTCTGGGCCCCCCTGTGAGTCTGTGTGAGTGTGTATCAGCAGTGATAGATGCAGTGTGGCTCCGCTTGATTTTGTTCATTTGTCAAACGGCTGGAGAAAGGGTTAATCAGCTCTTTCTCTCTTTTTATTTTACATCTCTCCGTCTCTCCCTCTATCGCCGCTTCTCTTCTTTCTCGATTTGTTCCCTCATTCTCATCTGCGGCGTCACCCCCCTTTTTCTCTTTCCTTTTTCCCGTCTCCTTCCAAACAGGCAGAAAACTGATAAAATTGTACCCGTGTCCGGTGTCATGCGTGAACGGCTGGTAGAGTACATTTCACTCAAGACCTTCTGAGATAAGTTCAGGAATCTCATCTTAAAACGCTCTCAATAAAAAGCTGTAAGACATCTGGCTCCAGCAAAAGGTTAGCGTGGTCAGGTGTGTGCTTTTGTGACGGGAGAGGGCCGGTTTTCTAAGCCAGCGCAGGCCCAGATTTGGTCCATGATTCCCCAAATGGAGCTGAAGTCCTCACCCAAACACCAGTGTTAGAAAGCAACCAAGGCTTAATCTGCCAGACCCAGTTATCAACACTGGGTTTAATCAAACTGGTAGGGCTGTAGATTCATACTGATGTAATGAATTGAGGGAAAAAAAACAATATAATCCAGAACATTTTCAATTCTGTTTTGCTGTGATGACAGAGAACAAAATAAATTTGATGGTAAAAAGAAAAACAGCAGAAACAATTTTGTGAGTCCTTTAAAGGTGTGTCAGATTTAGGGGGATTTAGTGGCGTCTCACAGGTCGGAGCGAGAATGTGTTGGTTGTGACTTTCCACGTCAACATATAACGTGCAAGGTACCCTGGGTGTGTTGGTTGATGACATTGTGGGACGCTGTGTCAACTTTTTCTCGGAATTTTGCCCCCTTAACTTACGCTGTCATCTGACTGTGTTTACCCCTGATGCCGCCGGTGCCGTGACAGAATAACAACAACCAGCCGTGTATCCTGCCAACATAAAAGGACGGCTTTTTTCATCAGTGATTGAAGCCGGAAGTTGATTCCCAAGTGGCATTATTCGGTGATTTTTGGAGTGAGACCAGGTTGAACATGGCAATAACAATTATTCACTGTCCCTGTTACATGGTGGATAATGTGATCCTTTGCTCAGAGGGTAAGTTGCTCCCAGATCTCATTGTTTTCCCAGTTTGCGGACATTTTTAGCTGATGTTCTTCTTCTTTGAGTTAGCCACTAACTGCTGCTACGCATAACACGTCGTCAAAATGTCACACCCATCCTGCCCTTGGGCCCGTCTTGCCGATTGTTTGGTTCAGACAGTGTTTAGAGATGGGCAAAAATACAGCGAACCTGCAGCTCTATAGGTCGCTCTGTCGGTCGGTCGGTTGGTCCACAAAGCTTTTTGTGAATAACTCAAAAAGTCCTTGACCAAAAATGCTCAAAATTTACATGCTGCAATTAGAGACCATGAGTAACTATGCCAGAAAGAACGACCATGATTCATCCATTAATGCGTGATAGTGGCAAATTTGGTCGCAGCTTTTGCAAATTCGGGCTTGTTTTCTCACAGTTTGGTGTAGGCTACCCTACAATATTATTTATTGATTCAGGTTTAGATTCAGACAACTTTATTGATCCCACGTGAGGCAATTCATTTGTAGCAAACTCATCCCAAGCATCAACCACAACAACATACAATTTCCTATGTGATGCACAGTCCAGTAAAACAGACCACTAGGTCAGTGAAGGGCACATTGAATGGCCCAAGTTTAAAAAACATATTGTTACATACAGTATTATAAGAATATGCAGCCTATTATTTTTGTCTTTTGATTCGTGGAGAAAGTATTTTGAGTATTTTAAATACAAAATTACTCCACCCAACTATTTTGTTGCAAATTACATTTGCTTTTTATCAGCCTTATCAAATACAAATTACAAAATACTCAAATGTAATTGAAATACATATTTTAAATACAAGTAATAGAAATACTGTCCATCCCTGACAGTGTTTCAGCGCTGCCACAACATCCCGTGGTGGCTTGAACATGAGACCAATCTGTCCCCAAGTTCCACAATTTGTTTCTGAATTACAGAAAGGCGAGGAATAACGGCACAATATTGCGCCCTGAACAGGCAGTGTAGAAGGGCAAGTGTTTCTCGGACGTTGCTCATCACAGATGGGTGTCGGGCACAAAAACTCACGGCCCTGTCTAGTGCCAGTGTTTGGTTTGCGGTGCAACATGGTGATCTTCATAAACAAGGCCCTCCTCCATATCCAGATATAAACGGCTCATTCTGAGGGAACGAAAAGACAATGATTCTTTTTTTCAGGTGATTATACACTGAAGAAAACAGACTTATTGCATTACATTTCATTTCTGCCAATATAGCTTTAACTTATAGGTGTGTCCACTCTGTCTGCATTGCTGACACATGATTTAAACAGCTGTCTTATGATATAAAAATCCTCTGCAGCCAAAACTATACAAACCAAAAAACTGAGAGAGAACAGAGAGAAGACTCATTTTGTTTTTAAAGTAACCACCAAAATATAATAAATACTGTGGTGAAGAAATTCATCCTTTATGTTGCTATTTGTTTGTTCATTTTAGGTGCTTAGTGTTCTGTTATTTCTCTAACCTCAGAGTCGTCCATTTAAAATATGATGAGTCCAGAAACACTGAAATCAGTCCACAGATTACCGGCCATGACACGGCAAAAGAATTTAAGCAGTACAAATAATGATCAGGACAGAAACAACTGTGATGAAGAGGAGGAAAAGACAGTAGAGACAGATGGAGGGATAAAGTCAAAAAGAAAGAAGGCGACAGAAAGAGAGACGGAGAGGAAGAAGACGACACGAGGGAAACAAACTGGAAAAAAAAAAAGATAAAAAGTAATAGACTGAGAAGAGAGGGAGGAAAGGATGGAGGGTGAAAAGACAGAAACACACTCGTCCCCCTGCTATCCATCCATCTCAGCTTGTGGAAATAAGGGCCTCCTTGTTGTCAGCTTGTTATTTTTTTCCCTCCTCCTCCCTCGCTCCCTCTCCCTCCGTTCATCCCTGCCTGGCTCTCCCTCCATCCTGTCGTCTGCCGGCGTTCTGTCATGTGTGAAGGTATCGATTTGCCAGCGTTTTAACCATCAAACTGCAGCTCCGCTTTTTAAACAATATCTGACGGACGGAGGGAGGGAGGAGGAGGAGGAGGAGGAGGGAGAGGGAGGAAGAGGGGGTAGAGATGAAATGTGGAAGGAGGTGAAGGAATGAAAAGGAAACGATGAGAGGAAGGAAAGACAGGGAAAAGAGGTGAAGCTGAAAAACAAAACAAGGAGTTTAGGACATGAGGAGACAGAGAGGAAAGAAGGAGAGGAAATGTAGAAAGGAATAGAGGATTCAAGGATGGGAGGGAATGAGGAGGAAATTAAAGAGGGGGAGAAGAGAAAGTGAAGAAAAGAATGAAGGGGAGACAAAAGAGAAAAAAAAGAAAAGAAAGCGGAAGGTTGAGAGGAAACAAGGAGGTGAGGACATGAGGAGACAGAGGGGGACGAAGAGGAGGAAGGAAGGGGAGGAAAATATGTGAAGAAGAGAGGAGAAGAGGAAATGAGAAGGATGAAGAGGAGGAGGATGAAGGGAGATGAAGCAAACGGGAGGAAAAGGAATGAAGGAAGAAGGGAATGAAGATGTGTCCTTTAGAAAAGTTTGAGGAAGAATAGAGGAGGAAAGGTGGAGAGAACGAGGGAGGATCGTAAAAGAATGAAAGAGTGGAGTGATGGAAGAAGTGGGAGGAAAGGAGGGGAAGATGAAGAAAAGGGGCAGATGATGAAAGAGGAGAATGAGGGCAAAGAAATGAAAAAAAGAAGTAGTAGAGAAGAGGAAGGAGAAGCAGAATGAGCAGGAAGAGTGAGTGAGTGAGACAGATGAAAAAGAGGAAGGAGAAGAAGAGGAGCCCATCACCTTGGGTGTAAAGACCTCTTTTCTTGTATGACAAAATAAGGGATGGACAGAGGAAAGGAAGGAGGGGTATGGAGGAGAAGACAAACACGTCTCTCTTCTTTGAAGCTCCATCACACTGGCTTCACCTCTGAGTGGAGACAGAGTCATCAAAGCAGAAAATAGAGGAAGAGAAGAAGAATGGAGGGGGTTGGTGTGAAGAACAAAAGAGATGGACGGATGGAGGAATGAAACGACGAAAAAAAGACGTGTGAGCATCAAGAGACAAAAAGACGGACTGTTCAAAGATAAACGATACAGACGGAGGAATTTAGAGAGAAAAGAAGATGATATGGAAGCAATGAAAAAGAGAGAAAGATGAAGAGCACAGAGAAAAGTATCAGGAACATGCATAAGTAAAAACAATTAGACAACTTTTTAAAATTTGCATTTCAAAAATAAAAAAGTCAACCATAAAGTCAAAGTTTCAGTATAAGTGCAGGAAACAAAAAATAAATCAGAGGAGTATTTTTTGTGTTTGGAGGCATTATGTTTCGGGGTTGTCCGTCTCATTCTTGTGAACGAGGTATCTCAACAACACCCTGTTGGATCTTTTTAATTTGGCACAAACGTCCACTTGGACTCAACAGTGATTAGATTTTGATGGTCATTGGTCACTGTGGCCTCACATCCATCTCATTCCATCTCAAGAGGGCCTTGAGAGAATTTCTTTAAATTTGGCACAAACATCCATCATTTAGTTTAGTTTATTTGCACATACATGTGTAGAAAATACAGCAAAAAAGAAATTTAAAGTTAAATCATTGTGCAGGAGAGGTTAGAAGCCAAAAATGGCTTCTGAAGAAACCTCCCCCATCAAATAACGACAATCATACATAAAAAGAAAAAGATAAAAGTGAAGACTGCATAACCAAGACATAATATAACAAACAAACAAAAATTACAAATGAAACAATGATCGACTGATTTGATTTTGGTTGTCATGTGTTGAAGGTCAAGGTCACTATGACCTTGTATCCATCTCATCTCTTGTGAAAACAATATCTCAAGAGGGTCTCCAGAGAATTTCTTCAAATTTGGCACAAACTTCAACTCAACGATCGACTGGTTTGATTTTGATGGTCACTGGTCAAAGGTCAAACAGGAGAAAATGATGAAGTGATGACATTGTATATCAGCTTCTCACTGATATGCTACATGCTTCATGTACACTATCATTAATTCATAACATCTGGTGCTTCTGCACTTTTTACCATATCAAGTATTTTACCCCAGATGAGCAGAAAATATTATTTGCCATATTGTAAGATAAGATAAGATAAGATAAGATACACCTTTATTGATCCCACAATTGAGAAATTCCAGTGTTACAGCAGTCAAGGGTGAAGAGTCAAATTAAACTTAAAAAAAACTTAAAAAACTAGACATGCAGAAAAAAGTACAAAAGATACAAGAAACAGCAATAAATAATAACAATAATAATAATAATAAAGGTTTGTTTTGAAATATTTGGCTTTTCTTCTGAGGTTTTATTTCATGATAAATCAACCAATCAGTGAGAAATAGATGGATGGAGACACAACTACTGAAAGAAAGGCGTAAACCATCCCAAGAAAGTGAGATAAGGGAGACTTGAGCTGCATACAAGATATGAACATATAGTGCAATACACAGGACAATTATACAATGGATCTAAAAAATAGACAACTATAAATATAAAAAAAAGTAGGTACATCGGTTAAATAAGGAGCGAGACGGAGAGTTGTAAATTTCAGGATTAAATGTTGCAAGAAAGGAAAAGGAAAAGTAAGAAGAGGGATTAAAGAGAGAGACGCAGGAATTTCAAAACATTAAAACATGATGATAAAATATAAAAGGAAAGTGAATCAGGAAAAAGAGAGATGGAGCGATTAAAAGACAGTCTGACGACTGAAAAAGATAAAAACAGAGTGATGGAAAATGAGTGTTAGTCCTCTTTATGGATCGCTGTTTGCTCAACCAAAGTTTGGCGCATTGATCTGCTGCCAGCACTGCATTTATCACTGTGTGTGTGTGTGTGTGTGTGTGTGTGTGTGTGTGTGTGTGTGTGTGTGTGTTCACAATATTCTGTTTCTCTTTAATAAACGTGCTGATAAAGTAGAGTACATTATAGTGTGTGTGTGTGTGTTTGATCTTCAGACCTCCTGCTGTGAGTGAAGATCACACACACACACACACACACACACACACACACACACACACACACACTCTCAAACACACGCTCACACACGTGTCCGCAGGGTGTTAAGACCATTCAGTGAAGCATCTCGTCCTACTGGTGTGTGAAAACAATAAGAGAGATGGAGGAGGACAAAAAATCCATCCATCCCACAGAGAGACAGAGAGACACAGAGAGACGGAGAGAGAGAGAGCTCCATCATGTTATAAAAAGCCTCGTCTCTCTCTGTAGGTGGTTTCAGTTTTAACAAGCGTGTCGTCTCTGATACAAACAGCTGAGACAACATGAAGAGTTCATTCAAAAAAAATCAAAAAATCAATTTATCTGGGGCTCAAATCAGCACCGCGATATCACAGAAGAGTTCCTGGCAACAAAAAGTACATTTGTGAATATTTTTTCATTGATAACAGTAATCTGAGAAAACTAAAAATAAGTGTGATCAGTCGAGCGTCATAAGCAGCCCGTCAAAAAATACGCCCATTAATTTCAAAGTAAAACTCCACAGCCTTGCTGCCCCCTGAATTAAATGCGTTTCCCACTCACTCTCTGCTTGTACTCAGCAGCTCCTGTAGCAGTTCTTTTTCTTTGCCCCTCCGGCAGCTCAATTCTTCTCACTATTGGTGCAAAGAGAACTCTGTAGCTGCTGCTGTGTCTCGTGAGTGACAAAGAATGTGTGGTGAGGTCAAGAAATATCCCGAGCTTGACGACCCACAATCCTGACATTATTAAGACGATGACGAAAAAGATATTTGCTGGTGAGTCACAGCTCTGGAGATCGGCTCTTCAGCTGAGAACGTTTGATTAGCGGCTTCCACACATGATTTGAAGCTAGAAGCAGAGGTGGAGGACGTACAGACCTTTCAGTAAAAGTAGTAATAACTTTGCGTGGACGTCTGTTGACGAGCTGCGGCGTGATGCGTGTCTCTGCATTCACACAGGAAGTGAGAATCGGCCTCCTGAGTGAAAGTCCGGGTTTTGTTGGATCCAGTTACCTCGACAGGATGCCTTGTTCTCCCACAGTGTTTTACAAACCAGAGAACTTCATACGGTCAGGAATCCGACAGCCCAACCCAGGGTCCTCATAAGATGACGTTTGATGATTATGATATTTAAAACAACAGCTGTATTTGTTGTTGTTTAAGTGGTTCACTCATACGACACATAGTTTGAAAGCTACGCTCCTCACGGTGCCATTAATGCTGACCATTGCAAGATACAACCACCACAGCAGCCTCAATAAATGCTTCTGTCGGACATAAAAACAAATAAACAGTTATTACTGACATATAAAGCATTATTATAATATCACAAATTCGTATTATCCAGACTGAATCATACATAACACAGCTGCCATTTCACTTCACACACACTCCCAAAGGTCCAAATGATGTAACTCCAGTGAAATATTCAGTCCAAACACATTTCATCCAGAGATATCCACAAACTGCCACTGCATCTTTCATATCTCTTTCTCTCTCTCTCTATATATATATATACACTCTACTGTTTTGCATGTAAACAAACTGATTAGCAGCTGCCATGATGGAGGCAAATTCCTTTTGATTGACACCTCACTTGAGCTAATAGGAGCCTTTTGATGCTGTTGCTATGGCCTCAACCAGGGCCTGAGCTGAAGGGACGGAAGTGAGGAAAGTAAACAAAGTGCAAAGGTCAAGAGGGAGTGAGACCAAAACAAACTTGTTCCATAAGGTCAGATTAATTTTCTCTATCCGCTGAGCTTGTCTTGATGGTTGTGTTATTGCTCACGGGTGCAGGGTAAATATGCTCTGTTCTTTCAACATCGGTTGTGTTATTAATGTACTAACAGGCTAACTAGCGTCAAAACGGTCCTTCAGTGTCCCTTTTTTAATAGTAATTGCAGAGCAGTTATTTCCTCTCATGCAGGTGCAGAGCGTATATGCTGGTTGGCCATCAGCTGTAGTCTTCACGGTGTGTTCATGTGCAACTTTTTGAAAACACTTGTAGTGCAGAACTCTACTTTTGCTGAATGAATCCAGTGTGGCACTGATCACTGAAGTGCTGCTGACATGCAGAGATAAAATATCCAAGCGTGATGGAGTAAAGAGAGACAGAAGAAGACGGAGAGTTCTGTGGGTTACTTTCATGTTTGTTGACACCAGCATTCCTCTTTATGTATTTGTTCTCATTCTGCATAATGTTATTGATCGGCTGCAGCATCACACAGTGTGGACGATCAGCTGTTTACTGACAGGAAAAGTCAGCTTTCAGCAGGAGGGAGATGCACAGAGGCAACATCTCGTCTCTCCTCTTTTATTTTGTTAGTTCTGCTGATGCAGTTTGGGCTTTTGTGTCATAGTTGTAGATTTGGGCCACATATTCATGAAATTTGAATTTTCACGAAACACATACAACACTGATAGAAACAGAAGTGCAACTGTTGGAGACGGACGAGTGACAGAAGTTTAAAATGCTACAGAAACATCGGCGGTTTGAGCAGGAAGAAAACAGCACTGAAGACGAAATAGAAAGTGGCTGTTTGCAGCTCGCAGGGTTAACCAGGGCTGCAACCATCTAATATGGATCTTTTTTTTTCCACTTTTACCATCTTTTCTCTCCTTCCCGCCTCCTCTGGTTTCTCAGCCCTCCTCTCGTTCTTCATGTCTCCCCCCCTCGCTCCTCCCTCTGCTCCGGCCTTCACTGCTAATTAGTTTCAGAGGGAGAGGAGAGAGAAGGGGGAAGAGGGTGAGAGAGGGGAGAAAAAGGACAGATGAGGAGGAGAGGGAGAATAAAGAGAGCACAGTGAAAGAGAAAATGGAGAGTTAACTAAAAATGATTCTCACTACAAATACTACTGCAGCGAATAGTGCTAAAAGTACTGCTACTACTGCTACTACTGGTACTGTGGCTATCGATACTGCAATGACTGGTACTTCTGCTCCTACTTATTCTACTACTTCTGCCATTACTACCACTACATTAACCCGCTCTAATAGTACTAGTACTGACTCTCCTGTTTAAAGTATTAAAGGCACACTGTACCAGCTCATTGTCATTCTGAAGTCGTTAAATACTGCAGCTTTGTCAGTAATTTCGATGACAGACACTGAAGTCAAAAGTCACCTTTTGTGGTGGTTTGGTACAACACCAGGCCGTATTATTTTGCAACGCAGCCGGACAGAACTTTTCGCAGTGTTATGATACACACGATGGCATTTGTGTTGCTGGGCAGTGTCATTTTCAAACACTGCCAGTAATAACGTAATGTAAAAGGCAGGAAAGTCCATATTGGGTGGATGGGAGGTGAGGTAATTGGATCCAAAAAAAGCCCAGAGGTAAGGGAAATGTTTACTGTGCTTTTTACAGAGATAGCACTGGCGATCTGAACCGGTCAGTGGCGAAAAAAAGCACTTTTAATGCGCAAACTTATACAGGACGCATTTGCCCCCTTTACCATTTTAGCTCGTTTCGCGGCTGCCAGCTACATCCGCCTCCCTCAATACTGAACCAATTTTAGAACGAGTTGTACCTATGAATCATACACACACACACACGGGGAAATAGGGCCCAGGTTGAAAAATACCGAAGTTATCCTTTAAGCACTTAGAGCAGCCACACTGCCCACATGAGCAGAGCTGCTCAGACATGCTCAGCTGCCGAACATCCAGAAAGTACGAGTCTTGCTGACTTTTTTTTCCACAAGAATTGTACGGTTTTAGAAAAATTGTATGTGAAATGAATCTTTTGACAATAAAACTGACATTAGATCACAATTATCTGTCACTGCTGAAAGACTCAAAAGTGCTTCTGTAGGTTCCACCACAGTTGGTGTCACCAGGACCACATTTTGCCACGATGGCACACACAGACTCACAAGGTGAAAACAAGACTGTCAAGCTGTCACAAAGTTGTCACACCTGGTCATAACTCAATGCTGACTTTTGGTTTCACATAGGACATGAACAAAAGTCTCCTGGGGGAAAGTCTTGTGTTTGTTTGACCCATCCATGCACCCCAACTCCTCCTTATGTGGACTGTCTTGCTCTTCATACCACATCAGTTGCTCTGAGCATCTAATATTGTTATTCTTTTGGGTTTACATTAGATTTAGTTGAAAGCCTGGTCCATCTCATACAAGCAGCAGCCTCCAGGGCTGAAAAATGAAGTCAATGCTTAAGTGCCAGAAACTGCAGTTCCTCTAATGGCCACTTGAGGCTGGTTCCAATATTGAATCAATGTTAAAATGTCCAACTTTACAGCAGAAATAAACAAGTTTACAGCCTGGTTTTAGGTCTGTATAGCTAATTTCAACATTCATGACAGCTGTACAGGAGGTGAATCTTTATATAACTCACTCATTTTATTAAGGCTTAAAGTTATGCCTAATTAAGGGCGGGGCTGCTTGAGTGACAGGCTCCCCACAGGCCATCCCATAGTCTATGAGTCAGATTCAGCCCTCGCTCCTCATTAGCTCCACCCTCTTGTCCAAATATGTCTGACTCCAAAAAACCAAGATGGCGACGGCCCAAATGCCGAAATCAAGGCTTCAAAATTGGATTTCACAAACCAATGGGTGACACGTCATAGTAGCCACGTCCATTACGTTATGCAGTCTGTGGTCTCACACAGATGCTGAGGATGCCTTTTGGGTCTGAATGAGACACAGAGGCGCGTGTCAAAGTATCTGTATTTGACGATCTTGGAATGAGAACAGGTTGACAATCAGTCTGTCCACTACTTGGTCTTGTCTGAAACATCTCAGCTACAATCAGACAGATTGCCATACAATTTAGTGCAGACATTCATGTTCCATTCATGCAGGATGAACCTGCCTGACATTGCTGGTCCTCTGACTTCTCCTTTTGTGCCACCAGCGGGTTGATATTTGTGTTTTGTAGTAAAATATCTCAAAAAGTATTGAATGCATTGTGATAAAATTTGGTTCAGCCGTTCATGTTCTCCTCAGGGATGAACTCTAATAACTTTGGTGATCCTTTGAGTTTTCATGTAGCTCCATCATCAGGTCGAAGTATAAAGTGGTCCGATACTTAAGTGCACCTACAGTTTTCTCTCTACACCGAGCATCACTTACATACAGAGCTGCCAGCGTGGCTCCATGACTCTCTGCCTTTTTTATTTCTTAAAGGACCGTTTTAAAACTCATAAACAAGCGAGTTGATAAATGAGAGAACATTTTACCCAGCCGCAGCCATTAACGCAAAACAAGAAAAGTAAAAAAAAATCTGAAAAAACAAAACAAATGAGTACTTTAAAGGAAATAATGTGTGAGACAGGAATCTCTCCTCTCAGTTAGGACTCTAATTGGACGATGAGAGGTGTCTGAGGGGCCCGCTGAGGGTGTTTGGTGTGTGTGTTGGCAGCATGTATATCTGTGTGTCAGCATTTCGATTTTCTCGCAGCATCCCTCTCTCTTTCTCTTTCCTTGTGAGGCAGAGGAGGAGGAGGTGTCACCGCGGTTACGGTCGCCGGCGGTGACAGGACAGCAGCTGCTCTCTCTCTCCCCTTTCCTCCCTCCGTCTCTCTCCCTCCTCATCGGTCCGGATGAACGAAACTCAGGGGAAATCATCACTATGTTTACTTCGACCCCCCTCCCAAGCCACCCACCATCTCTGTCCCATAACCCCCTGCTGCCCCAGCCCCTCCCACCGCCCCCCTTCCATATCTCTGTTTTCCGCCCCATGATGGTGGTTGTTAGACAGATAGACAGCAACACCCCTCCACCCCTCCGCTCTCTCTTGTAAATTTGTGACCTCCGCTAGCATCCGAAGAAAAGAAGAAGGAAGAGATAGAGGGGGAAAAATGGCCGGCAATTGGCGGTGATGTGAGGAGGGAGGAGGTGGTGGGGGGGGGATAAAGGCCAGACAATTGGTGGTGAGGGATGCGAAGGGGAGGGGAGAGAAAGAAGCCTTGAGAGGGCGATCAATGCGATGTTCACCTGCCGTCCACCTCCCCAATTTAAAGAGAAGGAGCGCTAACGATTTCCCCGGAAGGCTCCACCGGACTGATGGAGCCCGAGAGGAGAGGAGGCGCAGAGAAAGTAGAAAAATTAGGCTTCAGCGCAGCAATGCATATAGATGGGAGCGAGGCTGTCGGAAAATTAGCTTTTAATGGTGGAATGCATGTCGTTAAAAACAGAAACAAAGGTGGAAAATGGCTTTTAATATGTGAAGGAGTGGAGGCAAGATGAGGGCTTTAATGGAGGAATGCATACAGATGGGAGAAAAATTACTGGACAATTGGTGATATGCATACAGAGAGAGGAATTTGGGTTTAATGCAAGAATGTATGTGAGGAAGAAAGAGTAGAAAATAAGCTTTTAGTGGAAGACTGAATATAAATAGGACAAAGACGAGCTGGAGAATGAATGCACAGAAGAAATAAGTTTTACTGTAATTAACCCAAATGTAATCAGGTAGTTTGTGATGCATGAATGAATACACAAAGAAAATGAACTTTTAACAGGAAGTCTTATAAAAAAAATAAATAAAAAAAACCAGTTGGGAATTAGTTGGCATTTAATGCAGGTAAAAAACAAAAAAGCAGTAAAAGCTTTGCATAACTATGCACCGAGTATATTAGCCGTTAATCTTGAAATGCAAAAGCAGAAAAGAAATATGTGAAGTATGCTAACTGTGCAGCTAGCAACCACCAACTTTCACCCAGGATTCAGGTGTATGCTTCGTGTAAGATTGTAAAGCCAAACCCTTTTTCCTAAACCCAACCATGTGCTTTTGTTGTTGATGGAAAAAAAAAAACCCATCAGCTCGCAGTGTAACAACGTAGTGTGTTTGTTAAACAGAAGTGTATTTTGAAAACAGACAATGCATGTAACAAGCTGAAGTTGACACGGCGTCCCAGAACGTCAACAACCAACACACCCAGGGTACCTTGGACGCCATATCTCGATGTTAAAAGTCCACGACCAAACGTCATTGTGACAAGGTCGCAGTGAGAACGTGTTGCATGCAATGGGTCATAGGATATCCTACAAATTAGTGACCCACAAATGACATTACATATTTTACATAAAGTTACACACTTAACGTAAAGTTATTGAGGTTAGGTTTAGGAAGAGAAACATAGTGAAGACGGACCTTAAATTGACTCAAAGCTCACTCAAAGTCCCGTTACGAACACTGGGCTCCTGGTGTAAGTCCCAGGCGGAAAGTCTCCTCCTTGCAAGACTGCGTCTCGCTTTATTCTTTTCTACCGTCACAGTGATGAAGGCCTCAAGGTAGTGTAATAATCTAATGCAGCGATTTCCCACAGTGTCTTGATTTTATATTTCTGATAAATCAAGATACATTGTACAAACGTGACAGCTTGGAAGTTTTCTTTGTTTTGTTTTTTTCACAGAAAATGCTAAGCTATCCAAACAAGTCACCAGAATCTTGGGTTTCTCTGAACCACAAGTAGCCTACATTATATTTCTAAAGTGACATAGTAATGAGCTGACTTTGTCATCAGGAGGTGGACGTGATGGTGGCGAGATGCCTGCCAAGCTGCAGACCACTCTTTGAGACCAGCAGAAAGTTTTCTAGCTGCTAGGTGTCTCACCTGGCAGTAACTCCGCCTCTCTCTCCTTCCACGCTGCATCCTTTAAGCGATCATGGTCAGAGCTGGAGGACACGTCATACAGACAAAGCTTCTGCTGCCACAACTCCACAAGTTTTTTCTTTGCTGGAATCACACACATTTCTTTTAGCTTGTTTTGGCGAGCTGCTGTCCGCCTGTTTGTTTGGGTTTAGCACTGATCAGTGCGTCATTTCATGCTGCATTTCTATTGGTTGGTTAGTAGATGTAGGTGCAGTCACACAGTGAGATGGTCACTGTCAGGATTTTATACCAGGATGTCTTTGACTGCAAGACCGTGACAATCCTTGAACCTCTTTCACTGTGTGACGTAGAACCACCATTTTAGAGCCACGACCAAAGATGTCGCCGTTTCTTTCACCTGCAGCCCAAAATCACACAGTGTGTGCTCGGCTTCAGACGCCAAACATTGGTATTTTTTAACAACCCATCCTTGATTTTCCACCAGGGATATTTGCTACAAAATAAGGTTCAAATTTAATGTATCCTTGTTTTTTTTCTGGCGGCTAAGTTGGGCCAGCAGTTTCCCTGCTTCCAGTGCTTGTGCTACTTTAAGCATGCCCTGGACTCATCTCTGTACTGGATGCACAGAGATGAAACTGATTCTCATCATAAGATCTTAAACGAGCATGTTTCTTGGTCAGTTTTTGAAAAGACACCTGCCTGTCGATCATCGTGATATAAATACAGTGTAATGTCTCGTGGTCCTTATCTGTGTATGTCGATATATAATTCAGTACAGTGTTAGTCTCAGTCCATGCTGTTCCACTGTGTTAGATGTCAATATGTCTGTGTAGAAATGTCAGCAGACTAATTCCTGGGCATCTCTTGGACCTGGTGGCCTCAGTGATTCTGAATTTGAATTGACTGTGTGTCATTGTCATAATATCAAAGCTATAATAAGACACAGTGATATATGTGACCGCCCCTCCTCCTCCTCGCTCTGCCTTTGACACATGGAACTATTCATGTTCCCGCTCTCCTGCCCCGACCTGTCAGCCCTGTCAATATGATTATTCCTCTCTCTAATTGCAGTCATAGAGAAGGAGGAGGAAGGACAAGCAACTGGAGGAAAAAGAAGGAGAAGAAGAAGGTGATAATTGTCGCTGTAGACGAACTGGCGGGTCAATGTGGCCAACATGGTGACGGTGGTGAGGAGAGGATCTGCACATGATGGGAGTGTCGACAGTGTTGGGGAGGTGAGGAGAGAAACTGTAGATCTTTCAGAGCTGCTTCACATCCACAACCAGTTTTGTACAATCAGATACTGGGAGCAGCATCACTGGTGGTGACCAGATATCTGACTCCAGTAGTTCAGTCACTTTACTGCTGTTTGACTCAAGTGGAAGAAATCAGAGAGCTGCAGGTTTGGAGACTTACAACTTAAGTAAGACTTAAAGTTCCTATCCCCACATTTTACACTGTGACCTGTAAATGTTGGCTTGTAATTTAAGCTTTTCATCGACCTTCTCAACAATAAAATGATGAATATTTCCCTCCAATGTGTAGTTTAGGCCCTTTTGGTTACTTCTCAATGACATCTGATCGTTATGTCCCCAAAAATCATCAGTTGCCTCCTGTGAAATGTCGTGTACTGTGACACCTGCCATAGCGCCGCTCACTGAATGTGGATAGTTTGTCCAGGTGAGTGGAGGGGGCGGAGCTTAGCCACAGGTCAATTCACCTGTGCCAGGTGTGAACACAACATTCAGGAGATGAAGTTGTATCTCGCAGTGATGATTGCAGCTTCTTTTAACCAGCTGAAACTTATCCTGTTAGAAATACTTCAGCGTTCATTGTTCAAGAGGTTTTAGCTGGGAGCCACATTATCTGCAGACGTCTCCTCCTCTCCAAAATAATTGGATCAGGTGATTCAACCAGTAAAACACTGAGTAAAGCAGTTTCACATTACAAATCAATGTTCCTTCTGCGCTGTTTGGCATGTTGCTGATGGGCTGCTGTGGAAACATGGTGGTGCATAAACTGCTCATTCTAAGGTCACGAAAACACAGCAATTCTTATTTTCAGGTGATTAAACACTAAAGAAAACACACTTATTATATCAGATTCCATTTTGCCAATATATTTCCCTAAATCCTGCACACTGGAGCTTTGACTCAGGGTTAAAGGTTTTATAAACATGCTGTAAACATGTTTGCTGTTCTCTTATAACCAAAATGGTAACATCACATGGAAATGTTGTAGCCGTACTTTTAATTACCGAATGCAGCGTTTAATTAAGGAAAATCAAAATTGTAGCTTTACCTGCTGACAGACACAAACAAGGAAAACATTTTTTGCTGTATGTCTGTGAAGGCAAAAACAGAACAATTGAATATATATTGTAAATATTAATTTTAAGCAAATGTCTTCAAAAAACTGTTTTTGATTTTTTTTTACCTGGCAAATTACTTAGCTAATAAAATTAAAATAAAAAGGACAGTGACCATCAGGCCCCTAAAAGCCTCACATCTTGATATTCATTGAATATTTATGAATTAGGTTTCTGCAATGAAACAACTTATGCAACTTATGTAATTTACAAAAGTAGTATTATCAGCTTTTTAATGACCAGCATTCAGACCTGAAACACTCATGGGGATTGTGACTTGACTTGAAAAAAATCAGTGAAATAGCTCTCCACAAATAGCTCTGACAAATCTCCTCCTGCACTTTGTAAAGTTCCAGAACTGCGGTGCACTTTTACAGAAAAGGAAACATTTTGACTCCTAAAGGCTGAAAGATCTGAGTTCAGACTGCAGCAGATTGTTTTACTGAAGAACATTTTCCCTTCCAAAGTTTTTCGATTGATTTTCAACCTTCCAGGCACAGACAGAAAACCACTCGATACAAAAATGTGAAAATGACTCTGCTCTGTTGTTACAATACGAACACTAACAGCATGTTCAGAGCAGCAACTTCAGTCCTCTGACTTCAGACCTGCTGATGGTCACCCACATTTTGGTCAAACTTAGACTTGAAGCCTGAAAAGACTCTCTGGGTCACAGTTAAAGGGTGAGAGGAACTTGATTTGTGATGTAGCTGGTGTAGATAGCTGTATTCATAAATGAAAAGATATATCTAAACTTTTAATACCCGGGACATTTGAAAACCAGTGAGGGTTGTCCCTTGTCAATAACTTGTGATAATCATGGACAGGATCTTGATGCACTTTCCTCACTTGCACACTAGCTCGATTGATCTCTACACTCCGTCCTGTGTGCTTGTATGTATATGTCTTGAATGATCCGTATACCTGCATTGTGTATGTTCTGTTTATTTCCTTTTCGTCTTCTTTTTTTTTTCTTTTTATCCTATTTTTTTCTGATGTAATATCAACCTGCCAAGGGATTACAGATGGAAACTAGCCTACGGCTAAAATCTGGCATATTTACATGTATTTCATTAATATGCACTGTCCCTTTTTAAATAAATACATTGAAATTGAAATTGAAAACTGATGCGCAGCCGAGGTGAGGAAGGGGTTCAATTGGGGGACCTCAGACTTGCATCTCTGCTCTTTGCAGATGATGTGATTCTGTTTGCTTTATCACACTGTGACCTCTAGCATTCAGTGGGGCGGTTTGCAGCTGAGTGTGAGGCGGTCAAGACGAGAGTCAGCACCTCCAAGTCTGAGGACATGATTCTCTGCCAGGAAACGGTGGATTGTCTCCTCTGGGTTGGGAGACAGTTGCTGCCCTGAGTGTTGGAGTTCAAGTATTTCAGGGTCTTGTTCATAAGTGAGGGTAGAACAGAGTGTGAGATGGATCAGCGGTTTGGCACGGCATCCGCAGTGAGGCAGGCGTTGCACCGGACTGTCGTAGTGTGGGGGAATGTCCCAACCCTCACCTATGGTCATGAGCTTTGGGTAGTGATAAAAGAATGAAATCGTGGATTCAAGGAGCTGAGATGAGTTTCCTCCGAAGGGTGTCTGGGCTCAGCTTAAAGAGATAGGATGAGGAGCTCAGAAATCCGGAGGGAGCTCGGAGTAGAGCTGCTGCTCCTTTGCGCCGAAAGGGGGCCAGTTGAGGTGGTTCAACATCTGACCTGCATCTTCCTGGATGCCTCCTCTTAGAGGTTTCCCAGGCATGTCCAACAAGTAGGAGGCCCTGGCGTAGACCCAGAACATGCTGGAGGGATTATAGGTCTCACTGCATTAAGTCATGGATTGTTGGATGGAGTGACCCCATCAGAAGATGATCTTTAGTTTTTTTCTGTTTTTGAAACTCATGATTCTTGACGTTAATGCACCAGTGACAGTCATGGCCGGAGGCATTAGGTCTTTGGGCTGCCCGTCCCATTCTTGTAAACGTGACATCTCAAGAATGCCTTGAGGGAATTTCTTCAAATTTGGCACAGTTCAATTGGACTCAACAATGAAGTGATTAGTCCTTTGTGGTCTTAAGTCAAAGGTCAAGGTCACCGTGACCTTGTCTGTCCCATTCTTGTGAACGCAATATCTTAAGAACAGGGTAAGAGAATCTCTTCAAATTTGGCACAGATGTTCATTTGGACACAGCAATGAGCTGATTGGATTTCAGTGGTGAAAGGTCAAGGTTAATGTGACCTTGCATCAGTCTGATTCTGAATCTTAAGACGTGCTTAAGGAAATTTCTTTCAATTTGACACAAACATCCACTTGGACTGAAGAATAAACTGATCAGAGTTGTGTGCTTGATGGTTGATGGTCAAGGTCAGTATGACAAAGTTTCCCACAAATGTGTCATAGACTAAAATAATGAGGTGATGACATTTTATATCCAAAAGGTCAAAGGTCAGCTTCACTGTAAATCATAACATTCTACATAAAACACTTTTCTGCCAATACTCAACGTCTGGTGTGCGGAGATATACAACTGCCAGACATTAATTCTGGGTTCTTCCTTTCAGTATTGTTTATTGTTTTGCACCAAAACACCCAGGTGAATTCCTCCTATTCAAAAACTTATCTGGCAGTATTTTTTATTCTGATGCCATTGGATTGTCAGAAAAATTGCATATACTCAAAGTCCCGAAGGATGTTATCTAATAGTCTTCAGAGTATAGCGCCATCATCAGGTCAACATTTTAATGGGTTCAATAATTCGGCTTATGACCAAATACCTGCAGAACTAATGACATTCCCATCAGCCTCAGCTGTACACTGCGAATCAGGTAATGTTAGATGCTAATATGCTAAACCAAGATGGTGAACATGGTAAACATTATATCTGCTAAACACCAGCATGTTAGCGCCGCCGCATTATGTGCACACCTTACAGTCGGCTGGTGAATTCACTGCCGTCGTTACTGACTGATAGATTGTGTGTTGGTTGTGTTGTGGTTAGTTTGTGGTTGTGAGCAGGTTAGCTGTTAGTTCTCAGGGCAGCTCGCTCTCTGTCTGATGATGTGTTTGCTGCTGACCTTTAAACAACTCTGTCCCATCATCCTCCTCTTACAGAGGCCTGCAGGGAACACACACACACACACACACACACACACACACACACACACACACACACACACACACACAATTATACACAGCAAGAGAGAGGATAGACAATCCTGCAAACACACACACACACTCATGCATGTAAATAGGCTTCTGCTGGCACTGGGATACACACAGTACACATGTGAAGCTGTGCACACACACACACACACACACACACACACACACACTGCAAAACACACACATATATGAACGCACACACACACAGAAGCATCACTGTCTGAGGTTTGGTGGTAATGAGGCCTGTCATCCTTCCACACAGCCTCTCTCCCTCCCTCTTTCTCTTTCTTTCTTTTTTCATTGATCCACTAACAGATCCCCAATATAACAACTTGCAGTCGCTGTGGGAGCCTCCCCTCTTTCCTCTCCTCCTTCTCCTCCTCCTCCTCCTCCTCCTCGACACGCATCCCTCTGGACCATTTAAAAACCTACCACCACTTTCTCTCTCTCCTCCTCCTCTCTGTCTCTTTCTCTCTGTGTCTCTCTATCGCTTTCTATTTCTCTCCTCCGTCCTCCTCTCTCCTCTCTGCCCTCCTTCTCGTGCTCTCTGCTTCAGACAGTCTTGTTATATCTCGCCTGACAAACGGAGAGAGGGGTTTCTCTTTCGCTGCGTGCTGAGGAGAGCTGGTGGATGCTTAAGGTGGTAGTTTGTCCGTCCGTCCGTCTCACCTGGTGGTCCTGTGGAAAAATAAAACAACAGCAGACAGAAAATATAGACCCAGCTGAGATGTTTCAAACAGCAGAGAGGGTCAGAAAATGACATTTCTCTGAGAGTTTGTGCTGCCGTGAACATTTTACGTCCGTATACGCTCATCTAAAATAACATTCAACTCTTTACGTCTTCGAGACAAAAGAGTGTTGCGGGGTTTTATAAATCATATATACATTCAAACGTCATATCTGGATCCTTGGATCATTTCTCATGATGTGCTGGATTTGAAAACACCAAAAACAACCATCTTTAAGAGGCTGTGGAAAATGTGGAAATGCCTCTTTAATTTAGATGTGACTGCACACAGAGGGACAAAATAAAACCAGGCTGAATGTGACTGAAAGTGAACATTTTTTAGGCACCCAAGATTCACAGAAATGTCTTTTAAACAAACTTTAAATTACCTTGTTTTAGGTTCTTCTTTATGTTGAAACATAGTCATTTAATGCTGTTGAAACAACTTTTATATTTCACTTTTTAACCACATTAAATGGTGGCTTTGGATGTTTAGAGTGTATCCTACAGGTTATACTGTATGTTGAAGGGTCTGGTCACTGTAATCATCCCTGTTCTTCATTCTAATCCATACAATGTTTCCTTTATAGCGCGAATACCATGTGAGTATTGTATTGAGATGGAAAAAAATCCAAACCATGCCTGGGCATAAGTGAACAAATCTTCCAAGATATTTTGACAGATATATTTCTGTGGAAAATTAAATAAATCACTCGCTGAAATCTCTCTTTCCACAAACACAAAAGGTACCGTTTGTACTTCTTCTCATCCTGCGTTTTACTGAAGACATCATTTGCTTCCTCCTCCTGTCTTCGTCATGTACAAGGAATTTATAAAGAGAGTGTGCAGAGTGCTTCAGCTGACTTTACTGGCTTTTAATGGAAAACTCACCTTGCAACAAGAAACAGAAACAGATAAGATAAGATAATCTTTCATTGCAAGATTTGCAGCATTACAACAGCAAAGGGATAGTGCAAACAGAAAGTGCCGGTAAACAAACACTCAAACAAACAAACAAACACAAAACAATACAGCAAGTCTGTATCGGTATAAAGAAATGCACAGATCAATTTAATCAGTAAACTGTAAAAACTACAGAGCAACACAATAAGGACGCAGTAAAATAAAAACAAAATAACACAGGTTTCCATGATGTTGCACCTGAGTGATGATCGTAAGTTTATTTTCAAAGCACATCTCTGCAACAAGGCAACTCAAAGTGTTTTACATAAAACATCAAAAACAAAAGAAACACTTTACAGAAGAGCATTTAAATCCAATTAAAAATAGCTCAAAAATAGAAAATAAAAACAAGCTAAATTATATTATATATATCATATTATATAATATAATATATATTATATAATATCAGAATAAAACATAACACCAAGACCACTGTAATCACAAACAAACCAAAGACTAGACGAAGACAATTTAGAAAAATAATAGCACAGAACATAGAAATGTTTGTATGGTTGATTTTTATTTTCAGGGTTTGTTTCAAAGGTAAATAAAATAAATCTGATTTGTCTAAAGCGAAAAACACATGACTGATTTAACGGTTTCATTTCCCACCCATTGTCCACACAACTGAGCATTAAAGTGTTGTTTACTTACAGATTATTTATAATTTATAACTCCTTCAAAATGTATTTAATCATTAGATTTTGTGGCTCTGATATTTCCAGAGAAGCATTAAAAACCTGTGTGGACTGACTGGGGATGTTTGTTACTTTGCTTTCTCTTGTTTCCTGTTATCTCTCCGGCATCACGTTCTAATAACAGCATTTAAAAAAAACGCTTGTTTCAGATTTAAAATTGATCAAATTTAAAGACTCACAATCAGCACAAAATATCCGACAGTTTTTACAGGAAAATTAAAGAGTAAACAGAGACGGAGGATAAACATCCTGTCTGATGATGTGAAGATGAAGCGCGTCAGCCTGTTTGTCACCTTTAACTATATTTGAAATAAACCTCAGTGACATTTTGGATTATTTTCTTAATTTGTGGAGATCTGACGTTTGAGAGCAGCGAGCGTGTTGAGCGGACGACGGTGATATATTTCACTGTTTTCTGTCGACTTCCTGTCTTCCTCCTGAGATTTCTGCTCTGCTCTGACCTTTGTGTTCGGAGATGTTTTCCTCCCGTGTGTGTGTGTGTGTGTGTGAAGGTGTGTGTGTATCTGTTTATCTGTTTGTATCTGTGTGTGTGTGTTGTAGAACAGGGGAAAACAAATCACCCGCTGTAGCTCTCATTAGCAGCAGTTTTGTGTCAGCTCTGAGAGATCAGCTGTCAGCTCTCGGCCGTCCGCTGCAGCTTCACCTTTTACCGACGATAATTACACCGTTTAACGCCAAAGCTTCTCAAACGGCGGCCTGCAGACCCACAACTGGTTCAAACCAGAGACTAAAAAACGGTCTCGTCGCGATTCGGGACAGAGTTGGAGTCTGAATAAAAAGGGTGTTCGGATTGTTGTCGCACCCAGCGGGTTCGGACTGATGCTGAATGACCACAGAGTCCGGCTGTGTCGCTCAGCTGAGCTTCTGCTGACGGCTGGAAATGTTTCAGCAGCAGAACATCTGTTCAGACTCATTTCTCATATAGTTTAGAGTTATTTTGCCCCGCTTTATCTGGTTATAAGCGTAAATGGATGGAGGTAATGGATGCTTTGTGACTGCACCTTTTGCAGAAAATATTTTGGCCTTTTAACCTCTCGAACTCCACCAGGATGCCAACGTCCTCACTCACCCCCCTCCTCTGTTAAATGGTATCTCCCAGGCGCACTACGTCATCAAACCATGTGATGTTTGGTATTGCCGGATTCAGGAAGCTCTTGACTTTTCAAAAATAACATTGTTTTTCTTTTATTTATTATGGATTTCGCACCAGAGCAGCCTAAACACACAAAGTCCAAAGTCTCTGTATCACCTAGAGTGTTTCTGACACTCACATTTTCTTTCTGGAAAGACCTCATGCATGTAGTCAGAGCGGTTCAGAAGCTACAGTCATTTTAATTTGGGTATGTCATTTTAGGCGTTTCCGCTACAAAATGAGGGTGACAAGAGGTTTTAAGGTGGTCGCTGTGTCAGATCAGGAGATTATAGTCATGAATTCTTGCTATGAATTGGCCGAGACACTTGACAGACTAAACATCCATCCCCGACCAATCATTGCCACCTTTCAAGACCTGCAGTTATTTGGGGTGGTAATCGCCAGAGGACTCACTAAACTTTTGCTATCACATCACTACTGACTTGAAATACAACAGTCACATCAGCTGACTCATTTTAGTTATCATTGCGCTGCGCACGCACGTCAAAAAGCAGCAAGCTAGTTGGAGACCTTTACCTTAGCGGCTCTAAATATTCCTGTTACTTTGATTTTGTCAGTAGGAAAGATGACAAGATCACTGTTGCTGCAGGGTGTCAGACTAAAACTCTTTCCACTGCAAAAAATGTGGGGCGGAGTCACATACCTGGGTTCATGTGTTTTTAGCAAGTCAAGGGCTCAAGTCTTAGTGAAGTCACAAGTCAATGGTGTTAATCAGTCCCTCCAGGATCTCGCAGCAAAAAAACTTGAATTTGCAGCCAATTTTGTCAAAAACTGTGATAAAAATTGCAGCATTTTTATTACTACCTCCAAAAAAATAAGTCATGTAATCACTTGCTATAATAACCATACTGAATATTACAAAATATAGCTGCGAATGTTTTTTTAATATAGTTCTCTTTTTATCTAATTCGTTTAAAAACATGGACTCCAATAATATTGCAAAAAATCCTGAGTGAATATTGTAGCTCTCAAACCAGACAATGTGACTGTTAAACAACTTCTGTAAACGTAACTTTTTAATACATTCAACACATATTGTCTGCATTTACACAGTGCAAATTCTTATACAGAGCACTTCTCCATACTGCAGTGCATTTCATGACACGTCTCATGACGTTTCAAATGACGTTGCATACACGACAACTTCTGGTCGGCTGGAAAATGCGGAAAGACGCGGAACAAATCTGTGACTTTTGAAAAATTGCAAGCCCTTGAAAATATTGAGGACGTTCATTGAATTTGCGTTAATTATTGCGAATGCGATTTTCTGGAGGGACTGGTTAATGTCCAAGTCAGGTCGCAAGTCTTTTTTTTAAATTTTATCGAGTCTAAAGTCATCAAATTTGTGACTCGAGTCTGACTTGAGTCGACACCTCTGATATTTTATACCTTGACAAAAACACACCAAAATAAGTGAACATTGTCTCGGACAGTTTTGCAACAGCATCTTGTTTTATTGTAGAAAACACACCTGTTGGCACTCGTCTTTGCTGCTACTATAAATAATGAAAACAGAACTTCTGATATGTTACAGACATTTCTCACTTCAGTGAGATGAGGCAAATCAGTCAGAACTTCTCTAGATTATAATGCTACAGTGACAGTTTGGGGTTGACTGAAATCACAAAAAAGTAACATTACAAACAACAAAAGATAAACATTAACAGTTGGAATAAGTCCTCTGTCCTGGTGATGGTCAGCAACATCACACTTCTAACACAAAGTACGTTTTAAATCAGCATTAAGAGGACAGCTACAGTATTAATACCCACCTCAACACTTTTTCCTTCCTGTGCAATTTGTGCTGTAGTTTTTGCAAACATGATATGATCCATAACGCATCAGGAAGATCTTGTTTAATGAAAACATGAAAATGGAAATGATGGAAAGATAGAAAATAAAGTGTGAGAATGGCGTTTGACACTTGCTACAGAGTTAGTTTTTTGCATATGTTTGATAACAGTGATGAAGATATGTTAGTATTGATTAGATGCATAGAAAGTGCAAGAATCATTTGGCAAATAAAGAATGATTTTGGCAATACGACATTTAAGAGGAGCTACATGTTCTATGAGTGCAAGTCTCCATGATGTTCGTCATGTTCGAGTCACAGTTCCTTTAGTTTGAGTTTCAGGGATGATGCTAACCGACACCATCCGCTAAATATGCAAGTATGCTTACGTATAAAACCGTTAGCATGAACCACAGTGAGCCTGATGAAAACCAACAACTCCTCTCTGCATACAATGTGTCACTACAGGCTGAAAACCTCGTATCTCCAGGTTGTGATGGTTTGTGTTACGCTTGTGTATGAAAAGTCTTTTTACACAGAGTGCATCACAAATAAAAAATGCAAATGGATAAAATAAAATCTACCCAGGAACACAGGAAGTTAATACCACAGAGTTACATTTTCCAGTTTGTGTATTGCTTCATTCAATAATAGGTTTTTTTAAATGACAGCAGAGTTGGGCTCATTTATGCTCAATGTTAGATAGGCTACGTATACGGACACAGATGCAGCCTTCTGTCTGTACTCTGTGTCATTTTGTTCATATTAGTGCATGTTTTCTTACAGCTTACAGATCCAATCGAAATGGAGTCCGTACTACCATTTCAAGTGAGGATCAAACGTAGGACACAACAAAGACATTTTAAAAAGGGTGTATTGTAACGATTGGTAATATAGTGCAATATACTCTCCGTCCACATCTTGATGTATTTAACGGCCTCCCAGACCAACGCTGTCTACAACACCGCCTCCGTTAAAAGGTTCAATGTTACAACCTCCTCTACTGCCACCTCATTTGTTGTTGTGTGAAACTTTCGACTCCGCCCTCGAGTGCCATCTATTGGCTGTATCTATGCTAACATGAAGGACACATGGACGTATGAGGGCAGTGACGTAGTACGTTTGAAACAGACGTTTCTATTTTCATTCGTGAAGGGAGTATAAATGTGCCTGTATACGCTCTAAAATCTTGATCCAAAGTCTGTTTGGCACTGCTCATTCTTCATTCAGTGTTTCTCGGTGGCTGCTCGTGGTATTGCAGGAGTAAATCCCTGCAGCTCGAGAAGCATTTTCCCCAAAGACCACCATTATAAAATACAACTGCATACAAACAAAGTAACTCATTACGATTACGATTGTTTATCAATGGAGGGTTTATATTTGTAATTTTTTTTCTCGAGCTGACAAAAGCAATTTAAAAATCTGCGATGTCATGACAATGTAAAGTCTATGAGCCGACTGCGAACTCTTGGATGGGGCCAGCATGCGAAACACCACTGCGCATATTCAGTGGGCTGCATACCGTGGAAGTAAACCCACAAGCTAGAAACTAGAGGTCTGGTATCTAGGTATCATTATACATCTATGATAAGCACACACAGAGTGTGTTTATAATCACTCTTGCTTCCAGAGGGGGGAGACAAACGCTCTGCACTCCAGCTTTACAAGAAAATCCAAAACCTGCGGTCGTAAAGTCGTTTTAAATATTTTAGTTTAAAATGTGGCATTTTTGCTACAATCCTGAAAAAGCAGACATTTTGGAGATATGAGGTTTTCACCTGAGCACAGAGAATAGTAGCCTATGACGTGGAAATGTTTGTGTGTTCCTTTACTATCTATGACCCAGTTGTACTTTTAACAAGTCCGACGTCACCACAAATTCATTTTTCTTGGTTTCCTGTTGTCAAAAAGTTGATAAAAATCTTCCCTTCTTATGTGCATATGTTCTGTTCATAGCTTAGTCTGTGATTTATATATTATCTCTGCATACAGTGGAGATCAATCAGAAGTCATGTTTATTTTTTCCAGGTTAACTGAACTATTTAAAAAAAGAAAAGCTGTGTAAGGGCTCGATCACACAGAAAGTGTTTTAGCAGCAGGAGGCGGCTTTTTGTAACAGTTTTTAAAGAGAATGAAACTTTTTGCTCGCTGTTTTTGCGTCTCTACGCGACTTTGGTATGAGTTCTTCTGGGTCATCGTGTACAGTTCCTTCACTTTCAGGACTCTCTCTGGCAGCCATTCTCGCCTCTGAACGTTTCTATATGCTCTCACTCTCGCCTGCTCAAGCGTGCAGCAGTGAAATGGGTCCCCACTGAAACACTTTCCCGCCGCGCACGTTCCGAATGCTTTTTGGGCTATTCACCAGTATTGCGGTATATGAAAAATTCATATCATAACGAAAATAAATACCGGTTTTCGGTGCGAACTGGTATACTGCCAAGCCCTAGCTGACAGCCTCTCACCCTCAACCAGAGCTACAGACTGCACCCTCTGCCTCAACATGTCAGCAACTAGCTACTTATTACTGTGAAATAAATAAAGCAAGCGTTTTTTTACTCGTGGCATTTGGTTGTAAACAAAGGCAGTGCAGTTTGCCTCATGTTCTGCAACCTGCAAAATGCCTTCTGTGTGATCGGGACCAAACATGTCACAGCTGGGACGTAAACATTCAGGATGCTCCACGTTCAAGTTAGCTTGCTAATCAGGCTGAATATGGAACGTTTATGTTTTTTCTACCAAATGAAACATGTTCAAAAACTAAAATATTGAGAGCTGCATTTTCAGATTTTTAGTCTTGTTTGATCAGATGTTGCCAGGTTTAAATAATATTTTCTGATCACTTGTGTTTGTTTAAAGACAAAATTTCTGCTATGTTGAACAGAAAAAAAGAAAAGCATAATTATATTTTTAAGAGTATTTAAAAAATTAGTTTTGGTATCACTACAGAAACTGTACTGTATCAAAACATTTCAAACGATGATATGCTTTACTTGCTAGCATGATAGTATTAGCACGTCAACAGTAAGAGAACATGAATTTGGCAAACTGGACTTCTGATTGATCTCCAGCATATAATAATCACGTGATGTCTTTGTGTTACAGTAAACCTTCTCACAGTGGCGTCTACCAGCCCTCCACCTCCACGATGAAGGGCTCTTTGACGGGGATCTTGCCGCTGTTGACGATCACACACTCGGTGTACGGCAGGTTCCTGTCGTTGGTGTCCTGGAGCTCAATGGTGTGAAACACAGACTGTCAGAGGAGACGGACAGACGCAGGTTAGATAACTCACTTTTTGGTAGTTTAATCTACAGCGATGCATTATAATCTATAAAATCATTCTGTTTGTAGCACGACTGTCCTGTCAGCAGCTACGCGAGCTTTCTTTGGCCTCCTTTCTGACAAGATAGCTTTATATGGTTGCTATCACTGGATGCATTAGGTCCTCTAGTTTAATATGACACGCATATCTTCATTGCAGCTTTAAAACTAAGCATGAAACAGTAGGTTTGAAATGTGTTTCAATGATAAAAAATACATTTATTTATCATGTAAATACATATAACTTGTACTGTCAGCGATTTAAGTCATTAAGTAAACTGTATTTGATCCAATTTAAGGATACTTAAAGGTCCAGTGTGCAGGGTTTGACTGACACTGACCTTTAAGTAGACTCTATACGTAAGTAAATGTACTTAATTACATTCCACCATTGTTGTTACTACATCCAGGTATTAAATCCTGCTCTGCCTCTTGTGTGGGTGGAGCTCCTGAGTCTATACAGGAAGCAGCTGGCACAACTTCCTAAACAAAGAAGACGCCATGTAGTTCGGATTGTGTGACTGACATGTAAGTTTTGTTTGTTCTGTAGTTTAAGATTTATGTTTCTGCCTTCAGACTCCACCTGACATAACAGCAGCTGATTAATGAAAAGTGTGTGAGGCTCCACCCACCATCCCGTCCAGGACTTTCCCAAAAACCACGTGTTTCCCGTCGAGCCACGGCGCTTTGGCAGCCAGGATGAAGAACTGCGAGCCATTGGTGTCCGGACCGGCGTTCGCCATACTCACCTGGTACATGAACACACACGTCTCATTTTCATACATTACATCATCATCATTTTGACAAATTAGGTTCAAGTTTCAGTCGCCAAACTGATCCTTACATCAAGAAGAAATAGAGTAAATAAATATGGTTTACGTCATTTTGGCTCATTATTCCTAAATACTGAGGTCGAGAACAGACATAGAAATGTGTGCGTGTGTGTGTGTGTGCTCACCCAGCTTGCTCCCAAATGCTTCAGTTTGAAGTTTTCATCTGCAAAAGTCGTTCCGTAGATGCTGTGACCTGACGGAGAAAGACTTTGGTCACTTTCATGGTGTATGACGTGTAGAGTAATAAGTTACTGATTACACTACTTTTGCGTTACTTTTACCAAACGAAATACGATAAACAAATGTTGTGGTTAGCAAAACCAACTGATACACCAACCAATTGAATTTAAGTACTTTTCCATTCACAACTGTTTTGCAAATATGGGCAGTGATTCATCGAGATTTCCATCACTGCTAAAGAGGAGAGCAAGGTGACATGATTCAAAGAGCGCCAGTCAAACCTCAAACAAAGGGAAACAATAAATTTATAATAACAGAGAGCGCACTTTGTTTCTTGTATTAATTCAAGAATCGTTGCAGTCTCCTCATCATTCACACATATCTGATGTTTTTGCCATTGTTTTGTCTCTGCGGTGGAGCAGAAGCTTGAGTGACATTTCAGTCATGTGATTTCTGTATGTCATCATCATTTGCTTGATCTGTTTTTATTGCCGCTAGCTGCATTTACTTTTTATTGATACACCAACTTTTCAAACTTTGAATCACGGCTTTTTTACGTGCAAATTAAAAATGCATATAAAAAGAGGTGGATGGAAACGCACCTTGTGTGAAGTTAACAAGTTAGTTAACATGCACACAAACTGCTGCAGAGATTTTTCGTGACAAAAACGGGCCCTTTAATACCGACTAATGAGCTGTGTATGAGGACTGAAAAGATTTAATTAAAAAAAAAAACAAATGAAAACCAGAGAAGTGGACTGCAGGAGGAGTTTGATGAGTTTCTCTGGATGTTTTGACGCTTTTTTCTTTGATAAAAACGTGATTTGAAATCAGCGTACAGGCCTACAGGAAAGAGACGTGTCAAAGACGTATTTTTGGTCACTTTGAGTCTCACCTCCAGTTCCATCTCCAGCTGTGAAGTCTCCTCCCTGGATCATGAAGTCCTTGATGACTCTGTGGAACTTTGTCCCTTTGTAGCCGTAACCTTTCTGCAGAGACACGCAGGAAACTTAAAGTGTGCACCAACACATGCAAACAGAAACACCACCGTACACACACAGTAAGAGGATTAAATTAACCTGTCGAGGACCAGAGAACACAGGAGGCTCAACAAAAACATTTTAGAAGAAGTTAACAAAAAAAAACAAAACATAAAATATTTGTTGATAAGACAACCTGGAATTTTAACATTTGAAAGTTTTTTAGTGTGGAAATGTATGTACAAAATAAAAAGAAATAAATTTAAAAAAGATGCAATACACAACCAAACTAAACAACAGTGTGTATTTAATTTAAAAAAAAAATTATCTAAAGAATGGCACCTAATCTGCAACACTGACTAGAGATATAAATGTTAGTCTTAAGTTCAGGGTCATCTGATGAAGGATCCTTCTAAAATATGAATGAGAAAGAGTTATTTCAGATATTTCAACTAAATATCCCGATGAATTACAGCCTGAAGAGTTACCACCTGTTGGAGTATGTCATGGAGTTTAAAATCAAATCTATATGCTGCATAAAATAACTGAAAAGTTAAGAAACATGTCTGAAGAAATGTGAATATAAATAAATATAATGCAAAAATATGTTAAACTGGAACACACACTTTTTAAGAGTGGTTACACAGGGTCGGTCCTTTTGTACGTCCAGCCAGTTGATTTAAGAGACGATTTAAGTAAATTTCTTCGTCAAACTTGTTTTTTGATAACGGAGCTATTAGTGTAAGTCACTGAGTCCACCCACACGTCATCTTAATAACATGAAATGTGTGTGTGTGTGTTTGTATACACCATCATCCTACCTCTCCGGTTGCCAGGGCGACAAAGTTATTGACAGTGAGGGGGACGACCTCCCCAAAAAGGCCGATGACGATGCGCCCCACCTCGTGACCCGCCACTGTGATGTCAAAAAACACCTGGAAACACACACACACACACACACACACACACACACACACACACACACACAGAAAGGCTGTCAATCAATCGAAGGTGTGAAGTGATATGAAACATTTACGTAAGTACGATTTTTGTACATTTTTCCATTTTAGGCAGCAGTGAGAAGTGCATTTACTTAAGTTCTGTACTTAAAGGTCCAGTGTGAAAGATTCAGGGGGATTTAGAGACATCTTCAGAATGCAACCAGCTGAAACTTCTCCCGGTTAGAATTCCTTCAGTGTTCATTGTTCAGGAGGATTCTACTGTGAACCAAATTATCCACAGAGGTCTCGTCCTCTTTAAAACAAACAGACCAGCTGATTTAAACAGTAGAAACACTGAATAAAGCAGTTTTAAAAAATCTGTGTTTTTCTGATACCAGTGTTTGGTTTGTCCATTCTGGGCCACCGTAGAAACATGGCAGGGCAACATGGTGACCTCCATAAACAAGGACCTGCTCCCTGTGTAGATATAAACAGCTCAATCTAAAGTGACAGAAACACAATAATCCTTGTTTTCAGGTGATTATACACCAAAGAAGTTATTACATTACATTCTATTAATGCCAATTTATCCCCCTAAACCCTACACACTGGAGCTCTGAGTACAAGTTTGAGGTTCTTGTAGTTCACGTCACTATTTTCTTGTAACTGGAGGGTCACCAGTTCAAGTCCCTGTGTGGACCAAGCATGAAGTGTGGACTGGTAGCTGTCAAGGTGCCCTGGAGCAAGGCACTGAACCCCCAACTGCTCGGGGCAGCTGTCCACAGCAGCCCCCTCATTCTGACATCTCTCCATTTAATGCATGAACAGGTCCTGTTTGTGCATGTGGGTGTATTTCAGGTCTGTGTGTGTGCCAACACAGTGATTTATTAATAATAATAATAATAATAATAATAATAACGATGATAATACATTGGATTTGTATTGCTTTATATAAAGAATAACTTCTTCTTCTAAAAGTCCCTCTGTGCGTCACCGTGTTACGCTGTCGGGCACTGACTAAGGGTCGCGTTTGGAGTGAGACCCGGTTGCTATTGATGGCACAATCACAGCTGGAAACACAACGATGAGTCACTAAACAGCAACTGGTTTCCTTGTTTGTTGGTCTCAGACACTGGTCTGCAGGTTGGCAGGCTTCTTGTCTCGGTGTCACACCTTCCACCTTCTTCTTCTTTTTCTAAAGCACAATATTATATGCATAACTCTGACTGAGTATTTCTGCACAGTGGCACTGATACTTTTACTAAAGTAAAAGTAAAAGCATTAATACTTTCTGAATGCTTCTTCAACCACTGAAAATAAGGCTGGATTATGTTATTTATCATCTCTTGGATAAAAGTAAGTATTAATCTGGCCACAGTCTGTCTCAGCATGAGGCCTGAAGTACTTTAAAGTACTTTAAGTACATATACACATAGTGAGTAGCAGGACAGCTGGAACACATGTCCATTAATCCTGGAGCAAATGTTCTCCAGTTTGTAACTCACTTTATGTGACTAAATTTGAAACCTCCACCGTCCATGTGATTTAAGCATCATATCTATAATGAATATATAAATATGGAGAGTTCAGTGTAATATTTCTGACCTAAATAACACATTTGCTGCAACACTCAGTGTGTCGACCTAAATCACACAGTGACTGATGGACTTTCAGAGGAGCTCCGCTAACTTACTGAAGACACATTAGTCCCTTTATAATATTATGTTCTGTCATTAATTAGTCAGATTAATGACTCATGAATAATTGGCGCCATCTCACAATACCAGCAGGTGTTTACAGGCATTACGTCACATTAACGTCATGTGACAGCGTGTGATGCATTAACGTGAGCATTATTACAATCTACTGAAGCCTGCAGAGGACACATTCAGGTCAGGCTGCAGGCGAACGCACTGCGCATTAAATGGACACGTGTACAGCTGAGCGCGCGTGCGTGCGTGTGAGAGCGTGAGTGTGTGATCTGTCTGACAGATTCTAGAAAAGTCCTGCAGCCTCACTGCGCGCAGAGTCAAGTGTGTGTTCCGGTCCAGGCCTCCTCGCGCTGACGCCGCACACACAGAGGCACAGAGACGACGTGCGTGCGTGCTCGCGCTGTATCCTCCGGCCGTGGCGCGCGCGGCGGCAGAAGCAGCTGATGGCGCGCGGACACGCACACTCGGGTTAATGCTGATATATGCGGCAGATCTCATCACCCACCTTCTCCGTGACTTTCGGTCCAGTCCGTGAAGACGCGCCGGACACCGGCTGCAGACAGGCGGCGGAGAGGAAGAGCAGAGCGGGGAGGATCGTCCGGAGCTCCATCTTTAGCCGGAGACAGCGGCAGCGCGGCCCTGCTGAGAGCACCGGAGAGGAAGAGGAGGAAATCACAGCGGCTCACAGCTGGGAGGCTGGTCGGGAAACAGACCAGACCACAGACCAGACCACACCCCCTGTGGGCCGGACCAGGAGCTGGCCCCGCCCACTGAGGAGAGGAGAGGAGGAACAAGGAGAGGAAAGGAAAAGAAAGCAACAGAGAGGAAAGGAGACATAAGAAGAGGAGAGGAAAAGAAAAGAAAGCAAAGGAAAGGAAAGAAATAGAGACACAAGAGGAGGAAAGGACAGGATAGGAAGTGGAAGGAAAGGAAAAAAGGAAAGCAAAGGAAAGGAAAGGATAGGATAGGGAAGGAAAGGTAAGGAAAGGGACAGAAAGGATGTGAGAAGAGAGGAAAGGCAAGGAGTGGAGAGGAGGAACAAGGTGAGAAAATGAAAAGAAAGGAAAGAAATAGAGACACAAGAGGAGGATAGGATAGGAAAGGGAAGGAAAGGAAAGGACAGGATAGGAAAAAAGGAAAGCAAAGGCAAGGAGTGGAGAGGAAAGGAGACACAAGGATAGAAGAGGAGAGGACTCACATGATGAGGAAAGGAAAGGAAACAAGGAGAGAAGAGGAGAGTTAGAGAATTAAATGAGAGGTAAAGAAATGATAAGAGGTTAGGAAGTATGGAAGGGACAGAAATATGGAAAGTAGGAAGTAGTAGAAAATATAGAGTGAAGGAGAGAAAAGACGGGTGGTGGAGGAGATGAAAGGAGAAGTAACAAGGAGAGAAGATGAAACAAAAACAAGTAAAGGGAGGACGCCAGGTGGAGAAACAAGGAAAGGAGATAAGGGAGATAAGGAGACTGAGAGAGGATAGGAAATAAGGAGATGGAGGAGATGAAGAGAATAAAAAAGAAAGGATGAACAAAGCTGTAAAGAAGAACCAAAGTGTCCTGGTGTCTCCCGAAAGCTTCATCAGCAGAAGAAACGTTTGGACTAAAGGCACAAACTTTGTGTTATAATCTTTAAATTCAAAATAATGTCCACACACAAACGTTTAAAGCTGCGACTCCCTCAAAACAAGAAACAAAACAAAGTATCACAGAGGAAACGCACCTGTGATACTTTAGGTCGGTGGTTCCCAACCTGAGGGTCGAGGCCTTGACAGCGTCCTCGTGATAGATAAATAAATCCGAGGCGTCATGATGAGACAAATGGAATCATTCCTGCTGCACAGCAACAATCTCTGTGGACAAATAAAGGTTAGCAGTCGTGTTGGTGTCGACCTTTAACATCCTGAGCTGATAGAAACACGAACATGTGTGTGTCTGATCGTTTGTAGGAACACACAGAATGTCACACCTGTCAGCCGACACACACACACACACACACACACACACACCTCCACATCACACAGGTACCAGTACAGGTACATACAGTATTATAAGGACGCTGCAGTTAAACACGCTGGTGCTGCAGTTCATGTCTGAATGAGTGAGAGTTTAAAGAATATAACCACAGCAACATTCTGCTGTTAGATATTCCTTTACAACAATTTAAATGGAGCTTTGCACGACATATTTTCATCCAGCTGCATCTGCACCAGCATTACCAGCAGCGCCCCCTGTCTGCTGGAGGAGCAAACACCTCTACATACAGACACATCAGCTCAAACTGAGATTTCTCCTTTAGATTAACAGGTTAAAAAAATGAATTCATGATCTGTAATAACAACAGGAACTTGGTGGTGGATGGGTCCAACAACCACAGTCATTCACTTTGGAGGCTGGTGTTTGCTTCTAGTGTGACTGTAAAGCCAAACTCTCTGTTCTTTCAACAGCCGACACACCCAGGGTACCTTGGACATCATGTGTCGACGTGGAAAGTCCATGACCAAACATCGCTGTGTGACGAGGCTGGAGTGGGAATGTGTTGAAAATTCGGACAAAGCTGAAGTTGTGAGTGAGAACAGACTGGACTGTATTGGTGTTGTCGTCTCATTCTGCTGCTAGAATCTGCCTCGGTGCGTCACTGTCTTATGTTTCGATGACTAAGGGTCTGTATTTGAGGCGTTGGGAGTGAGACTGGTTTGCTTTTGGTGGCACAATCATGGCTGGAAACACAACGATGACTCGCTAAAACAGCTGGTTTTGTTGTTTGTTGGTCTCAAACTGTGGTCTGCAGGTTGGCAGGCGTCTCGTCTAGGTGTCACTCCATCCACCACCCTCCACCTGCTAATGACAGGCACTACAGAAACACTGATGTGATACATATGAAACATACAAATGAAACGTATTTGTGTTCTGCAGAATCGTATGATGCTGACATTTTCTTGTGATATCTGGGCTGCTAAAATCTCAACCGAGCTTACAAAACTCTAAATAACAAACAAGTGCAAACAGATTACATATTTCTCTCGAGGAGACTTACCAGGAAATTAAAATGATCAAATATTATAGTTGTATTTCTCAGTGTGAATATCTGAATGGTGTCTCAGTGCACTCTTCATGTCGCTGTGGAGAAATAGTGAGTCTCAGTGGAAAATCACGAGGTCATACAGTAGTAGCCTACATAGAATATTTTTCACGGGATTATATATCTAATGTGTAAATACCGTTGAGGTAATATAACATGCAATCAAAACAGAAAAAAATGATCCTGCAGCTCTGTGGATTTTAATTTTTTTCTTCCCGATTGACAAACAAAAGCATTTTCCAGCATGCAGAGATCGATAATGAGCTGCAGCAGTTAGTTTTTAACAATAAACAGAGGGACACTGAAGTCCATACAGATGAGTGTTACACCTTTAAAACTCTTAACTGCATTAAAAACGCGGCTCGGCTTCAGCTGCAGGAAATAAAGCTGAAAAAGAGAATATAAGTCCCTGCTGAATACACGTCTATAGAGATGAATTATAATAGTCAGCCTGCCGTGACCTTAACACCACACACACACACTCACACACACATACACACACACGGTTATCGGTCTCCTGTCAAAGCGGCCCGTCCATTCGTCTTTTCTTCCCGCCATCCTCCGAATTAATTAAGCAGAAATGTAAACGTTTTAATTGAATGTCAAAGCGGGACCTTAACAACATGCTCCTATGTAAATGAAAGTGACACCGCTGTAAACCTCTATATTTATATATACAAGAGGCTCTCACAGCAAGGTTACAGGGGGCTGCGTGTGTGTGTGTGTGTGTGTGTGTGTGAATGAACAGGGGACATGCAAACGTTTTAATTGAATTACCATCAGCTGTGCGCTAACGAAGCCTCATGGATTTAAACCAGCTCGGCCTCATTTATCCCCTGAGTGGAAAAGAAACCCCTCAAACCTTAAATTGTCCCTTAAAGGCTCCATTAGTTGGTCGTGAACATTTAGATTGCAATTATTTTCAAATATATAGTTTAAAAAGAAAAAAGGATTAATTTGTGTTTCTTTAACTTTTCATCACTCGCCTTAGAGGCCTGCTGTCGTGCGGTGATGTAACCAAACAGCATCAGACAACATTCATAATTCAGATTAAACTGCATATTTCCAGAAATAGTGTTGAAGTATTTTTGGGGTAATTGATGCTGATATTAGATCAGCCACAGAGAGATGAAGATTGACATGGAGCAAACGTCCAAACATCAGCATGTAGCTTTGTCTGTACTCAAGCAAGACACTGTAGCAGAGGCCTTCACAGGTTATACGTGAGCTATGAACACGAACAAAGGCTTTAATGCTCACCACATTATCTGTTGCAATGCTCTCCGGAATACCAGAGAATGTACAAACAAATATTCTGTGACAGCTGCAACCACGTGCATTTGTTGTTGGGAGGAAGTAGCAACACAACTCCACCTAATGGAGGCTTCCAGCGCCCCAGATTCAAACGTCCAAAAACACATAATTGAAACCAGGTGAGTGCGGTGCTTATAGAGGCAGTTAGAGCTGCAGGCTTCCCAAGCAACTTTCTGTGTCGGGGCTTCAGGACACTTGGATCACTACGGACGAGCAGTATGGAGATATTTTGTGGTTTCAATTATGTGTTTTTGGACGTTTGAATCCGGGGCGCCGTCAGCCTCCATTAGGTGGAGTTGTGTTGCTACCTCCTCTCCCCTTGGATCTCTGCAAGTGATGTGAGGACTCTAAAACTTCACCTGAGCCTCCCTCGACATATGGGTGAGTAGATAATGGCTGAATTTTCATTTTTGGGTGCACTATCCCTTTAAGATAGACATCAAATAAAATAGGTTAAAATAAGTGCATAAAGAGAAATTAAACTAAAATAAAGTTGCTCATTCCACAGTCCAGTCCAGCTGTGGTTGATGCGATGTGTGTGAGTGTGTGCGTGACTGGATTCAGGAGGCGTTAAACAGTCTTATTGCTGTGCCGACGAAGGACCTCCTGAAACGTTCTGGTCTGCAACGCAGTGAGACGAGCCGACTGCTGCAGCTGCTCCTCTGTGGCTGCAGGAGGCTGTGGAGAGGCTGTCTGCTATTGTCCATTATAGCTTTCAGTTATGTTTGGCCAACACACGCATGTGGTTGGGCTTCGGACAAAAGAACAGGGTTTGGCTTCACACTCTTAAGGCGAGTAAACACCAGCCTCCCAGGTAAAAGTCAATGGTTGTTGGACCCATTCACCAGCTCTCCTGCCTGCCCCACTTGGACTTTTGCACCCCTTTAACTTGTGAAACTGTGAAACAATAACTGCGACTGGCTGCATATCATTTTGAGGTGAAAGGTCGGCTTTGTCCATCGGTGTCTGATGCTGGAAGTCACTGACCAAGCGCCGATATTCTACCCCGAGATACTTGAAGTCCTTTGTTTGTAGCAGTAACTATCTCCCAACCTGTGTATTAGACATTGTGTTTATCAGATATAAATTATCAGATATTGTTACATGTAAAGAAACACTACTACCCTTTTATATGTTTCGGAATCCTAAATATAGACAAAAATATACATTTACCCAGAAAAACAATCTTAAGCGTGTCCTTCTGTGGATCTCATGTCTCCATGTAGCCTCCTGTATTTAAAACCCTGCAGCTGAGTTTAAATCTAAATCTGTAATCTCAGTTTAGTTCCCTCCATGTTCTCCATGTTGAACACGACCAGCAGCTCTGCAGTGTTCTCACATGCAGGAATACGTCGCTCTGCTAAATGAACTCTTGTTAATATTGTGTTTTTTCCTTTCCTGCAGCCGTCTAAATAATTAGCTTTTGTTGTAGAAAATGATGAATTTGGGCAGTTAATTTATTGATCGGCCGGCTCCTCCGATGTGCTTTGCTTTAGAAAGCCATTAATCAATGGATGAAAACACCTAATTCTCCTCCTGCTCTGCTTTTTCCCTTTTTTTTCTCCTCTTTGCTTTCCGTCCCCAGCAGCCGCGATATGGAGAAGGACTGTAATTACGGCGTATGATGATGATGATGAAGTGGAAAAATATGGAAATGAATGTACATTTAAAACACACAGGCCCATACATTAAACATGTTTATTTCATCAGTTTAAAAAACAACAATCAGCAGCTCAAATGTGACAGATAATGTAGGAAAAACAAAGATTACAGCCTCAGAGGAGTGAAACCAACAAAGCTGTTGATTTATTGGGCGTTAAGGTGATACAGCCCAGAAATAAAAAGAAAACAAAAGGGTGGTAATAAGGTGGTAATTGATTTTTGAAGATTTAATTTCTTAACACCTTTAATATAATTTTAATAACTAGTTTACTTAAAGTTTACCTTCACATGAAAGTTCAACGTCTTATTTTTTGCCACTTCAGCCACATATCTGATTTTAGTGAGCAAATATTAAACATTTATTTTGACCTTCTCTGATCAGCGTATGTAGGAAAGTGATGCTCACTATGGGGATTAAAATACAGAGAAAGTTTTTTTGTGTGTGCGTCTTTAAAACTACAAAACATTCCTGTTAGAGATCAACCTGCTTTTAACATCAGTGTCTGCTGATAACAGGAGGAATATTTCATGCTTCACAATCTCTAATTGCATCTATAAACACAGTGACTATAACGGCGGGTCACAGAACGTTTCACTTTTAGCTCTACATGTTGACACTAAAAAAACCAAAATGTTAAATACTCTGCTTCTTTAGAAATTAAACAAGTCACACCAAACTTTGCTGTGTGCACATTAACCAACTCCAGTATTTCTCATGCATCTGAGAAGAGCTCGATATATTTTAATAAAAAGGAAAAAACATTGTAATTCCAGTGATTTTAACAGAGAGGTCGTGCTCCACAGAAGGTCTGCAGGGACTCAAACTTTACTTTAATGCACTGATTCAATAAATGTCTCAGATGCAGGCGCAGCGTGTAGGAATATCCTTTTTTAGGCGTGCTAGCGACATCGTTCCAGGGATGGAAATGTACTTTGGTCCAGACTGAAATATTTTAAACACATGACTTATAATGTCAGGGTCACAAAAACAGTTTCTTTATGATCGCTAGAAAACAAAACATGAGATATATTTACTCCTCTCGTGCCTTCCATACGTACATCTGCTGCTTAAGCCGCTAGAATGTTTTTGACTCTTTGTACAGTGCTGTATAATAATGTTCTATTATTATATTAAAATAAAACATCAGATGTGAATTAAAGACGAAAGTAAAGACATCTCTAAAGTCAACAGAGAAGACATAAAAAGCAGGCGACACAGTTTTTGAGGGTTAAAAGTGAGTTATTTGGATGACAAGCAGTGAATTTCTCAGAAAAACACCATAAAACAACTACAAAAACAAACTACAGACATATATGAGTGGACTGAGACCTCGCTCCACCTCCTTTAATGCCCAAACTGTCTCTGGTTTGTCCACACATCATGTATGTCTCCTACACATCATGAAAAAATCACACTTTGACACAGACTTTGTAAATAAATTCACATTTCCTATTTCAATACCTTTTAAAAATCTTTACAATAAACTTTAGCGTAACATCAAACTAACTTGTAGTTTTTTAGGTGAAAGAATGAAGCTTAAATGACACACCCGACCAGCTGGGATTCAAACCCCCAACCCTGTGAATTCCCTATTGGCTACCGTCGACCCTGAACTTGTGCTTCGGCCAATCAGACGGCCTGTTGTTGCTCCACATTCCTCTGCGCTGAAAAAGTCGCTCTAAGCCGACAAGAGTTCATTTTCAGACGCTTATGTTTGTGTTTTTGTTCGTTATCAATCCACCAGAGGTCCCGAGGATGACAAATGGGGCCTGTCAGGGCGACGCCAGTCATAACAACACACACACGCACACACACACACACACACACACGCACGCATTTACGTTTTCAGGCATTTAGCTGATGTTCTTATCCACAGCAGCTTACAATGACTGATGTACACACACGTACTGTATGCTTCACATGCCTGGGTCTGTGTGTGTGTGTGTGTGTGTGTGTGTGTGTGTGTGTGTGTGTGTGTGTGTGTGTGTGAGCAGCAGCAGACGGGTGGGAAAGCTTGGGGTCGTGGATAACAAGTCAGACCCAGAAACACAATGAGCTCGGCTGTAATCTGTCTTATCTGCACACCCAAGCACACACACACACACACACACACACACAGAATTGAAGTGAGACGTTGATAAAGCAGCTGAGGTGAGCTGACAGCAGGCCGACCACCTACACGAGCAGTAATAATAATAATAAATGTTGTAATGATAATCTCAGCTGTAACTCTGACAGACGAGTTCAAAGTTCTTCAGAAGATGAATGAATAGAAATAAGAGTCGGTCCTCACGACGCCGTTTCTTTACCTTTCTTCTGAGCAGAGACCTCTTGTGGTTGTGGGAGCGATGGCGCTCTTCTCTCAGTAGCATGAGGCTGTTATCGTTATCTATAATCCGAATTAAAGCTACAGGCGTGAAATATCCTCCGAATCACGGCTTGGACCAAACAGCTTAACCTTCCTTCAGCGAGTAGAGGTGGTCTCAGTCCTGATCAAACTTTTTCTGGAATGACAACTAATCCGGTCTCGCTGTCAAGTTGTCAGATCTCAACACATCATTGAATTTTTTTTTTTCCTTCAACAACAAACACATACGGTGGCGTTTAGGAAAAAAGAACTGGGTTTGGCTCTACGATCTTACGAAATGCAAACACCACTCTCTCCAGTGAAAGTCGGTGTTTGTTGCCCCCGAACGTCCAAAACTGGAGGTGTATCTAGAGTATCAGAGTTTTTAGTGTCAGTATTTGACAAGTTGGTAGTGAGATTGTTTGGATGATTCAGACTTTCGGAGCGATTACAGGAAGTTCTGGCAGGTTGTTGTCAGAACCGGAAAAAAGATAGACAATTAAACAAAACAAAACGAGGAGCAGTAGCACACAGATCTTTTTAGTGTGATGAGCCTTCATGACTCTTTGAACCAACCCGACAGACTTGGGCCTCAACACGACAGACAGCATCTGGTGCAGCAGTCACTGGTGTCATCCTGTGCAGGGTGAAAAACAATGCAAGCTCTTTTGCTTTTAACTGTAAACATGGACACAAGGGATGAAGTTAAGTCAGTTCCTGACACCTTACTTTTTACTTCTTTCTTACTTCTTGAGCAAGTTGTGAAAGCTGGTGAGCTTTGATTGGTTGGGGTCCAATGTGTAGTGTAGTCTACCATGTCTGTGGCTCAGCGGGAAGAACAAATCATCCACTGATTGCAGGGTTGGCAGTGCGACATCCAGCTACTCCTGCCCACATGTCGAAGTGTCCTTGGGCAAGACATTGAACGCCAAACTGCTGCCAGTGGTCAGCCAGCACCTAATCTGTATAAGCAGATTCTGCAGAGAGTCTGATCATACGTACGGAGAATCTGTAGGTGAGGGGACAATATTTTGGTTTTGTAAGGGTTCCGGTTTCAGTTTGTAGTCCAAGTAGTATTTGAACAGCAGGTAAACAGTTTGTGTGGAGAGACGAACATAGTGACCGAAATGCAGTGTAAGAACCCACATGCTATTGTCTGATGATGGATTGGCTTTATATTACGTTTTTTAAAATTGCACATGAATGCAGGTACCTGTTTGAAGAGATTAGCCCAAATTACCGGCACACCTAAGAGGAAGTCTTGGCCCTGATATCTACTTGCTACAATGGATCAGCCGGAAATGTTGGCCCTCACACCCAGAGACTGTTTCATTGCCACACGATAGCTGATGTGATCAAAGAGTGTCAGCGCCCTACTTGGTAGCTTGCTGCATTTACCATCAGAAGCAACATGTTCTCATCAAAGTCGTCACATATCCCTGCTTTGTTACTTTTACATCTACATATTATATGCTAGGTATCCTCCTTCATCTGCTGTTGACGTCCTGGTAGCTGCAACTAACGCTAGGACATCAACGAAAGCACATGGTTAGGTTTAGAAAGAAAACATCATGGTTTATTGGCAGGGTTTCAAACTGTCCAGCGGTATCATACGGCTGCAACGGGTGTCGTCGAGCCAACCAGCAGCATATAAGACTGCGAAAGCTTACGTCTGCCTGTGTTACAAACTGACACCAAGCAACTTATCATACCACCACGAAAGATGGCTTTTGACGTCAGGTGTCTGACACCAAAATCACTAACAAAGCAGTGGAATTTGACGACAGCGGGCTGAGAAACATATCACATACTTTATCAACGTGTAGTTTGATGCCAAAGGCTGCTGTTTCCATCCTGACAGTTGACAGGTAACTGCAATTTGTAGTCTCATTAGTATTTTAGACTGAAATGCATTCCTAAATGTTGTCCAGGCTTCCCTTTACATGTAAATTAGTCACGAAAGTGTGGCCGATGATGTTTCTGTTCTTTCAGGAGAGATGAAATATGAGCCTGTTCTCACCTCAAAGTCAAAATCTAATGCTTTGACTTGTGGCGTCAGAAGCCAATGAAAACAGCCGTTCTTTAACATCGGCATGATACGCAGACAGGTGCTGTTTCTTTCTTTAATTGTGTTAATTGTTTTTAATTCTGTAAAGCACTTTGTGTTGCATGTCCGTGCAGGAAAAGCGCTCTACAAATAAAGTTGATTGATTGATTGATTGATTGTTATAATTTAATGGTGCCTGGCGGCATCAGCGGGAAACGCCACCGGACAAGTAAGTTAATGCGATGGAAGTCCAACTGGGGCGGGTGGGCGGGGTGGTGGATGGGTCCAACAAACACAGACTGAGCATTGTTCAGGTCCCGTAAGAATTTAAAAGCAAACCCTGTTCTTTTTTCCTGAACCTAACTATGTGTTTTTGTTGAAGAGAAAAATGTTGTACCGACGTTGTGCCTTTATTTTGGAAGAGACTGTATGTAAATGTTAAATTTCCTGTGAAAACAGAAGTGTATTTTGAAAGCAGACAATACATGTAACAGGCTGAAGTTGACACGGAGTCCCAGAATGTCAACAACCAACACACTCAGGGTACCTTGGATTTCATATGTGGACATTGAGAGTCCAGGACCATATTGTCACTGTAGAGTGGAGAGATGCTGCTTCTGTTCTTTTAGGAGAGACAGAATACAGACATTTACAAAGATGCTATACATCAGTACAGCACACTCAGCCTTTAGATTTACATGTTGCCTTTGTTCCTCCGAACATACGGCCATTTGTGCTTAGTGTCAATAAAGATCATTTAAATTGAACTGAACTGGACTTAATCTGGAGAAAAAGAAGAGAAGAGAGAAAAAATGAAAAACAGAAAAGCCCGAGGCTGAGAGAGAGAAAACAGGAAAGAGAAAAAGAGAAAGAGTGTGAGAGTGCAGAGAAGGAGACTGTGGAGAGAAATAAAACGTGTGAATTAGAGGCAGAGAGGCTGGAGGAGATAAGGGAGAGAGAGGGGAGGGAGAGGACAAGTGAATGGGAGAGGGAGGGAGGGGGGGAGGGGGAGAGAAACAGAGAGAGGCTCGCGCAGCAGCCGCTCGGGTAGTTTTGGCTCCGGAGACGCGCAGGACGCAGCGAACTGTCCCGGCTCCCCCTCGATGGTTCACCGCAGCCCGGAGGAGGGACAGACCTTCCACCGCTGCCCGGAAATCAGCGCCCAGGAGCCGCACACACTCTGACAGCAGTAAGCCTCCTCTGCGCTTCAACAACTTTCACACATAAAAGAAAAACACAACATCCCGGCGAAACTCCGGGAAAACCCAGCGGAGCGTCACCGCGTCTCTACCCGCCCAGCGCTGCCTCTGCTCGGCCACGGACACCACGCGGGACCGCCGATCTGACCTGGACTTACCCGGATCTATTTATTTATCCTGATGAAACTTTGACTCACTGCCTGGGTGACACTGTAAACTAATCAGAAGTGTAAGCGAGTGCGCGCGCGTGGTTTTATTGCTTTTATTTGGTGCGTTTTTTTGCGCTTGGCGTGCGTAAAATCCGCGCTAAAACATCCATCCGAGACGGAGACAGCGGAGCAGAGCAGGGCTGCAGCGGAGGGTCAAGCAGGAGGAAGTCAGTTTACACTCAGTGTTTTATTGGCTTTAGAGTTTGTGCACGTTTTTGTCTCTGGAATGACGCTTGCTTGCGTTTATTTAATTTAGAAAAGAGACTTCACTGCTCCTTCTTCAGACGGGATGAGGAGGGAAACAGAATAAAAATACTTCATGCGAAATTTAAGACTCATGCAAGTCTCAGCTTTAAGATGATGAAGTTTAAAAAAACAAGATGACACTTTGTAAAATATGTCAGTGCTCCTGTCAGTGACTCTGGGGCCTTAAACCAATTAACATTTACCCTTTTTACTGCTTCTAAAGGAATAATGGGTGCAGATTTATTTTGTGTTCTTACCAGAGGAGGTGAAACACTGCTGCTGATGAGAACAGAAACACTCTGAGCATCTTACACTCAAATAGGAACATAATGTCTGTTGAAATAATCTGTGAACTATCTGCATTTTCAACAGAAACTCATCAGAGTTAGTGCTCAGCTTTTTTTGCAGAATAAAAGTCTGTATTTTATTGAAATCCTGCAGCAGTGAAGCGTAACACACTGATCACCTGAAACACCTGACAGGTTCATTTACTGTTAACAGATGAGCCTCTGACTCTTTTATTTGTAATTATTACCAAAAATGTAAATATTAAAGATGGAAATCTGAGCTTCATTTTGTCTTTATGAGCTCAGCTTTAAGCCTAAACTATTAAATTAGGCGAGTGAAAGGAGGGAGACTGTGTGAAATCAGACTCAGCTAAATGTTTCAAATGTAAATTCTATAAATATGAAAGGAAAAAAGTGTATTCACGATAAAAGAGCATCACTTTCAATAAGTAAATTTAAACTTGTGCTTTGTTTGAGGCTTTGGTGTAAAATGTATTTGCTCCATTTGACGCCTAAAACTTCATTTTAATGCAATAAACAGTTTAACATATTACAAATAAATATTCTGTGCATATATTTTAGATTTTTGGAAGATCCACTAAAAGTCTAGAGTTGGAGAATTGAAGAATAAACCAGGCTGTAACGTGCAGGATGAGGTTAAAATTCTGCGTCTTGTGTTTGTTTGTGTAAATTTAACTCAAACAAATTGTGACTGAGGATGAAGCAGAGAGACTGAGGTGCTCCGTGTTTCTGTGTGAACGCTTGAAGTGCAAACCGAAGGTAAAAGCCTGTAAATCAGGTGGAGATCAGGTGCGATCCGGCTCAGCTCAGCACAACAAAATTAGAGTTTAAGGTTGAAATATGTGATCAGCTTCAGCTTTACACCTTTAGAGTGAATTTAATACAAACACGTTTTGAAATCTGGTTATTTTTTTAGTTTTAGTCTCAGTTAAATGCATGAGGAGGGAATTTAATTTGGAAATTCAGTGACTGATGGGACATGTTTGTCTCTGAAATGTGATAAATCTCTCACGTTACCTCAAGTTTAAAAAAAAAAAAAATTTAAATGGCATCTAGATTCTAATTTTTCTGTGTCGCACATGTTTGTAGAGAATGTGACACATGTTGTTGTGCGTGTCTGAGTTTAACGCCTGTGTCCCGTACATGTCTTCATCCCGCCCTGACCTCCTGACTGATGCTGATGATTGACAGCTCCTCCTCTCTGATCTCTCCCTCCAGCAGCCGGCGGGCAGCCATGCTGAAGCCGGGCGACCCGAGCGGCTCGGCCTTCCTGAAGGTGGACCCGTCCTACCTGCAGCACTGGCAGCAGCTCTTCCCTCAGGCGCAGCTCAAGGCTCCTCTGGCCCCGCCACCGCCTCCACCTGACCGCCTCTCCATCCCCATGGACAGCCTGCGCCCGTCCCGCCTGCACAGCCACCTCCTGGCCTCCACACACTGCACCTCCTCTTCGTCTTCTACGTCCTCCTCTTCAGCTTCCTCCTCAGCAGCGGCAGCAGCAGCAGCAGCAGCCGCCCTCACTCCGTCCTCCTCCATCTCCATCTCCACCACGGCAGGGATCTCCCAGCTGCCCGTCCCTCAGCAGATCGCACTCTTCGGTCAAGCATTGGCCCCGGTGTGTGCCGGGCCTGGAGGACCTGGAGGAGGAGGAGGACCAGGAGGAGGAGCAGGAGGGGACCTGGTGGTGGTCGTACCCCCGGAGAACCAGCAGGGTCACAACCCAGCAGCGGGGCTTCTCCACCCGGCCAAGGAGCAGAGCTGTGGAGGAGTCGGCGTGGTGTCGTCCAGCGTGAAGAGCAGCAGCAGCGGAGGAGGAGGAGGAGGAGGAGGAGGAGGAGAGGAAGGCAGCAAAGGAGCTTCGACCAGGTTCAAGCTGACGTCTGAGGAGCTGGACTACTACCTGTACGGACAGCAGAGGATGGAGATCATCCCGCTGAGCAACCACACGGGAGAGCTCAACAACCGTACGTACACACACTCACACTCTCTCACACACACACACCTCGGGCCTGTCACCGTCACTGGAGTTTATTAGAGGTGTGTTGACACTGTAATATTCCTATAACATCAGTGTCATATTCCCAGAGGCTCTTGGATCGTGTCTCTTGAGCTCAGCGGTGACTTTTGACCTCGTGTCACATGTTTGATCTGCTAAACTTCCTCTGATATTTAATGTAATAAATTATATTTCTTCAGGGTTTATTTTGTCCTCTGCAGAGCTCAGCAGTGAGCTGTGACCTTGTTGCATTTATATTTAAGTGCGCAAAATAATGTGAATATATTCTCATAAAGTTTATACATGTAGAACTAATGAAGGAAACTATTTCTGCAAAATTCCAGCAGTAATTTTCAGTAATAATCTCTGGTGTTGTTGCAGTTTCTTAAAGTGTTTCCTGACACTCAGAAATTTATAGTAACTTTATTATCGTTGCTGCAGTTTTATCTCCTAATATTCCTGCAGGATTGTCGTTCAATCATAACTGCAATCATTCCTTATTGTGTAATTAAATTCATTTGAAGAGATCAGAAATTTCTGAAATATTCCTATTTAATATTTGCATAATATTCCAACAGTAGTATTACTGTTAATTCATAATTACTTTTATAGATAATTCTTCAGAGTCACTGCATTTCTTAATTTTTTTTAGAGCATTTAATCAAGCATCAAAGACACTTAAAATATTTCTAAATGTATCTGTCAAAGCTTCACAGAATTCGCGAGGCCTTAATTGCAGGTAAACATTCCCCTAAAATCACTACTGTAAATAAAATAAAATGAAATAGGTGAGAAATAAATGGATGATAATTTAAGCAGATTTTTTAGGATTTTTTTTACAAGTTGAAAGTATAATAAATAATTTAAAATTCAAATGATAGCAGATTTATTTAGTCATAAAAATGCAGTTTAGTGTGTGAGATGTTACAGTTGGTTTGACAGCTGCGGTGCTGGACAGTAGGAGGAGGAGGAGGGTGGGGGTGTGGAGGGTCAGAGGTCAAAGGTCAGCAGCCTGGCCGGGGTTCAGACCCTCACACAGCAGCAGCAGCAGCAGCGGGCCGCAGCGCACAGTTCATATTAACCAGACTTCTTTCAGACTGTATGGAAATAGGCATCGGGGTTTACACCTGTCTGTGTGTGTGTGTGTGTGTCTGTGTGTGTGTGTGTGTGTGTGTGTGTGTGTGTGTGTGTGTGGTGTCTGTGTGTGTGTGTGTGTGTGTCTGTGTGTCTGTGTGTGTGTCCTCACGCGATCATCTCAGTGTGTTTTCTTCTATGCACGTGCGCGCTAAGGATTAATCTCAGTTAAACTCCGATCAAAGCGATCGATTAGGTTTTATTTTAGTGGAGTTTCTTCAGTTCAGGGCAGTTTCAAAAAACCAAACGTCTCCTCTGAAGCGTTTCAACTGACTTTTCTTGTCTTTTTTAAACGTCTTTTTAAATATTCTTAACAGTTATTAAATTATCAATTTATTTATTACTATTATTAGTTTTTAGTCCGCAGTAAAAGAAAAAAGCACATTTTTATTTCGCGTAAACTCCTGTCATTACTTTGATATCTGCTGTGCCTCCGTGTGTGTCGGTGTGTGCGCACGTCTTTACGCATGACGGAGCTCTGTCAATATCTGTCCACACACACACACACACACACACACACACACACACACACACACACACACCGCTGTCTTGTTTAAATCTGTGGCACCGAGGTGTTTCATCATTAAGTTCAGCGCGTCCCGTCACACACGAGAAACGAAGCGTTCACATACGCGGAGCAGAAACTCAGCGGCCCGTTGGTTCGGTGTAACGGCACCAAACACTCTCCCGGTGTGAGCCGCTCCGCTTCCCGCTGCGCACCTGGAGATCAGTGTGAAGTCTCGTGTCTGCTGGTTTGGACCGTCAAAGGCGGAAATTTTTCCTTCGGCAGCTTTTAAAAACATATTTTTAGTTTTTATGACCGATTATATTTTATTTGTTTCAGCTCAATATTTTATAACAATTTTATCCTCCGCAGAGGATCAGTATATAATGCTTTAATAACTGGTGTGTGTGTGTGTGTGTGTGTGTGTGTGTGTGTGTGTGTGTGTGAGAGAGAGAGCAGGAGGTCTGAAGGAGAGTGTTCCCAAAGTAACCGATGGTTTTTACGCACGCGGTGTGAGTGCAGTGTGCAGAGATCATCTCATGGGCTCTGATTGTTGTCAAATTCCTGATTTACCGTAATATTTCAATAGATTATAATATTTCAGTTGTGTTTATTTGTTTCTTCGGGGAATTAATTGTTTATTTTCTGACATGCAATCACGATTTGTTTATTTTTTAATTTTAATATTCCTATAAAGTTATTTTTATCAGTTCGGTGTGTCGGCTGTGCGCAATAGTGAATTTGGGGTGACTTTGCTGAACTTCGCGGTACGTTTAAAGATGTCTAAATACAAATTCCTATTTTAGTTGCACTATATAATCTTATTGATGTATTATTTTCCTATATTTGCAAAGTTTGGAGCTTTGATGTGACTGTGGCTCTTTGAAACTTACAGTTTTTGTTGTTTAATTTTGTTAAATGAAGCGCTTCTCTCCTGCTGCAGCGGTGTCACCAGACGCATCCCATAATAATGCCACGATAGTGCTGTAATAATAAAAGGTCGCGGGTTCACGCTGTGACGTCTGTATCGTAACTGCGGAGCTGATCACAAGTGACTGTCGCTGTTTTTGGTTTCAGGCGTTATGGCAGCGACCCTAAACACCAGTGACATTATGTATATATGCGTGCGTGTGTGTGTGTGTGTGTGTGTGTGTGTGTGTGTGTCTATGAGCGCTCCTCGCTGTATATTCCGCGGTGATAAAACGGACCATCAGCAGTAATCTGCGTCGATACGCGCGCCGGCAGGGCCGATGAGGATGGAGGACAAGCAGGAATTAATTGCCGTATATAGTTTGTGTTTGTGGAGGAGAGAGGGAGAGAGGAGAGAGAGGAGAGGAGGAGGAGGAGGAGGAGGAGGGGGGATCGATCCACCGGCCACCGGCCCGCTATTTATCATCCCAACACGGCCGTATTGAGGTCTCTGGGGTGTGTGCGTGTGCGTGTGTGTGCGTGGGTGGGTGGGAGTGTAGATAAAGCAGTCACACACACACACACACACACACACACACACACACACACACACACACACACTTTCTCTGTCTCATGTGTCACCGTCTGACCTCAATAATAATAATAATAATAATAATAATAATAATGATAATACACTGAAAAAAATAAGACTTTGAATAAAGGTAAAAAAAATTGCGTCGACTTATTAAATGTATTTTTTGTAGTTTTTCCCAAATGAAAAAGTTAAGTTTGCACAAACTAAATATGTTGAGTGTTAATTCACATGCACATTTTCACATATAATTAAATCATGATTGCTATTTGCATTAAACTCTCCGCTTTTCATCAATTTATATTTTTGGCCCGGCTTGAGCCAAAATCTTACACAGCTAGAAACTAATATTTTGTACAAACACAACACTTTTTTTTTTTTCATTTTTGGAAAAACTAATGACATTGAGTCACACGTACAGTAAAATTGTTACCATTTATTCTGACATCAGAGTTTAACAGCCAGGTGTCCATTTCATCAGGTGTTTGAGGTGTTCAGAGGTTTAAAGTGCAGCGAGTCGACACCTCCAAAAGCAAACAACAGCATATCATTTTTACGACTTCCTTTAGGTTTGAAGTTTAAGAGCAGATAAAAATACAAGTTAAAACAAAACAAATAAAAATTCTCTGTAAAACATTGTTCACTTCTTTCACTTTATGACAAATATTTACCATAGTTAATGTGTCTGATAATAATAATTATTCAGACTATAATGTCCTGTCACATATTTCTGCCGTCTTTCATTTAAGACAGATGTTGATTTTAAACACGTTAAATGTTTCAGTTAAACTTAAAATTCTTGGAAATGCATTTGTTTTTCTGACATGATCAAAAACATGATTTCACTCATATGACTTTATATGGTTTAAGGTTAAGGTTAGTGTTACGTGATGATTTTTAAAGGCTGATACTGATAGATTTTTAGTTGATTTTAATTGATTTATTGCTCTGCAGCATATTATAAACATTGTTAAAGTATTTTGAGCAAATATATATAAAATTAGCTTGACTTCTTTATGGTTACAGGAGGCTCTAAAACAACTATGAGGACCATCATGTAAGAAGATACATTAAATCAAACTGTTAATTCAATATATAAAATCTAAAATTTGGATGTTCTTCAGTGATAAAATAGACAGATTAATGGTAAAACTCAGAAACCCAGATTTTCTGTCTTTTAGTCCCTGATATGGAGCAAACTCCAAAAACACTACATTTCCATCGCATCTTCTCATCAGAGCCTCCTCTGTGGAGCAAACGCACCAAACCTCCTGCTTTCTGTTGGAAATCACTCAGTTTTCATCCAGAGACACAGACAACATTATAAAACAGTTTTCTACAGACACAGTAGTTCCTACTTCATGTCTGTGAAAGTGTTTCCTTAAATTCAGTGAACATTGTACAGAGTTTGGTTGCTACATCTCGTAAATGGCTGGTTTACGCTGGATGAAACGTCACAATGAGAGTTTAGTTACTGTCTAATATTAATCTGCGAGATTAAAAGAGCAGATTGATCCTTAAATGATGAACTCTGACATATTTACACTGATTTTTTTAACCATTACAACCTCAAGATACAAATAAATAATGAACACAAGCAGCAATATCTGCAGGTTTAACGAAACATCCATTCCAGTATTGTTTTTCAAAAAAATTAAACATTAGAACCTTAAAATTTGAACTTTAATTACAAATTTATTAATTTTTTAAAAAAAAGGAAATATAGGTTTAAACTTTATTAAAAAATATGTTCATCTTCCGATCAGTTCCTGTGCTCCACTGCTGAGCAAAAGCAGGGGAAAACATAAGGACACAAGAGTCTGCAGTTTCATATTCAATAAATTAGAATGTTATATCATTCTGTCAGAGCAATAAAAAGATATTACTGGAAGTTATCAGAAATCTGAAAAGTATTTCTGCTTTGATACCAGTAATAAAAAAGATCAGATCAACTCTTTAGGTCTGGACTAGATGTCAGCTGGCAGTTTTATTATGATTTAATCATGTTGGTTTAGACACACAAACACACATGCACACAAACACACACACACACACACACACACACACACACACACACACACACACAGATCTGTCTCCAGCCGCCATGTCTTCGAGTCACTAAAACAAAACAACTTACCATGTTTCCATGTTTAACGTGGGATAATGAACCCTTGTTTGACATGTTCACACTACCGTCACACTATAATCCTCACACACACACACACACACACACACGCACACACACACACACACGCACACACAGTCAGTCTGACAGCAGCCCAGAACATCCCCATATTTCATTTTCCTCGGTTGATTCAAATGTTTCCAGCTCCACAAGACAAAAACAAGCTGTTCATATTCATATCTGATGCAGCAGCAAACACCTGCAGCTCCTCTCAACCAAAACCTGACCCGATTATTGTCAGTGATTCAAACAGGTCTGTTGCTGAGCTCATTGAGAGTTGATTTCCTCGTGGAAAGAGATTTTTGTCGGCACTGTTGAGGAAGTTGACGTCATCTTCTCGTCCCAGGGCCAGAAAGAAGGCAACAGGTGTAAAGAAGCTCCACACAGCTGTACAGGTTGTAAACTGACTTACAGCAGGACTTATGTCAACACAATTCCTCAACCAACATCACACACTTTAAATTAACTTCTAGCAATTACTTCCATGACTGAAGGTCAATGGGACAGATGCATCACACTGATTGGTTAGAGCAAATTAAATCCTGCTCCAAGGGCTCGGAGAAATGTCTAAAATATTTCTTGCACATGTTCTTCATTCTGTAAAGGTTTGACATTTTGCTCTTTCCATTCTCTTTGTTTTAAACACTGCACAGCTCTTTAAAAAAACGACCTCGTCACATGTCCACGTTTGGTCATGGACTTTCCACATATGACGTCCACGTATCATGCCAACATAAAAGGACGTCTTTTTTCATCTGTGTCCAACATGAGAAGTCACTGACTAAGTGCTAGTATTTAACGACTTCATAGTGAGACCTGGTTGATCCTCTTTGTTTTAAACACTGCACAGCTCGTTCAAGACACCGTATATTTGACATCATCTTTATTGTAAATTTGTAATTTATATCGAAGGTTCTTGACTTTTGAAGAACTTGTTTTCCTTTCTCTGACTATGTTTATTATTATGCAGCAAAAACACCAAAGCACATGTGTGAGAAAACGTCTTGGAACAAAAAAAATCTAATTCCAACAGAAAACTGTTACCTCCTCCTCCTCCTCGTCCTTGTCCTCCTCCTAAGTTTTAAAGCTAACCTAAGCTAACAAAGCTACCCCTCCTGCAACCGCTACAGAATTAGGGTCTTAAAAAGTTCACTTTGCTGAGTGGATTTTACTGTGAAGAAGTAACAGGAAGTGCTCATTTCGAACAAACAAAGGAAGACTTAAGCCCCCAAATGACCATCTGTCACTCGCCCTGCGTGACACTAAATCGTGCAGAAATCTTTGTAATTGTCACAAGCCTCCACAGTGAACGAAGAATCAAAAACAAAGAAAATTTGTCGTAAAATCTCGACTGCAACCGGCAATTACCGTGTGCATTTGTTTGCAGAGCAAGAGAAAATCATAAATGTTCTGGTGTAGCTCTGAATTTCTTCTAAACTGAGGACAACTGCCTGCTGTGTGTTTGTGTTCATGGTCACAGTCACAGATCGTTTTGTGGCGTTTGTTGTAACGTTATGAGACAAAAGCGGCTCACATCAGCTAACGTTACATTTAGCTTGCTTATAACTTCCGTGTCGTCACATATTGAAGTGAAACAACGTCTAACAAGTTCGGTTTGTTCTCTAATTAAAAACAAAAATGACATACCTGTCGATTAGGAAAAGGGCCAACTCAGGATCAGTTTTAAAACCTTTCAAATCTCTCAGCTCTCTCCACTTGGTGAATGCCCGACTGAGGTTCACACGCGTTTGGGCTCGAGCCCTATCACTGTCCTGTTTAGCCTTCTTCTGTTCTTCTGTTCTTTTTCTTTTAGATGACGCTCCTTCTTTATCCGCCATGACATCAAAAGTACAACCAGGTCCTTATAGATACATCTGGTAAAACTGTTGTGTTCAGCAATGCCTGTTGCGTACCACTTACTCGATGAACACTCTCTGTAAACATGGCTCTTCTTCTTCTCTCAATTTAAAAATGACTAATTTTATCAGTGGAGTCAGGCTTCGAGGAGAGTGTAGATAAGTTCCCTTCAGTTCCCTGTTAGAAAGAGCGGCCTGTTACTGAGCATGCGAGGAAGTCCACTGTCTACTTTCAGCTCTGTTTTTGGTCTCCACCAACTCCTGAGGGAAATATCAGTCTCTTTAGCTGCTCCACCATTTTCACCAGCTGGTCTCTAACTGCGTCTGTCTGCTGTTTGCTGCTGAGCAGGGAGTGAATATAATATAAAACCAAAACCAGGAGCTAAAGGAGGCTCAGAGGCTCAGCACAGCTTTGTTCAGTGGTGGTTTACAGGGTCGCAGTGAAGCCTCCCTGTGTGGTCCGTCCTCATCTGGACTCACAGCTGTGTTGGAAACAAATGCAGACATTAACATCGATAGTCTTTATGAAGTGTGATGGTTCTGTTGAGCAGACGTCCAGGAGTTTGTTTCAGAGCTTTGACCTTCTGGTTGTTTGTGATGCTGATGAGTCAGAAAAGTGTGTTTTACTTTTACAGTTAATCGCTCTGCATCACAGTCAGATTGGTGCAAAGGTGAGACTTGATGAGGCAGATTAACACCTGAGCCTCTAACATAGATGTGCTTTGAGAGATACAAATGCTGAAATTAAGATTTTTAGGAAGATACATTTACTAAGACGTAGGCACAAAATGGTAAAAAAGTTTTCAGTGGAAAGCGGCAGAGCGACGCTGTCCAAACACTGGCGATGGATGTAACAGAATACTGAGTTTGAATGATGGGCAGCGAGGAGAGAACGCCATAACAAGTTCACAGCCAGTTCATCAGTCTGAACGAGAGGAGGAGAACAAAGAAGTAGGTTTACTGAAGAAACGACGCCACGTTTACAGCTTGAACTCAGAGAAGAGCTGCAGGCTGTGTGTTGTTCTCTCACTGTGTCATCAGTGTGTTCACCATCACAAATGTGACATCATACAGGTGTTACATTCTCGTCCAATAAGCAGCTGTGTTTCCAGATATTTCACGTGTGAAAAGAATTTCATTTGCAGGCTCATTAGATTTTGTTCTGGAGCATTTAATATGAAAACATGAATTTCACATTTCACAGACTCAAAACAAACATGAAAATTTATTTTTTCTAACTTTCTGAGTTTATTGACCCTGGAATTAGACAAGTGACAGAAAGTTATTAACACAATTTACTGAATATTTTTGCAGCTTTAAGCCAAATCTCACGGCTCTTATCAGCAGATGGTGTTTGCTCATTTGTACCAAAGATACTTCAGGTGTTAACACTTTATTCGTCACTTTATTTTAATCACATGAAGGCCACAAAAAACAAGATAAACATCTTGAAACTTTTTTAACATCTTAATATTTTTTTTAAATCCATTTCAACACCATCAACCTGTTACATTACTGAGTGTATCTATCAGTCTTGTAGTAAAAGTAAAGAAATATATTCAAGGATGTATTTGTATATTCTAAAATACATATAAATGTGTTTTAATTATTCCTCACAGAACATGAAACGTTTTGTAAAAGTGTTTCAATAAAAATCATATTTGGAAAACACATATTTTATTGCACCAGAGTAGAAATGATGAGAAGATTAGTCGTAAAATGATGAGTAGTAAAATAATAATTATTTACTTGTGTTTATGAGTCTGTTCAGGTTCAGTGTGTTCGACAGTATTTTAAATTTTAAACACAAACATCTACGGAAGCCCTGAGAGGCAAATAATAAAAATAAATAGATATAAAAGTAAATAAGTAAATAAATAAATAAGTTTATTCTGTTTATTCTTTGATTCATCAATGTGTAGCATCTCCATACTGACAGTAGTTTAAACATTTATATTTGTATCCATGATATTAACAGCTAAGTAATGTTAGCTCCAGTGGGTAGCGAACAACTTGGTTTTATACATCCAAAGAACTTCTATAAAAATGAACTGCTTGGCAACCAGACCAGGCCTCTAATTGACACAAGCCTTTATTTGTCAAATTGTGTCGGGCCAGTAAAAGAGACTGAGCATCTTTTTGGGACGAGGCTTTTAATTGAAGTTTTACAGCAGATACTTGTAGCAGCTGCAGTGTTAAGTGTATCAGAGCTCCAGTAAAAACACATGAATGAATCCTCACCGAGTTCAGAGTGAAACTCATCAGATCAGCTGCTCAAGTTGTTGAGTTTTCATGTCATCATCAGTTTTAGTCTGAGCTCCTCTTCATCATCTCCTCTGTCGTCTCTCTGAAAATAATCAGAGTGTCGCTGTGGACGGACGACCGCAGCTCGTCTGCAGCTGACACTGTTGAGTCCTCTGGTGGCCTCAGCGCAGACTGAATGAATGCAGAGTGAAAAATGTCGAGACAGACTTTTTGTTTACTCTCGTGATTCTGCAAAGATAGTTATTCTGTGTGTGAGAGATGATGGAGCTCAGAGAGATGTTGATTTAGCTGCAGCGTCAGACACTTTCTGGATCTGTAAATATAAAAGTTGTAACTTAAGCAAAAGATATTTCTGTGTTTGAGTGAAAACTAGAAACCTTCTCAGCTTTTTCTGGAGCTTTCAGTCTCATCTCACAGCCTTCACCGGCTGATGAGGACATGACGTGCGGCTGAAAGCTCTGGGAAAATGCTGATGAAGAGCTACTGTGTAAATCAGACTCCCAGCCGACATGCTCAGATGTTATTTAAAGTAAATATAAAAACTAAATATAACATCTGCAGTGTGTTACACACACGTTCAGAGATGAATATAAACTGCACCTTTAACCTGAAGGGCGTAGCTTTTGATTCATTATTTAGGGGACACATATCAAGTGGGGGCTGTGTCGGTGTTACACAAACAAGTTTTGAGTGCCGAACACTTCATTTCCTGCTTTGTGGTGAATGTTTATGCACCAATTTGTGTCTTTTCTGCATCAGCTTGTAGTGGCGGAAATATCACAGTACTTCCTAATTCAACTGTGCATATTTTTTTTTTTTTTTTTGGGATGATTGATGGTCATTTATTCCTGCCTTAGCAACAGTAATCTTTTTTAATACTCTTTATTTGTCAAGATAATAATCCCCTACAGCAGTGGGGTTACTTCTCAAAGAAAAAACAGGAAGTGCCAGTCTTTGCAATAGCTGTTGCACCAGCTGTGCATAGTTGCTTCATCGTGTTGTCCATTTTATGGCAGATAGCAACCATTGCTTTTCTAGTTGCATACTGCCAACACCTACTCAGAGGTGAAAGTCCTATGCTACAATCATGTTTTTATCAGGGTGGACATGCTCAAAATATTGAGGGGGACGTGTCCCCTAAACGTCCGGCCCAAAATCTACACCTATGTTATTTATGATCCTCGTGTTTCTGACCACCACCGTCTGCAACACTGCCTTCAGTAAAAGGTACATACGCACTAATTCACCTTTTAATAACCTCCTTTTGAATAAGTTTTCTTTTAGTTTCTGTCGAGTGAAAAATATCCAGACAAATGAACATTTTCTTCTTCACACTACTATAAGGACGAGACCCGCAGACTTACAGCAAGTCATTAAACACAGAGCTCCCAGTGGTGAAGACTGTACTTGAACTGGTTTGAGCAGTTTCCAGATTAGGTCGAGGATGGTGGAGAATTCAGCCTGTAAAATTTTTCCCATTTACTCGACCGTGAGGCTGTGTCACATTTAGTGGTTTATAAATGACTGTAATATGGTTTAATTTACTTCTATATCATGGTGTAAAAGTAGCTGTCACTCTCTCAAACTGCGGATATTTAATTTTGGGAAAAGCAGAAAAAAACAGCAACATTAACATCCTGTTCCTCTCAGCCGCTCTGCTCTGTGGGAGTTTTGTGTGCAGATAATAATCTCTCATTATGTTGCTACAGTCAATTAACATCCATTACTGTCAGACTGCATCTCTGAGTAAATGTTGACACTCGCTAATTCCCAGCAAAACGCTGCTCGCCACATTTAACCTGGAAAAACACTGCAGAGGGCAGAGAGGACTTTTTTAGGAGAGTTTCAAACACATGATGACTGTGATGCTCTTTCTCCCTCTGTTCTTTTTATTCACTTAAAGTTTTTCACTATGTCAGAAACTTATATGTTCAAATGAAAAAAAAAAACAGTTCAGTGCATCAGACAGAGCTGCAGATCATTCTTTAAAAATACTGTTCACTGGTTTTGTGTATATTTGATTTTTGCACCTTTATTTTGTTTCCTATATTCTTCTATTTTATTTTTTTGCACTCCTTCCTCTTCGTACTGCTGCACAACAGTTTCCCTCAAAATAAATAAAGTTGTGTCTCATCTCATCTGACACAGAGCTCCAATAAAGGCGAGTTTTAGTTCTGTTTTTTTGTTGCTGTTTTTTATAAGTAGGGGAGACCGGGGTTGGTTGGCACGCAGCTATTTCAACACGTTCTAATCCCAAACCGTCACATGTCGCCCCTGTCAGTGGACTCTCAACTCTACATATTACGTCCTCGGTATCCTCCAGGCTACGAACACGGTGCTCCCACGTGTGTTGGGTGAAAGTACGGGCTGGTTCCATCCTCCCGTCCCGCCCACCCTATGAGTCTTCTCACCTCCTTGTATTACGCTGTTACTGGAAGTGTCTCAAACTGACGCCATCCAGTGGCAACACGTCCTCACTGTGACCTCGTCACATGTCCACATTTGCTCATGGACTTCCCACGTCCACATGTGGCGTCCAAGGTACCCTGGGTGTGTTGGTTGGTGATGTTCTGGGACGCCGTGTCAACTTCAGCCTGTTACATGCATTGTCTGTTTTCAAAATACACTTCTGTTTTCACAGGAAATGTACAGTTTGCATACAGTCTCTTTCAAAATAAAAGCACTACATTGGTACAACACCACCGTGACGCGTGCTGCTCATAACACTGTGAAACGTTTTGTCCGGCTATTTTCGGGTCAAAGTCACAGAAACAAAAATGGAACATAAAAAAAGTTTCCTTCCCCTGCACTCATTCTCTCTATCAAGACGTCTGAAAGCTGTTGTAAAAACTTTTTTGGCGAGGGTGAAGTTTCAGTTTTATAGCATCAACAGTAATTTCTGTGGACTAAATGTGTTATAAAACCAGCCGAGCCAATGAACATAATTTCATCACAAAATAAATTTAAAAGTTTTCTCCTAAAATAAGAAAGGAGACACTTTAAACAGAGGCCTCGAGTAGAATAACTCATCACACTCAGTGTTAAAATGTACAAAGTATTAAAATCATTTACTGCATTCAGAGAGTAAAAAGTGTTTTTTTGTTTGTTTGTTTTTTTAATCAATTGTTGCACTAGTGTGTAATTAGATATGAATGTATGTAGTTTGATCTAACAGGTGATAATCAGTAGAGTGTCCTCTTGTGTCTCCAGGTTGTGACATGTGTGCAGACAACAGGAACGGCGAGTGTCCGATGCACGGCCCTCTTCACTCTCTGCGTCGACTCGTCGGCACCAGCAGCACGGCGGCTCCCGTCACCCTGCCGGACGTCCCTGATTGGCTCAGAGACCTGCCCAGAGAGGTGAGACTTCCTGTCTGTCTGACTTTCACAACATCAGAGAACAATTTTCATCCTCTTAACAAAGGAGTAAAGTGTTTGTTGTGCCGCTTGTGTGAGTTCATTCAGCTTAGAAGAAGAAGCAGAGAAATAAACTGTATGAATCAAATGTCAGGAGTAGTGTGTTTTTATTGACCTGTGTGTATGTGTGTGTGTGTGTGTGTGTGTGTGTGTGTGTGTGTGTGTGCATGTGCGCGCAGGTGTGTCTGTGCACCAGTACTGTTCCCGGTCTGGGTTACGGGATCTGCGCGGCTCAGAGGATCCCTCAGGGGACCTGGATCGGCCCGTTTCAGGGAGTCCCGCTGCTGCTCGACAAACTGCATCCAGCAGCCGTCAGAAACAGCCGACACCTGTGGGAGGTGAGTGTGTGGACTTATGGGTACTGTAGTTTACATGCTGATGTGTGCTGGTGTCCAGACTGCGTCATGGTGTTGTTAGTATGTGCGATGAGCAGGAAGTTGTAAACCTTCGACCCTGTCAGTGTTAATGGCTTCATGCTGAGGAGTCGAATCCCTGTGAGGAGGATAACAGTGTGTGTGTGTGTGTGTGTAAGGTGTGTCTGTGTGACAGGAGAGCTTTGATTTTCCTTCACACTTTTAAGTTTTAGCAGATTTTTTTTTGTAGAACTTTTTGCAACAAACTATTTTTATGTTTTTAAAGATGCTTTTGGACAAAATGGACGCGAGTGAAATGTGTTTAGTATCAGTGGCATACGGACGGCCCGGTGCACATTATTATGATTGATCAATATCGACAAATCTATATGTGACAAAAATACTAAATAAAAAGAGAAAGTATTCATTCCGTTACACACGTTTATAGTTTATTTGTTGTTTAATAGTTAATGTAAAGTAAACATGTAATTTTATTGTAGAATGGATTGCTACTGACTCTTTCACCCCAAAAAAGAAACCATGATGGAGATGGTTTTGCCTTTACAAGGGCAACACACTGCTGGAGGGCCTGCTCTCTCTACGGGCCCCCCTGTACCACGGGCCCCTGAGCAACCGCACTGCCTGCACTGTCTGTATTTACTGTTTGTATCATTTGACCCAGAGTGAAGACAGTCAGTGGTTCACAAGTGTACAGTTTTAACATGCTACTACTTAACTTGCATATTTCCATTTTCCATTTTCATTTTTGAACACAAAAACAAACAAACAAACAAACAAAAACAAACATATGATATGCTTAAATCATACGGTGCAGTACGACTCTACCCAGTAGTTTACAAAGTATTTCAGTTAGGCTTTAGTACAGTTTTTGTGCAGTTTTCTACTTTTTGACAAAAAAAGTCGAATGTTACTTTTGATATTTAACTACACATTTATTTCAGCAGTGACAGAAAGTAACTAAGTACATGTACTCAAGAACTGTTCTTTAGTGTAAGTTTGAAGTGCTTCTACTTTACTTGAGTATTTCCATTCTGCGCTACTTTACAGTTTTTACTTCACAACATTTATCTGACACTGAAGTTACTTTTTACATACACATTTACATACACATTTTTCGTTTTCTTTTCTTTGACATTTAAAACACAACATTGATTTAAGAACTACTGATATGTAACTACATTTAATTCAACAGTGAGTACATTTACTCAGGTACTGTGCTTTAGAGCAAGGTACTTGTACTTCACCTGTGTATTTCCATTCTTTGCTGCGTTATCCTTTTTACTCAGTTACATTTACAAATACCAGTTACTTTTTACGAATGAAAAAACAAAACCACGCAGTGCTTATTTGATATAATGCAGTGTTTTACTACTGATCTCCACAGTAGTGAACAAAGTATCTTTGACTGGTTCAACAGTCACAAACTATGAACATGCTCTCACATATATTCATCAGTGATAATAATATTCTACAATAAGTACTTTCACTCTGAGCGTCATGTTTTCCTTCCGTAAGATCTCAGGGTGGTTTATCATCGTGATGTTTTCTGGCATCAGACACTGACGACACTGTGACCTCACACCTGATTAAAACACACTGTCGTCACAACTTCACCCAACGAATAATAAATCATCTTGCCACAAATTCATCTCACAGTCTTTCTGCACATTGTTCCGTCCATCACAGTTCTCTGAAAAACAAACCTGCAACGTTTTATTTTTATTTATTCAATTATGTTTGAAGCCTTTTCATTCTGACACTGCACCACCAGCTTCTGTTGTTTTACTCTTTAAGCTCGTGGCACATTAATGCAAGAAATTTAATTTACAGCATTAAATATCGCCTCTTGTTTTTGTGGGCATTTCTGGGATTGTATGCGAAACCTCTAAAGTAAAACCATGAATGTCATGACGGTGGATCGTTGCTGCAGGAGGCTGTTTAATGTTTCAGTAAAACACTGTCACTACAGCAGCTACTCGCACAACATGTATGAATCGTTTTAAAATGGGTAATTCCTCCACTCATTTCCTGCCATTTTCACATCCAGGTGGCGTTAATGTAATTGTTTATATTATTAGACAATATCATTATATACTGCTGACGAGTAATAATACATATTTAAATAATGATAAATAATATTTAATATCTTAGTTGTTAAATTGTGAAAAGGTCTTAAAAGTCTTACATTTAATGCTGTCGTCTTGTGTTCATAGAGTACATGTTTATGTTTATGTTTATGTGTGTGTGTGTGTGTGTGTGTGTGTGAGCTTGTGGTCAGCGTCATGTCACCTCTCAGTCCATTGATCAGAGCAGATTGTATTTACATACAGTGGCAGGAGAAAGTCAATGTGGCAGTTATAAACAGCTGCATTAGCATTAGGGGGGGGGGGGGGGTGAGGGAGGGAGTGAAGGATGCTGGGAGACAGAACGAGGGAGTGAAGGATGCTGGGAGACAGAGAGATAGATGAGTCCCTCGTGGCCGAGCTGGTAAAGGTCAGTCAGACGTCGGTTGACCGGACATCAGTCTCTCGGCTGTTGACCGCAGCAGGACGTCAGCGGGAGGAGGAGGAAGAGGAGGAGGAGGGAGGGGTGAGGATGGGTGGGGCGCGGGGCAGATGGGGGCTGAAGAGGGTCAGAGGTCAGAGGTCACGGGGGGAGGAGGACATGGCCAAGTCCAGCAGGAGCAGGGAGCGCGTCACGTCAGGATTTGTTCTTCAAACAGAGAAAGTGTTGAGTTCACTGACAGCAGGATTTTACAGTTTTAAATTATTTTATTTGAAGCAGACTCTTCAGTGTCGAGACGTCTGGACAGTCCTCAGCGTCAGGGTTCAGAAAACAGGGAGCGACGTGGAGCTGGACTCCTCTGAAGGAGGAGAAATCAAGGCAGAGCTATAGCCTCATTTTAGGTGCCAAAAAACGGATATTTTCCTTTTTATTTAGCTTCCTGAGATAAATAAGAGACTAACACTAAAGCTCATCTTGCATATTTATTTACACATAACAATTTCTGATCATTTGCAGCAAACAATACAGTGCTGTCTGTCCCTGCTTTACATTACCCACCCTATGTCATCGTTCAAAGGCTAAATATTCTCTGTATGAATCAAAATCTATTGATGGAATATTTCTGCACACACAGCACCTTCCTCTCAGCTTCACTCAAACACTCTTCACCACTTTCAGCTGTTGTGAGGCCGCAGCTAGTTTCTGTAACGTGGCGTATAAGAGGCATGTGATCAAACTGTACTGCTGAGCTGATAATCAGGAGCAGCTTGATGTGATGAGTGTTACACTCACCCCGAATCACATCTGATCTCCCTGAGTTTGAGTCGAGTTGTCAAAAATTGATTTTGATGTTTTACAAGAAAAAAAGAGGAATTTTGATCTCAGAAAGTTTGTCTTTGACATTTGTACACTAAGAGATATCAGAACAAGAAACACAAGGACGCTGGACATGAACAGAGGAAATGTTTTTTCAATCAAACCAGCTGGCAGCACATATGTTGGCACTGTACATTTCTGCATATGTAACATTTGTATATGATTACTGTATGTAGCAGATATGTTGGACCTTAATGTCTCAACAATGCCGTGGTTAAATCTTTGAAACATGACACCACTTTTGCCTTCAGGCGTCTTTTGCAAGTGTTTAAACATTTGAACCCTCCCTGAGCAAACTGGTGTGTTTCTTTCAAAAACATGGGAAAATGTCACTGAGCATTTTCTATGAAATGTCTCACGAACTGCAGAAAAGTAATAGATTTAGAAAAATATGTAAGAAAAAAACAAACTAACTTATTATTATGATTATTACATTTTAAATTATGTTACAGAATTATTTAGAATTTTTAAGTACTTTTTTTTCAGGTAATTTCCATCTTTGTCTTTCTTGTTTTCAATTTTCTCTTTTTACTAATTTCTTACTCGTCGCCTTCTTCCGAAGTTTAAAAACGAAATCAAGTCAATTTGCTCAGGTCTCAAAGGGTTAATGTGTCGTTATGTTTCGGCACAAAAAGCTGTCTCACCTCAGTGACACACCATTCACCACCTCATGATGACAAAGTTAGCTCATATACATGTGATCAGATCTACATTAATGTCAAACATATGACACATACAAATGTAACGTATTTGTGGTTTGTAGAAACGTACGATGCCAAAAGTCTTTCTGCTAAATATGAAACATTTTCCACTTCCATATTATCACATATTTCTTAAAATATGACTTTTTATTTTTGTAATATCACAACTTTATTCTCATAGTATACAACTTTCCTTTCCCCCAACGTCAACTTCTTGGTGGAGACTCACTGTTTAAATACCTGTCATTATTTCACAGATTTAGTCTTGTATTTATTTCTGGACTAAAATATAATATAATTATAAAATTTATTGTCGAAGATTCTCGGTTTCATTCTGTCCACACTGGATTTTAGAAACTTGTGTTTTCTGCTGCATCTGTGTGGATTCACTGCTGGAGTCCAAATCTTATTGATTTAATTTGATTAATTTAAGAACTGTCACGGTTTCATAAGATGACCACAATCAAACTTTTATTTAGTTCAGGAAAAATGACTATTCACAATCATGTATACAATAAAAACAGGGTGTAAAGATGCTCACATGACTGGAACACACTGCTATGAATGTGTGAAGGTTTTAAATACTGATAATAGAGGAGGAAGCAGGTCGATGTTCTTGTTCTCAGCAGTTTCTTTACAGTAAATGATCCACATTATTTTTTTACAGCTCAGTATTCAAACCTCTTTATCAAGCTGTATTTATTTGGACCCAGCAGAGTGGAGCCGGGGCCCTCTGTGGGGCCTCCGACCAGCCTTTGAAGCCCTCGGCCCTGGAGGAACGCTGATCCGATAACCCTCTAACCATCGGCACATTATCGGCTGCCGGGCTAAAACCGGTCATTAGGCCTATTGATGAAGAAGCTTTACACACAGATCCCATTAAAACTCACTGGTTGTTAAACTCGCTTATTGACGCCCCCCAAAACAGGAAGAGATATTTGTCCTATAGCCAATCAGGGAGCTCGTGTCATGTTGTCTATGGTGTACGGGAAGGGCCAGTTTTAATTAAGACACTTGCCGTTCCGTGCCGGTGGAACAGAGGAGGATTTTCTGGTGCTGCAGTATTTCACAGCCCGACACATTGATCTCCTGCGAGGCCGAGCTCACTGAGTTTATGGAGGAATAATTCTTTAACTGTCGGCTCTGGAGCTTCATCACTCACTGTCTCTGTGCTCTGGTCACCAGACAGAGATCCTAACACATTAATATTTTAATACCTGTGTGATGCTTTGTGATTTTTAACCCCATGTGGTCCGATGCAGGACAGCAGAGGGACAGTCATTTAAAGCACATGTTTCATAGAAAGATTTATAGATAAAGTTCAGTTTAAATAAGTGAGCCTGGCTCATCGGTTAGTTAATCAACTGATGGTAAATTAATGGACATTTTCTCTCTTTCTGTTGCTGCTTCCAGTTTATTCTAATGTGAAGATTTGATGGTGTTTTCTGTTTTGCACCATTGTAAACAAAATATCTTTCGGACAAAACAAAACATTAGAAGACTTGGAAATTTCCTACCATTTAATAAACTTAAACTGTTATTCACTTTAACTTATTAATGAATATGACAATTTTCTGCCATGCAACTTAAATATAAGCCCCTTTTTCACTGACCGAATATCATAACGTTATGCTGCCTTGCGGTGTATAAGGTATACCTGTATAAGGTACGATCCCAGAATAGAGGGACAGAGTCGTCTCGCCTTTGAAGTGCCACAGGCTCTGAAATGTTCTCTGTAGAAACAGACAAGTGGCAGGACGAGAACATGGTTAAGATGAGTGTGATGTTTTGACGACGTGTTATGCATGAGACCCACCGTGGGAGATTTAAAGAGTAGCTGTTAGCAGCTAACTCAAAGAAGACGACAAGTGGCCGTAAATGTTGGCAAAGAGTGAAAACAATGAGGTCCAGGAGCTCCGGACCCTCCAAGCAGAGGACGAGATCAGCCGCCATGTAACATGTTTGTTACTGATTGGTTGATTGCTTGAAATGAATGTTATTGCCATGCTATGCCTCTGCGTCAACGATAGCTGTTGCCAGAGACATTATGTTTTCGGGTTGCCTTTCTGTCTGTCCGTCCAATTGTATGTACCTATATGTACATGCCATCCTTGTGAACACGATATCTAAAAAAAAAATGCTTCAGGAGAACTTATTCAAATTTAGCACAAATGTCCACTTGGACTCGAGGATAAATTTTGGTGGTCAAAGGTCAAGGTCACGGTGACCTTGTTTCTCTCATTTTTGTGAATGAGATATCTCAAGAACAGCTCGAGGGAATTTCTTCAAATTTGGCACAAATGTTTACTTTGACTCAACAATGAACTGGTTGATGATGGCCGATTGACCGATGGATTTCGGTAGCCATAGGTCAAGGACACTGTGACCTTGCATTTCTTATTCTCGTGAACGTGTGACATGAACATCCACTTGGACTAAAAAACAAACTGATTGGATTTTGTGGTCAAAGGTCACAGTGACCTCAAGAAATGTATTTTATAGGATGAAATAATAAAGTGATGACATTTTATATCATAAAGTTCAAAGGTCAGCTTCACTGTGACATCATCACGTTCTGCATAAAAGACTTTTCTGGAACAGAAGGGGAGACATTTGGTCAGATTCTGAACTGGTGACTTTAATCTTGAAACTGCTGAATAGATCTTCTTTGTGTGAAGCATCCAAGTTTTCACTGACTGTAAGAGAAACTTGACTGGTGCATGGAGGTCATGGGGCGGTAATTCAAGTTGTTAATAAAGTGCTGCCGATGTATATGACACATGTCACACTCGAGATCGGTGCTGTTGTGTTACATGTCACACTGGTCACGCCTTGGTTGATTCCATAATGCCTGGAAGTCCAAGAATGTGCAGTAAAATGTGCTCAAGTATCAAAAGAACAAGTATCATCATTGGTGAAAATGTTATCAGCCAGGACTTATTGTCACATTATTGGGTTTCATTACATTTTCAATCATGTTAGGTGCAAATTTTATGACATTTTCAGGTGTTTTCAGGACATAATGACGCTGCTGCATCACCTCTGAGATTTACTGGAAGTATAAATACTGCACTCCAGTTAAATACCAGAACCTCAGACTTACTTTACTTTAGTAACATTTCAGTAAACACGCCTGCTTGCGTCTGACCATACTTGTTGAGGGAAGGGAAGGTAGCTCCCTGAGGATTCGAACCTGTGACCTCTCAGTCTGAAACCTAGAGGCCGTCCTGATTGAAAAGAATGTGCAGTAAAAACAGGAGAACCATCCTGAAGTCACAGCTCCGACCTCGTCCGCTGAGAGTTGCTTTTTTTTTATGGCAGTTTTCTTTTGGACGGACGGGACAAGCTGTCAGCGCAGAGTCAGTGAAAACAGCCCAGAACATCAGAACTTCAGAGCGAAACTTCAGCTACACAGTTTGAAGCACAATATTTTGTTAGTGTGGGATGTTGATGAGACTCGCGAGGATTCAGAAAATTCCAAAACGCCTGTTGGTATCTCGGCTTGTTACGTCATAAAATCTATTTTCTTTGTCTGTTTTTCGTAGCTGAATCACTGCTGTCCATCTTTACTTGTCCGCTGGTGTTTGTGTGTCTGTCCATCATCGTCGTCCCGCTGTATTCCCCCGCAGAGTTCCCATTGACTTTGTGTTTTCAGTGGTTTGTGGTCACAGCGTCCAGTAAGGCTCTGTAATGTTTTCTTGACTGATGTCATGATTTAATGTTTGTGTAACTGTCTGTATTCTGGGTTTTATTAAAGGGTCACTGACATCATCAGTTTGATTACATAATCATTGACAGTTTTTACGTCAAATTACATGTTTTGGTTTCCTGTTGCTTAGATTGCAGTGAGGCGTTTGAGGTTTTTATTGATGGAATTTTTGAATAACAGCAGTGATGACCGCACTGATATAATGCAGCAGGTCAGAGGGTTTCCAGTTTATCTGAAGGGTCTTGAGAACTCAAGGCTCATGGATACAGTGATGCAAGGCTGTGAGAGTAAAGAGATTCATGAGCAGCATCCTGTCAGCAGGTCTCAATAATTTCCTAAAACAGTTCGTCACTGTAGTTTTTGAACAGGAAATAATTTTTGTTTGCAACCGATCTGTCCAGCAGATTGATTACAGACCGTGAAAATAATGGACGTAGATACCGTGATGCCACCTGTTGGTTTTTGGACTCCTGTTTTGAAGGCACCATTCCTAATAACGGAAAAGTGATAGCCAATTGGTTAATTCAGCCCCATAAAATATATTTAAATATCAATTTGGAACTCTGATTAGTAATTCAAATAATAACTATAACTCAAATTACAGTATCAGTTGAGATTCATTCACTCCTGTGTGAAAATAGACAAAATAGACACATAATATATCCCTACTAGTAACCATATACAAAATGGCTGACTAGATGCTGTGTTCGTTTTGTACTCAGGTCTGAAGTCGGAAGTGGGAATGACGTCACCACTGAGTTGACAACAGTTTTTGCATTCTAGTGACAACGGTGGACAAGTCGTAAAAAACACATGTACGCCCGCAAGAAAGCCTTTGTTGCCGTTGCACATTTGGAGTATAGACAGTTTCAAAGCCATCATGCATTCTAACTGATGAACGCCGCAGATGAGGCTGACCTGATGTAAAACAAATAAGATAGAACTGCTATAGCAGAGTGCTTACTCACTATGTATGTGACCAGCAGCCATCTTGAATTTGTAACTCGGGGTTGATGCGGTTCCTCTCAGTTTGGTAACTGGGAATTTCCGACCTCCGAATACAAAACCAACGCACCACTAAAACCAGAAGAAGACGGCTGAGACATGTAGCCAGTCGGGGGATGATGAGTTTAATGAGTTCCCTCTCTGAGTATGTTGAAAGCCAAATTATATGAGCACATGTGTGATCTATGTTGTGTAAAGGTGCTACGATAGTAAAAAGCATGTTTAGTTACATGCAAGACTTTCTATGTGAAGCAGCTTAGCTTTGGCAAAGCCAACTACCCAATGACCTGACGACAAAGAGATCGCAACAATAAACTCATCAAATGGCAGCAAATCAAAACATGTGCACTGAGAACTGTTAAAGTCTTGCTTAGCCTGTGCAGCTGAACTAATGCTGTGCCCAGTTGTTAGTTTACCAGTTGATGAATGGAGGGAAGAGTTGCTTTGTTAGTTGCTTATGATAGTTCCTGGTTCCTGATGCAGCCTCCGCTGTATTCCAGCGGTGCAGGTCAGAGGAATCTGGTTACTCTGTGTGTCCTTGCAGAGTTAGCAGTTTGGCGCTTACTTGAGTTTGTTCTTCTTCGCTTGAAAAGTTAACTTGCAAATTGTGGGTTTGCCTGTAGCTCTAACTCGTCTGGTCTCCCAATAATAATAATAATAAATAGGGGGACAGCATCGCCAGCGCTAGTAAAGCATGCGTACGTTCATTCATTTATTATCTATAACAGCTTCTCCTTTTCAGGGTCAAAGGGACTGGAGCTGATCCCAGCCGACCTTAGGTCAGAGGTGGTGAAGTGGTAGTTGATGAGAGGAGTGTGTTAGTAGGTAGATGGGAAGGTAATTGAAGAGTGGCTTTTGGCTGATTGGTGTGTGCACTGTAAATAGCCAGACACAGAGGTGGCTGTACCCTCCACTACACCACTGGGGTACATCCTGGACATGTTGCCAGACTGTCACCAGTTAACCTCACCTGCATGTCTTTGGACTGGTGGAGGGAGTCGGGGGAACGATGCAAACTACACACAGAGGGGCCTCTGGCGTCCAGCATGTTCAAACTCAGGACCTTCTCACTGTGAGGTGGCCGTGCTAACCACTGCACCACGCAATCAGGCATGTGCTTTCTAAAAAAAATCTCGTCCGTGTCACCTCTCGGGCTCCTTAAACCAGAGTCTGGTGGTTTTGAAGGGTTTAATAAAACTCTTTCTGGCTCCCAGGAGATCATGTGACTTGAAGGTCAGCCAGCGGCCAGCATAAACCAGCACTCACCCACGGTGCTGTTTGGTTAAACCCACTCGGTGAGTCGGGTTAACTCAGTTCATTTCTCCTCTCTGTGTGACATCAGCCTGTAGGCATGGTAACGGCGGGAGGTTCAAGAACAAAGACTGGGGTTTTCCATCAGGACCTTCATGTTAGAATAACACAGTGTGTGTGTGTGTGTGTGTGTGTGTGTGTGTGTGTGTGTGTGTGTGTGTGTAGTCTCTTCATAAGTCAGTGATGGAGTTGCTGGTTGTTTCCTCTCCTGTGTTGGAGGCTGCAGAGGTTTTACATGCTGTGATGAGCTGCAGTACGAACATGTTCTTTTCATGTTGGAGCTTTGAAACCATCTCTGGATGTTTGTCGTCTTCTCTCAGCTCAGTTTATTAGCTTGAGTGTTCACCTATAAAAATGACTTCTCATAAATATTTCCTCCATTTTGGCAGCTAGATGCAAGAAGTCAACTTCTCCACAGTAGAGTTCCCATCTCTGTTGTTTCAGCAAAACACTAGAATAGAGTTTGAACGTTGTGAAACAAGACAGAATAAAGCAGATCATCGCCATATTAAAAAACAGGACATTTTAAGTGAATGACTTAATAACATTTGTTATCAGTCAGTGTCAAGCAACTGAATGAGGCACATCAGGCCAGAGGCTGGAGAACACTGGGACATAATGGCAAGGGTTGGTAAGAAAGATGGGCAGGATTGATAGATGGTCAAGTTGGAGTTATCCCAGTGGGTCGGAGTCAGTGGGGCAGCTGAGTGAAGGGTTTTGCATCTTCTTCCATTGTCGGTTTGTGCCTTATAATTGTCCATGTTTCCTGATGATTCTGGTAATCCAGTGTTTCTGGTTATGGAATGACTGAACGGTCCTCAGATCCCAATCCCAAAAAGACGGCCACATAGTCACTTCACATGCTCTGCAGCTGCCTCCAAAACGGAGTGTGGCAGTGACCCACAGCAGGACAGGGACAGCACCTCACATTTCCACTGTCACACCAGTCCTTATTTACCGTAAAGCTCACGCTTCCTCTCCTTCTCTTTCTGCTCTGTCAGATCTGCATATAGAAAAAGATTCACCTGATTGAATGGTGCTGTTCAGGATTTAGCCTTTTTATGGTGAAAGGATGTCACAGTTCCTGACATCCCACTGGAAACTGATGCGACACTGAGGTCATCCAGTTCATTTCCAAACCTGTACAATGGCTAGAAGGCTGCTGGTTAAACTGGTGCCCATCTTCTCCATCTTTTTCTTGGTGTTTACTGATGTTAACCTCTGAAAACCTCGACCTGGCAAGTTAGCAGCTAGCTAGCTATAAGTCAGTAAAACATACTGGCAGGGTGATTTCCACATCCTGATGAGTGACTCGCAGTCGCTTGATTTGTCAGATGTTTAATTTGTTGGATTGGTTGGTCCAGTGGGTGAAACCTTTGGATGCACAGGACACGATGGGGAAATGGGATAAGGGTTAGTTGGGGTTTCTAAGTTTGGAGGAGCTGGTGTCTGTCATCTGGTGAGTCAATGTCCTGTCGAAGTCCTGTGGGTGGCAGCGCCTCAGTCTGGGCGCATGACGCTCCACTGCTCCTCCTCGCTGTGTGAGAAAGCAGCAGCTCTGCCTTCAGACTGTTGACTCTGAGGTGAATCAGGGTCGGTTATCTAAATATTATCCATTTCTCTGAACGATTCTTACCCTCTGATTTATGAGTCGGCTCGCTGCTCGCTGAAAACACAGTTTCAGATGGTGACGAGGTTCTCTGCTCGTGTGGAGGTCCAGACTGTTGCTCTTGGGCACGGAGGCGGCGGCGGCGGTGGTGATGATGGCAGCAGTGGCAGCAGGTTTATGAGGCTTACTGCTGACAAATGGACTCCGCAGCGACAGGTTGTGATTAAGAAAACTGACAGATTTGGTGGACTGAATAGCAGCGGGTCACACACAGGATGAAAGAGGAGGAATCAGTCTTTACTTTGGTTTTATTTAACCGTCATTTCACCGGACAAGTCAACTATGAACAATTCTGTGGTTACTAAAGATTTAACATGAGATGGATGTGAAGACTGTGTTTGAAGTGAGAAGAGGACGAGGGAGGAAGAGAGGATGGATGAGACAAAGGAGGAGAAATAGTTTAGTCATGTGAAATTGACTTGTGGAGCTGAGTGTTGCTTCTGATGAGTTTGGGTGGCTTTAAGGATGAGACTGGCAATATTCTGTTGTTCTTCAACACATCCCATAAAAATACTAAAACCACTTCCTGACTGTGGCTCTGAGCTCCAAGCCTGTTGGTTCCCACTGAAGACATAAATCTTTTAAACTGTTTCATTAAAAAAAGTCTCAATAATTTCCTAAAGCAGAGGGTCACTGTAATTTTTAACAAGCATTACTCAAACAAAAGGAAAAAGTACATTTGTCAGGGACTATTTTCAGTGGCGGATTAATCCACATTTAGTGCTCTAGTGAATATGATATAACATTTTAAAAGAGTTACAGCAGCGTGAAGTGTAAAAAGAAATAGTTTCAGACCTGTATTAAGAAAGTCAGAGTGAGTTAAAGGCTGAAGTGAACAGATACATGTTTAGCTTTCTTTTAAAATATATTTCGTGAGCTAGTTTTCTCTGCATCGTTTCATACCTTAGCAACATTTGAATCTAGGATCACACAAATAATTGTCACCTTGGATTTAATCCAGGGACTTAAATTCCACAGTTCATGAAGCAGCATTTCTCTTTTTGCTTATTGTTTTTATATCAGGCTGTGATATGCATTACACTTTTTAGAACATACATTTACTGTTGAGGAGAAAAAAGGTGTTTTATTAAGTTTATTCATCAACACTATCCGCCATGAAAGTGCAGGGCGTGAGCAAGTAACAAAACGTGTAGCTCAGCGTGTGACGTAAACAGTGATGTGGATCTCTGATTAAAGTATGTTTTAGGTAGAGACTTTAAAGACATCACTGACTCGGCAGACCTGATTTCCTCGGGGAGATTGTTCCTGAGCCTCAGGTCTAGTCAGTCTAGTCTGACTTGGGATCTCAAAGTACGCCCTGGCATGTATGGTACAAAATGTCAGAGATAAATCAGAGAGGGACCATGAAAGTGATCAGTAAAATCTTCAAATCTACACAACTTTTTTACTACATGACACCTTGCAAATATATATATATATATATATTGTAGGTCTTGTGTTATGAGTTCTCTTTTTTTAATGTGTTTAAAACTTAACTACTGGCAGCACAGAGAGGATTTTCACTCAGCATATTAAAAATGTTCTCATTACAAAATAAAACAGTAACTCTGATTTAACGAGCCACAGTGTGCTAATAATGTCCTGGGAAGTTTCTCTGAAAGAGCTACAAGAGACCAAATTCTTTGAGTCACAGTTTAGTTGATTGTGTTGAGTTTACTTTGAGTTTTTCTTTTTAAATACCTGCTTCATTTACATTTTTAGATGTTTTTGTTATGTGGGAGTGAAGCAGTGATGTAGGGACCTCCTCAGTATCTCATAACGCTGATTCAGCCTGAACTGACCTGCTGTACCTGCAGACTCGTTACTTCAGAGGTTTCTTGAATATTGTTCTCAGTATTCTGTCCATCATCACCTGCAGGAGGAGGACGACACACTAAGATTAGGAAAAGGAGGAAGAGGTGAAGGAGGAAGGAGAAGGGGAGGAGGGAGTGAGGAGGAGACATGGTGAGATAAGGAGGAGGAGGAGGAGGCCGATGAAGAGAGCAGATAACAGTAGAATTAGTGCAGTTTCATTGATTAGCTGTAGAACAGAAGCGTACAAGCATTGATCGGCTCTCAGGAACAGTTTTACTGGATTTAGACTGAAAAAGAAGAAGAAGAAGAAGACAACAGTGTGTCCTGTGGAGAAAGAGAAGAAGAACTTTTTCTGACGCTGACGTTCTGTCTGCAGATGCAGCTGATCACTGAGCATCTTAACATGTGATGAAAGCAACAGCTGTTTAAATTGCTGTGATGTGTTGCGTCACATGACCAAGATAACCAATGAGAAAGCAAAAGACACCTTCCTATATCTTTACTCACATACTTATACTTACTAAGGTTGGACACTTGGATGAATATATCAGCTGAGTTCATTGCCGGTTGTGTCACAAACTACTGGACCCATCAGCTTAATATTTTGTGTGCACATGTATGACTGTATGATGATCCAGCTAAAGGTAAACACAGATGTTCATTTCTCCTTTCCGTTATGTTGTCAGATAATTATACTAACAATCTGAGCCTATCTGTGTGAGAAAAAAATGCACTTTTAGTGGACGTATTGTGACGTTGTTTGATGCCGTCTGAGTGCCCTATTATTTAATATAGCGCGCTCACAGGCTGCAGGCAGGTCAGCTCTAGCTTCATACTGGAGAAATGTCACATATTGAACATCCTGTCACTCATTTAGACAAAAGGAGATCTGAAAATAGGGCCCAGGTTGAAAAAAAAACATTAGTTCCCCTTTAACTTTTGCTGTCCTGCTGCATTTTCCCCTGATGACACCGGGTGCCACTAAACAATAATTGCAAGTGGCAGCGTCTAATGCCAACGTAAAAGGACGGCTTATGTCGAATCACTGACCAAGCTTTGGCTTTCGATCACGACAGAGTGAGACCAGGTTGGACATTCATAGAAAAGTTTGGTCTCATTTTGAACCGGAGCATCTGGAGATTCATTTTGTACCTGATATGTTATGATCCACTAAAGCTAAGCATGATACGAGATGAACAACTAAGAATCTGTGCAGCACACCACACTCTCTGTCTTTAGACACTTGATTCAAATAAAGAGATATTTCCTGGAAAATCTTCCTGGGAGAAAAACATGAAACAAACCTCAAGAGGAGCAACAGAGGAGGGATCCTCTGTCTGGACAGTCAGTGTGACCATCCTGCTCTGTTAGCATCCTCGAGAACCAGCTGATTCAGCTCTGCACAGAGAAGAACTGACAAAATAAATTAATTTGTTTTAATATATTTATTCACCTTCTCTGCAAAGAAATTTAAAAATTTGAGGATACTGAATCTTGGCACCAAACATCACGAGAAAGTGTCGTAACACCTTCAGACATGATAACTCACAGCTGCATTAGTGGCTCACTGACACACACATGTCACACATGCAGTGATAAACACATTTAACACACACACACTTGTCACACACACATCATCCTCTGCAGCCATTTACATGCCAGTGTTGCTTCAGAGCTGCAGCTAAGTGTTTCTAACTGATAACTGGACCACATTCCTGTCTGTAACACACACACACACCCACACACACACACACACACACACGCACACTATCTCTGTAGCGTCTGCTCGGTCCAGACAAGGAGAAAACGTACTCTCTATAATAAGGTCAAGAGGTCAAAACACTGTCAGTAAATTTAAGGCTCTCTCTGCTCCTTACACACACATGCACACACACACACACACACACACACACACACACACACACTCAGCTGTTGGTTGAAGTTGTGCAGATAACACACCAACAGCAGCCGTCGCTCAGAAATAAAGAGCGTGTGTAAATGTAAAACTTGTTGGAACAGTGGAATGATGAATCAAAACTGTTTTTGTGAGCCGTGTGGCTCAGGCGTTATTGATGTAGCTGCTTGAGGTGGCGCCTCGTTTCCGCCGAGCAGCACAGGTCAGTTTGAGACGCATTGTTTCTGTTCCCACAGTGAAAGTTGTGGATGGTACCAACACAGCCGTTCTGTAGTGTCCCCATGTTTGGAGAAATAACTCTATTCACTGGGCCGACTGCCGGCAACTTTTAAGGTGGAACGTTAACTTGTAATGTTACTCAATACATGAGTTGATGACGTGAATCCATCAGCACACCTTAAATTTCACTGTGACAACTTTGACCATCACTTTAGTTTTTATATGACACACACTTTTAGTAATGACTTTAAAAATATAGATTAATTTGGAGCGGATTATGTGAAGGTCATATATTCTAATCCTCACTTCCTGTGGGCTACAGCAACACTAAACCCCTGAGCTTGCCTGAGAAGGACTAAATGCACAAAGCTGCTATTTTTAAATATCCCATGGAGAGAGACTCTCACTGCAGCCTGTTCTATTTTGTTCTGAAAATGTGGGCGTGCAGCCTCGTTCTGTGGACGATAAACCAGGTGCAGACTTCCATCTGTGTCACCGCTGATGAGGAAATGTCCCTTTGGTGGAAGTGCTAAGGAATTATAGACATTTTAAAATGGTCTTTAAGTCTTTGACAATGTGTCGTGATTTATAAACTTTTTTTCGTTAAAAGTCTTATTCTGAAAAGTAACTAAAGCTGTCAGACTGATGTGGTGCAGTAAAAGATACAGTTACCTCCCTCTGAGATGTAGTTGAGTGGAAGTGTAAGGCAGCACCAGCAACTGGAAATAAAGAAGTAGAGTATGTGAGTAAATGTACTTCATTACTTTCACCTCTAACATGCCACTCTGTCAGATTAAAATGTGGCTGTTTGTCACTCACTGTCAACGTAAGTACACATAGTTGTGTGCAACACAGATAAACAACTAGATGGAAACAAAACCAGTGCTTAGTCATAATTTGGTCCAAATACTCGGAACATATTGTACATAAATACAAAGAGTAGACACGGGTTATTGTACACGAGTGGTTTAAGAAGCTTTTTGTAATAACAGTGTTTGAAGCAGTGAATCATGTTTTCCTCTTTGAAAAAAAGTTTGTCCATATAATTGTTGTTTGGCCACATTTTCCCTCAGAGATATTACAGTATGAGCAGAGGCTGATCAGGTAGAGAGAAGTGTCTGTACATGAGTGCGGCAGTTTGGAGGAAAACTGCAGAGACGAATTTGCACATCAGGAAACATAAAACCTTTATGTCGTCCTTTAAAAAAATCAGCCGGAATTAATTTGTTTTATTTTAAATGTTTCGTAATTCAGAAGAGCAACGAGTACAACGTCTTGGCTGGGACGCAGTGGGAATATTTATTTTTAGATTTCGTTTGAATTTCAGTGTAAAATGCAGTGTGTGTGTGTGTGTGTGTGTGTGTGTGTGTGTGTGTGTGTGTGTGTGTGTGTGTGTGTGTGTGTGGACAGTGACAGAGCAGTAAGTGAAGCACTGACAGCGGAGATCAATGACTGAAAGAGAGAGCTGTAATCCACCCTCTTTAAAACACACACACACACACACACACACACACACACACACACACACACACACACAGGCCGTCACTGTGTGTGTGTGTGTGTGTGTGTGTGTGTGTGTGTGTGTGTATAAATCCTCCCCTCTTACCTCCAGTCGTCTGCTTCTTGTTCATGTAAAGAGGCAGACAGACACATTAGACATCCTCCACTTGAGTTTCACTGAAAAGCTCAAAGTAAATAATCAGTTTCATTCTGCTTCCTGTTCCTCAGTGACCTCGTCATTAGACCTAAAGTTCATTCAAATAATTTCACAGTATCTTATTTAAAAATTAAAATCAGCAAATGCCTTTGTTGCATGTCATACCTCTCTGTCTCCTCTTTTCCCAGCTCCTCCTCACCTCAACTGTCCAATAAAGGGTGAAATGCCCCCAGATAATTTTAGGAATACCTAAAATCTGTTAATGTATATATTTAAGTATATTAAAGACTTGTAACGAGTTCCTAAATGTCTTCAATTATCACCTTAAGATTTCTTAGAATTTAGAAAAATATGAGGTTTGGAATAAATATACAAGCACCGTGTTTTCTGGCCTCTTTGTGATAAAATTATTTCTTTTTTTTAATACTTTATTGCGATGTTCTCACATCTTACATTTTGTGCAAATCATTACTTAACCCACTGCATATTTTATGCTTTTTGTATAAATTTGAACTACATAAATATAAAGACGAAATACTAAATTTGTTATCACGCTTCTTTTTATTATTAATAACAGTGAAACCAAAAACAATAATTAAGATGAGCAGAGAAAAACACACACAAAACAAACAAACGGACCAATAAAATAAGATAAAATAATTTCTTGTGCCTTGTTTTATTTGCTGTCCAAAACATTTTGTATCTTTAGATCTGAACAATAATTTAAAATACATTACAGGCTTTGAAAATAGTTTGAGGTCAAAGAAGAGATTTTAATGTCGGACACATCAGAGTTAAATAATATTACAGAGTTTCTGATACTGATCAACAAGCCTCTGCAACTTTGGACTATTTTTGCACCTGTACGATTAGTTCAGACTGAAACAATTAGTTGCAGATTAATTATTCAGTTGATTAACTATTTTGTGAATTATTAAATCATTTAATATGGTGGCTGACGAGGGCGAACACACCACAAAGGCCCAAAACATTTCAATTAGGAGGAACATGCTGCAGCGTGTCAAGGGACTGACGGAAATGTGGAAATCCAGTGATAATTTGTGTTTTTACAGTTTCTGGATTTGATGAATGATGTAACGTTGGTGATTTTTAAAGAAAACATGCCTGCATAATTTCTTTAAAATGAATTGCCAAGAATTATTATAGAAATTTGGAAAAATGCCAAATTTGCAAGGCGTGTTTTCTTTAAAAATCTGCAGTAAAATAACAAAAAAATACAACCATTTAAAAAGTGTATGCCCCTCCCTTAAAAACGTAAAACTGTCCCCAGTGCGTAAAAATTTATTTAGAGCAGAACAGTCACTAACCCTTTTTCCAGATGTTTTACACAACGTTTAATCGAGTAAATAATTGGCAGATTAATCAGTAATTCAAATAATGAGTTGCAGCCTTAGTGGAGATTAAAAAAACTTCAAAACACATGGCTGAAGTTTTTTGAACAAAGCCCTGAAGCCTCCTCTCCTTCCTCAGCAGCAGCAGCGGCAGCTCGTTTGATGTGTGGTCTCAGTGTGTGAATATGAAACAGTGCGGTGCTGAAAGGGTCGTCTGTCCCGCACAAACTGAGGGTCAAACAAGGAGAATTTATTGAGCTTTAAGAAACCAAAGCTGCAAAAAAAAAAAATTGTCAGGATTGTTGTGCTCAGATGGAAAAATGACAGCCGGAGACGTGAAGTGAAGCCGGCAGCCTGGCAGTGTTTGCAACATTTTCTAGCTGTTGAACTAAACAACATGTTATATTTGGCCGTTTGTCTCGCAGATGGAATTTTACAGCGATGGATTCGATAAACACAGGCGGCCAAAATGTCTTGACAGAACAGCATCAAGCTAGAAACCAGCTGCTGTTCACAGAGGCTTCAGCTTTACTGTGCAGTCAGCAGAGGGTCACACACACACACACACACACACACACACCACACACACACACACACACACACATGCAGGTGCTTTTTGTTAATGGAGACACGATGTAACATATTATCACAGTTACTACACTCAGAATATTACAGCAAGTTATAAAAATACACTTCAGAACGCTGGATCAAAAACACAGAAATCAGCACAAACATAACAGCAGAGTCTGACTCGTGGCTTTCAGGAAGCTCATTCTCATGCGTCTGTGCCGCAGACAGTCGTGATCAGAGGTGTTTATGTTTTAGGGCTGTCCGTCGTACAGCTGTCTGTCTGTACTGCCGTCTGATCGTCCCAATCATGTGGACGCAACATCTCCAGAACACCTTGAAGGAGTCTCTTCAAATATGGCAAAACCATCCATTTGGACTTAACAATGAGCTAATTAGATTTTGTTGGCCAAAGGTCAAGGTCACTGTGACCTTGCATCATTCTTGTAAACACACTATCTTAAACATATATGTAGTTTTTCCACATAAAAATTTCTAAACGACTAAACCAATATTATATGTTTTGTTTAGTTGTGTACTTTGATTATCAGAAATGTTTCCAACAATTTTTTAAACCCAGATAAATATGAAATATTAATAACAGTAACGGACCGTGTCATTAGGTCACAATGGCGGCGTAACTCCAGTTACCATAGACATTAAATGAGGGAGGAGAAGAAGAAGCAGACCAGCTGAGACATCAGAGAATGAATGTTACTGTCGCTAGGCTAAGCTAACTCGTCATGGATCATGGTTATGTACTGACGGTTGCTGCACCTTCTGACACCGAAGCTGTTCCGGTAAACAAGCCGGTAAAACGGAAACGTACGGGTCAACCAAGCGATCCCAGAAGAATTTGGGATAAGAAGAAGAGCTAAATCCAGGGTAAATATTGGTGTGGCCTTTCCAACATGGAAAGAGCTTCATGAAAATCTAGGACTACAATTCGATGCCGACCTCGCGTGTGTTCTGCTAGACAGGTAAGCAAACATCTGGCTGATGTTATCAAAATGTTAATCATTTCCACCAGTGTATTTCAGCACTGCTGCCCGCCGGGCACCAGCACTGCGGAGCGGTGTGGAGTGGAGGCTGGCTAACCACAACATCTAACCTTAACGATAGGTTTCTATAATGCTGAGCTGATGCCAGTAAATGAACTGCATTTATAAAAGAGAGCTAATTGTGACAAAAGTTCAGACAAATGTCTAAAAGGATAAAAGTGGTGACATTGTTCATCCTTGCCTCTGACTCCTCAGCCTCTTCTGACCTCTCATTCTGAAGTCGTCCAATACCACCGCTGTGTCAGTGATTTTGATGTCAGACACCTGATTTTGGTGTCACACTCCTTTCATGGAGGTGTGAAATGCCAGGGCGTCAGTTTGTAACGTGGCCACATGTAACCTTTTGTGGTGTCATGATGTGTTGCTGGTCGGCCAGAGTGCATCTCTTGCAGCAGGTGGACGGTGTCATTTCATAATGCTGCCGTATGGCACCTGTCACGGTGGTATGATGCACCAATGGATGGCGGTTTATGCTGCCGGTAACAATGTCACAGAAGGAGCTGAACAGTCCCTATAGGGCGGATGGTAGCGGTGGTTGATGGGTCCAATAAAACCCTGACTTTCACCCGGGAGGCTGGTGCCTGCTTCCTGTATGAATGCAGAGCCAACCCATGATGTCTTTTATTAAACCTAACCACATGCTTTTGTTGACGTGCCTGCGTTGGCTGCGCCGTACCAGAACATCAACAGTAGACGCAGGAGGATATGTAGCACATCTCAAGGCAATTGAATCGAACGCAAGTGGACTTAGTTTTGTCTTAGAAGACGTCTCACCTCTTATCCAAGAGGCTTCATCAGTTCATGCTTGTCTGACTCGGCTGGAACTAGTCTGACAAGCCTCGATTCAATTGCCTTGAGATAACTATGATCTGGATAAATGAGAATATCCACATGAATATGTAGCACATAATATGTAGACGTGGAAGTCACTACTCCTCCTCGTGTCCTCTCTCACTTTGCTCCTTGCTCTTCACTCCTCAACCCCAACACACACCTTCCCCTGCTGAACTATATGTTTTTCTCAGTGAACATTTTCTCCAAAATATACTGTCAAGTTTCATTCTTTTTTAAAATTATTTTTGTGGGCTTTTTGCCTTTAATGGAGAGGACAGTGAGTGAAATGGGGAGACAGAGAGAGAGAGTGGGGACTGACACGCAGCAAAGGGCCGCAAGCCGGAGCCGAACCCGGCAGCGATCCAATGACTCTTTACACGGGGTGCCAGCACTATCCACTACGCTACCGACTCCCCAAGTTTCATTCTAATAACATAAATGATGTATTTTCCAGAATAACAAAATTGCAGTGAGAAATATTGAGTTCAGTTGAAATACAGTTCCAGTTTGGTAACAGATGGTTAATGGTTATTTCCTCCAAACATGAAATCAGTACTTGGAAATTTTAACAGCTGTATTGCTCCTTAGTTACCACATTTTAGTTACCTGCAGGGCCTTGTATATTAGAAGGGCTGGCGAGATACTCCTGAGCTGCATTTCATCTCTTGCATTCTGTCGGCCATCTTGGTTTTTGAGAGATTGTGTTGCACTTACAGTGACTGGCCAGTTGGGGGCAGTGTATGGCATGACACACTGTCGTGGCTTCTGTGCAACTACAGCATCAGAACCCCTGCATACAAGACAATGGCTTTTAAATAGCGGCCCAGTATAACGACCACTGTGAGTGAAAGTGTTAATATTCAAATGTTTATCAGCACAAATGGGTCATTTTGCAAAACAGCCTGTAAACATACAAATATACGAGCATTCAATCTTTAAGCTTTCTTGTTTTGTATTTTATTGTATTTCTGTTTAAACTGTATATTTTTAACGACTTCAGCTTCTGTAGCTTCTTCTTCTGGTACGCTCACTGAGCATGCTCAGAGTGACGCGGCCAGTTTGGGTGTGATTGACTGTATACATGCAGGAGGACTTCAACTCTGGGTTTGTTAGTCCGACTGAGAAATTAATTTTAGTATGATTTCAGTCAGACTAACATGTTTAAACATATTTCAAAAGACTGGTTTTAGTCGGACTGACAAAATAAATTCATTTTCTCTGATGTCATGTAAACGCACTGACTGCTGGTCGGGAAATGGTCTGTTACATGAGGTCAATGTTTCTGCCTCACAAAGGATGTCATCCCCACTCGTCATATTGGGATGCTTGGGCAGGAGCCTCCAGTGTCCTGCAGAGGGAGGCGTGTTGTGTTGCAACAAAATAAAAACATGACTTTGCCAATCTAAAAATAACAGAGAGCTTCAACGAGCTTTAACAAAAATCGGAAAACGTCTTGTTTTTTTACCTTACGGTGCTCCTGCCCTGCTCTGTGTGCAGCAGAAACCAGTTCAGAGCAGAGTAAAGTGGAGCAGGGCAACGCGGGAGGCTGTTAAACGTACTGTGATTTGTTTAAATAGACGTCAGTGACAAATGGCTGTGAGTAACAAAGCTTTAAACAACAGCAGAGTGCAAGAGTTTCATTACAGGCTGCAGGGAACATAACACACACACATGGCCGCAGCACTGTACTTACGAGGACCCTCAGCGACATGAACATTCCCTGCAGTCCCTTAACCCAAACTAAACTTAATCCTAACCTTAACCCTAAAACCAACACTTTTATTAAACATCCCTTTGAAGAAGTGAGGCTCAGACAAAATGTCCTCACTCTCAAGTTCTCGACATGGTCCTCACAAAGATACAAGAACGAGACAAACACACATCATTCGTGCCTCTAAACAGATAGCACTCAGAGAAGGAGGGGTGACGGAGAGAGCTGCGGATGGAGGAATAAATTAAAAGGCTTATTGCTTCATTGGTAAAATGGCTGTAAACAAAGGACAGAAATAGCCCACATGTGTCTCCAAAGTATTATCACACTTCCCAAGAGTCCTGTCTGCTCCTGTCCCTGCTCACACTGTGAAGATGAACTTAAATGTGCTTTATAACATTCCACCACTGAACTGAAACTTGTTTATTTATGCTTAATAATCTTAGTAGTATAAGGCGCTGTGGTGAAGAGGGAGCTGGAAGGCAAAGCTTTTGATTTACTGGTCCATCTACGTCCCAACCCTCACCTATGGTCATGAGCTCTGCAGTGACTGAAAGAATGAGATCGAGGATACAAGCAGCTGAAATGAGTTTCCTCTGTAGGGTGTCTGGGCTCAGCCTTAGAGATAGAGGGAGGAGTTCGGACATTCGGAGGGAGCTTGGAGTAGAGCCGCTGCTCCTTCACGCTGAAAGGGGTCAGTTGAGGTGGTTCAGGCATCTGATCAGGATCCTCCTGGGCGCCTCCTGTTAGAGGTGCTCTGGGCACGTCCCACTGGGCAGACCCAGAACACACTGGAGGGATTACATATCTCATCTGGCCTGGAAACACCTCGGGGTCCTCCAGGAGGAGCTGGGAAGCGTTGCTGCAGAGAGGGACATCTAGGGTGCTTTACTTGGCCTGCTGCCTCTGCGACCTCGCCCGGATAAGTGGATGAAAATGGATGGATGGAATGTTTGTATTGTTTTCATATGGCATATAAATTTAACCGACAGTAGCAACAGCTACACCGTGGTGCTCGGTGTTCGAACCCCAGGGTGGGGGACTGCTTTTGTGCAGAGTTTGCATGTTCCCCCAATGCCTGCAGGAGTTTTTTCTCTGGGTACTCCAGCTTCCTCCCACAGTCCAAAGACTCTAAGTTTGGTACAGAAGTGTGAATGTGAGCGTGAATAGTTGTCCAGAGTGTACCCCGCCTCTCGCCCAATAACAGCTGAGATCGGCTCCAGCCCCTGGAGTTACAAAACACTGAACAAATGTTGCATTGTTTGTAATTTTGTTTTTGCACAACAATGTTCAGGCACTGAATGATGAATTTTATAAGTAATTACAGACTTGTCACTATTAAAATAAACCCACTGTCTCTGTGCGAGGATGTAATTTTCCCCTAAAACTACTTAAAGACAATGCTTAGTGTTTTTTTTTTACTTATCAGGTCCTACTAATCTCAAATAGCCAAAATAAAAGCTCAGGTCTCAGGGGGTTAAAATCAAAATAAAACGAGTACATAAATAAAGAGAAGAATTCACAGCTTCACAATAATCACTTTAAAGGAGTCGATGTCCCTCAGCCTCTCTGTGTGTGTGTTCATTATTAATCCATCCCTCCATCCATCCGTGGTGATGCAGTGTGACTGTATTGAGGAGGCGTTGAGTGCGTTTATAAGGTGATGACCTGAGCCAATAGCCGGCCTCTCTGCTGTCCATACAGCCAACAAACAATCAATGCTGTAAATGACTGCCAGAATCAAAGGAAACAGCCTCATTTATTATTCTCTGCATGTAAGCACTTTAATGTCTGTCTGTCTGTCTGTCTGTCTGTCTGCAGATTCTCCTGCCTCTGTCTGAATCTTTGTCTTGTCTATTTTATAAGATACGAACACTTTATGCACTTGTCAACACTTTAGAGCCGTGCAGGGAAATAAAGGAGATACAAACTGTTTGCTTCCTGAACACGTCTTGAGTAGCTCACTGCAAAAATATTTTTGTCCACTGAATTTTCCACTCTCGACTTCTCAAAAATAACATCGTTTATGGCTTTATTTGGTGATATTTTGGTGTTTCTGTGTAATAAACAACATCAGCTATCATAATCACACCTGATTCCAATAAGGTACAATGTTTGAAGCTGGCTGAGTGTTGCTTGATCACTGATAGTGCTGTTTTGAAGCGGAGTGACCGACTTGTCATTTGGAGCTCCGCCTGGATCTTTTCATGGTAAAAACACTGTAGAATGGTCATACTTTGAGCAGTCTTCTTCAAATTTGAAACAAGTGTTCATTAATAGTGTGCCTACAGCCCCACAGTGTCATTTACCTGCTCAGATGAAGCCACAGACAGTTATTCATCCTGGAAAAACATTTTTATTTTATTTTAGGCAAAATCTTCAATTTTTTTACTGATTCAGAGGCCCATTACTCTGTCTCTGTATCACCTAGAGTGTTTCTGACACTTTCACAAGAAACTTCAGCGAGTTTTCTTTCTGGCAAGACCTCATGCATGTAGTCAGAGCGGTTCAGAAGCTACAGTCATTTTAATTTGGGTATGTCATTTTTGGTGTTTTTGCTGCAAAATGGGGGTTGAGGTTGAGGTTTTAAGAGAGCTTTTCTCTGGGGAATGTGATCAGCAAATTTCATGATAATCTGATCACTTATTTTAATATTTTTTTTTAAATATTATTAGATTCATCCTCTGGAGACCTTGAATATCTGCAGAAATAACTGCAGTCCGGTCAGTGCTTGTTGAGATATGTTGGACAGACTGATAGCTCCATCTTTATGGCACAAGAGCAGCAAACACTAAAGCTTCTTCCTACATGGAGACCTGTTTGGTTTGTTTCATGTTCGTGCATCTTGTTACATCTTCCACTGTCGCTCTGTAAGAGTATTTTTAGACTTCAGAGCTTATGTCTGAGCCGTTGGCAGGCGGAGCAGTGAGGCTTTTAAAGCAGGTGTAAAAGGTTTGTATAACGTTTAGCACCCAGCAGGCCTGCAATAATCACAGCTTCAGCCTAAGAGCCTAATGATGTGTAGCTGCGGCTTGTTTAAAACATTTCAAATCAACTGGAGTTATTTCTTTTTGTCTGAGCTGCGAGTGCAGGACTCGTTATCATTTCAGCTCTTAAGAAAACCTTAAACGGAAACATGATCACACCATTATGTGATGAATCTCTAAAAATTTACAGATTTTTGACTTTGCTTTATCATAAATTTGTCTCTACCACCTACAGTTTTACAGTTCTACACTTAAACTAATCTGTGGGTATAAATACTCTGGAACAAAATCTTATTTAACTGGAGGTTGTATATCCTCAGCTTCATGACAAACATCTGTTCTGTAAATCTTTTTCCTCAACATTTCTGGAAGTAACACTTTGACTCGACTCTTGTGTAACTTTTAATGCCTCTGCGCGGGTGATGGTCGTGGCCTGAGGTATAATGTTTTTGGGATGTTTGTTCATTCATCCGCACACCTCAGTCTTGTGAACATGATATTTTAAGAGCGTTACGCTATATACACCTTTATACAGATACTGTGTAGTTGCACAGGATAAGATGAACACACACGGTGCTTAATATATTTACTGTCAAGATATAGAAATATAGCCCATAAATATTGCTGCACAATATGTGAAATATTGCACAGTAGGAAATGACACAGGCATATATGCTCTAGTGTTTTAGTACTGCAATACAATTTTGATTGTTGTTGGGCTTTATTGTAAAACATTTGTCTTAAAGGGATAGTGCACCTGAAAATGAAAATTCAGCCATTATGTACTAACCCATATGTCGAGGGAGGCTCAGGTGAAGTTTTAGAGTCCTCACATCACTTGCAGAGATCCAAGGGGAGAGGAGGTAGCAACACAACTCCACCTAATGGAGGCTGACGGCGCCCCAGATTCAAACGTCCAAAAACACATAATTGAAACCACAAAATATCTCCATACGGCTCGTCCGTAGTGATCCAAGTGTCCTGAAGCCCCGACATAAAAAGCTGTTTGCAAAAACGTCATTTGAACTCTGTTTTTAGCCTCATTGTAGCCTGTAGCTCTGACTGCCTCTCTGTGTACACTGTGCTCACGTGTGCGCGTTTGCGCGAGACAGTGAGACATGAAATCAGATGGAATCAATCTAATAGGATATTGTATGTTAATTGTAATCATCTTAACGCACAACTTTAGGCTTCATAATCTTCCTGCGGTGCTTACAGGAAGCTGTTGTTGTTGACAATTCAGGATCCCTTATAAAACTGCTAAAATTTAAGATATATTATGTGTAATAAGCCTAAAATAATGGAATCAAAATGGTTGTTTGGCAGATAGTTGATCATTTCTTAAATAGCTTGAGTGAAGTAGAAACTTTCTGTGGTAACAAGTGGAGCTGAAACAGTATGTCGACACTTTAGTTTCCACACCTGACTGTTACATTAACACACATCTTTTACTGTCATCTTATTAATTAATTATTAATTATACTGGCCAATACTTTGTTACACATTGCACCAAACTGTACAGTTTTGACATTTTTAAAATAGATATATTCTATTTATTATTATAACGTTTTCTATTCTGTTAGATTTATTTCTTGAGTTTTGCAGTACTTGTTTTTATTTGTATTTCTTCTTGTTAAGTTTATTGTTATGAATCAAAACACAGAGGCAGTTCCTTAAATGTGAAATCCTACCTGACAGTAGACCTGATTCGGATTTAGTGCTTGAAAGAAAATAAACTGGCAACTGGCCTGTTCCAATTATCAATTCATTTTTCTCAGTCATTTTTAATTTCTGGTTCCAGCCTCTCAAATGTGATTTTTTACTGAATAAAATATGTCCCATACATTTTTTTTTTTTTTACCATATTTTGATACTTCATAAAATAAACAATGAATCTAAATCATATATAATGAACAGGGATGAGTTACTTCTTACTGTAACACTTGTTTTTAACAGATGTATACGTGCACATTCAGGTCACTTCAGTAACTGATTAATCCTTCATGAGCAGAGCACGTCTGTCTGTATACGTACTGCGTTTGGTTCTGACTGTGTATATTGGTGTGTTCCAGATCTACGATGCAGAGGGGACGTTACAGCACTTTATCGATGGTAATGATCCCAGTAAGTCCAGCTGGATGAGGTATATCCGCTGTGCCAGACACTGTGGGGAGCAGAACATGATGGTGGTACAGTACAGGTAAGACTAATTCTAATGAGTCTAATGCTTTGACATTTGTTGGCTGTTTTTCATCCAGAAGTTTCCTTTAATGTAACAGGAGCATGTAAAAATACATGTACTGTACGAACTATGCAATAGCACAATACACTGAAAACACACACATTTCAGCACTGCAAACGTCCTCTGAGACATTTGTTCACAGTTGCAAAACAGACTGTCCTTGAGACACCAATAACAATTTTCAGAGCGCATGAAACAGCTCTCTCTAAAAAGCACTGATTTTAATTCATGATTATGTCACATAACTTGAGTTATTTTATAAAAAAATACATCTTTGTTTTGCACCAAACCAAAGCTTTCAGGCTATTATAGATCAAATGTCTAGTCATTGTAAGATAAAATAATATCTAAGATTCTGGTGACTTTGTGGCAGATATTTTAAACATAAAAGTACCATCACACCTACACACACCTGGTCCACACCTGTTTTCTCTGGAATTGTCTGATTTTTCTTCAAACAAAAACACTTAAGCTATTAAAACATTTGGAAAGATACAATTACATCAAACATCTCCACACTGTCCAAAGCAAACATCAGCAAACTCACTACCATTAGTGACCAGCAATATTACTGCTACTTCAATCAGCCACAGAACATAGGAGTTAAAAGAAATCATAATGTCAATACATGGATCTATCCGATCTCATTTCTAAATGTCAGTGATTCACCTGTGCATTCCTGTCATGCTGCCTTCACGTGTTGGCGAAGTGTATTTTTACACTTCAAACCACATCTCAAGCCAGAAAAGTGTCTCCTTTGGATAAAGTTGTGTGGTAACGTTCGACCACAACATCAACTCAACGTGAATAAGATTAACAATGATGTCTACATCTGTTCTAAGGTAAGTCAACATTGTGTTTGAGGCAACATATTGTCACTTTGCTGGAAAGAAATATAAAGTTATCTTTAACATCTTGTGTGTGCAAAATCACTCTATCTGTCCAGACTCATCTCTACGAGCAGCAATCGTCCAAGGGTATTATTCAGTACCATAAACTCTGTCATTAATCCATCCAATAGTAGCCCCACAGATGCTTCAACAGCAACATGTGAAGAGTTTTTAAAATTCTTCGTTGGCAAAATTGTTTCTGTTCGGGAAAAAATTACTGCTAACACCAACGTCGCAGATAATGGGCTGAATTTTGCCTCTGTGCACCCGACTGCTGTTTTTAATCATTTTGACCCTGTTTCCCTCCCCCTCCTCTCTGAGATCGTGCAAAAGCTAAAGGCGACCAACTGTCCCTCAGACATTGTCCCCGCTAAGGTGCTGAAAGAGGTATTTCATACTGTCGGACCTTACCTCCATGTTTTTATCAATATGTGCCTTAGCTCAGGTACCGTCCCAGATGTTTTTAAACATGCCGTGGTCAGACCACTTCTTAAGAAACCTCACCTGGATCCCTCAGTTTTATCTAATTTTAGGCCCGTTTCTCACCTGTCTTTTTTATCCAAGGTCTTAGAGAAGGTCGTTTTTATTCAGTTACAGTCTTTTCTGGAAAACAATGCCATCTTCGAAAAATTTCAATCTGGTTTTAGATCTCGCCATAGTACTGAGTCAGCTCTTCTTAAAATCCATAACGATATCCTCCTTTCAGCTGACAATAAAAACCCCATGATACTAGTCCTCCTAGACCTTACAGCAGCATTTGATACAGTTGATCACTCCATTCTCATCTCCCGTCTGTCCAACCACGTGGGCATTCAGGGTCCAGTATTGGAATGGCTCTCGTCATACCTCAGAAACAGGTCTTTCTCTGTTATGATTGGAGACCTCTCATCCTCCCGTGCCCCCCTCTCTTGTGGCGTCCCACAGGGTTCCATTCTCGGCCCCTTCTTTTTACCCTTTATCTACTGCCTCTTGGAAAGATCATCTCCACTCATAACCTTCACTTTCACTGTTATGCTGATGACATTCAGGTTTACCTCCCGATTATCCCCAATGCTCCAGCTGCACTGAATTCCCTCTTCAAGTGCCTAGAAGACATCGACCAATGGTTGACACAAAATTTTCTGCACTTGAACCAGTCTAAAATGGAATGTATTGTTTTTGGTACCTCTGATGTAAGTGAAAATGTGATTAGTAACTGCGATTCTTCTTCCTTTGCCTCTCTTTTTAAACCTGCTGTAAGGAACCTGGGAGTTATTTTGGACCCTGGTCTATGTTTTGACCAGCAGATTGACTCTGTAGTGAAGCTGAGTTTCTTCCAACTACGTCTTTTAACTAAAGTTAAGCCCTTCCTCAGCAGGAACGATCTTGAAATGGCTATCCATGCTTTTATCAGTTCCAGGTTAGATTACTGTAATTCCTTGTACTTCGGCATCAAGCAATCTTCTCTCTCTCGCCTTCAACTGGTACAAAATGCTGCAGCACGCCTTCTAACCAACACCCCCCGTTACAGTCACATCACTCCTGTTCTTCTTGCACTACATTGGCTCCCAGTTAAGTTTAGGATCATTTTTAAATTGATAATGTTTGTTTTAAAGCTATCCACGGTCTTGCTCCAGCGTATCTGTCTGATTGTATAAAGCTTAGACGACACTGTAGAGCCCTCCGGTCCTCAGAACAGCCCCTGTTGGAGGTTCCTTTTTCTAATTTTAAACAGTGGGGGATTGTGCCTTCTCGATAGCGGCCCCGAAATTGTGGAACTCCCTACCCCCTGAATTATATTTTATTAATGACTTGGCACTTTTTAAATCACATCTTAAAACTCATTTATTTAGACTGGCTTTTAATATTGAGTAACTTTTACCCTTTGATATGCATTTTATTGTTGTGTTTCTTGCTTTGTATCTTTTGTAATTTCTCTGTAAAGCACTTTGATCATCTGTCTGATGTTGTAAGGTGCTATATAAATAAACTTTATTATTATTATTATTATTATCTTTAGCTAACATTAGCTAAAGTTAGCCTAACGTTAGCTCCTAGCTGCGCTGTTCATCATGTCACCTTGTTTGCTGGGAGTCATTAGCCTGTTTTGTTCTAGTTTTGTACTTTGGTGATGGTACATCATTGTTCATTGCCCATTTGGTTACTTCTCAATGACATCTGATCGTTATGTCCCCAAAAATCATCAGTTGCCTCCTGTGAAATGTCGTGTACTGTGACATCTGCCATAGCGCCGCTCACTGAATGTGGATAGTTTGTCCAGGTGAGTGGAGGGGCGGGGCTTAGCCATAGGTCAACTGGACGTTCGGCAGTTCGATCCTCTGCTCCTCTACATGTTGAAGTGTCCTTGAGGAAGATACTGAACCCCAAAGTGCTCTCAATGGCTGTTCCATCCAATGTGTGTGTGTGTGCGTGCGTGTGTGTGTGAATGGGGGACTTTTACTTGTAGTTTAAAAGTGCTTTGAGTGGTCGGAGGAATAAAAAAACCCGATGCAAATGCAGGTCCATTTACCATCTTTTTGGTCTGGAGTTCAGTTTCTCTCCTGTGTCCCTGTTTGTCCTTTATGCTTTATTTTACTGTTTTGCTTATAAGGCACATATTAGCACATATTACAAGAGACTTTGAGGTTTAGTCGTGCATTGTGTTATATGTAAGTCATTTTTGCACTTGAGCATCTACGAATGCAAAAAATGTTTTTGTTGAAAAAGTGAGCTTTGTGTCAGAGAATCACGATCTCAAATCTTGAAACATTTTAGCAAGAATTTTGCAGCCCCATTAAGGACTAAGATTTGTTAGCACATATTGTAGGCCCCATGCACAAATGTTACTTTACCCATAATATAAAGTTCATGTCTTTACCCCTGCTGTAAGAAAAACAGACATTAATTCAGTCAGTCAGTCAGTGTGATGTAGTTTATTTGAAGAAAAAAAAAGACATTACCACAGTAGAGCAGGTGATTATCTAATGTTTGACAAAGGTATCTCTCCTTTACAAAATTTAGAAATGAAAAATATCATAATGTTGTGCAAACAATCATTCAATCATTATGAATATATCTTTACTAGAAAGAAAAAACAAAAACAAAAAACTAAACACTAAACACCTAAAACAAATACATGACATTTTAAACTGATGATGATTCACATTAATAAAATACGGACACAATTTCACTGAAAAACTGACATCATAACTTTAAGCAAAATTAATACAGTTAATAAAATACATGATAAAGATATGCACACATGTTTTGTTTCTATCACTGAAACCTCTCCTTTTTAAAAGACAAAAAAAATCATTTTTTCTGCAGATTTCTGTGAAGACCTCAAACTCTGAAGTAGTTTATATTATGAATGATGCACTAAACTCTACACATAACACATTAACAGCTTTTATTTGCTTAAGTTGCTGAAGTCAACAGGCTTTGTTTGGGACAGGAGTCTACATGGGATGGACCTTAATTTCCTTTCACATAAAACTGTTATAAACCAGTGTGAATATTATGTTTATAAAAATTAGGCTATGTAATAACGTATCATTTAGCAGTCATTTATGTGATCTATCTCCGAATGGCTCTGACACCTGTGTGCAACTACAAGTGGACTGTGCTTCTTTGGCTTCAACATGACTTGATAAAGCCTAAGTGAACATAATTAATAAACCAACGATATACTTCTATACAGATGCATCAATAGGAAACCAAAAGCTACTTTTTGTCTTGCATAGGCAATCTCGTTGCTCTTGTGAAAAAGCATCTCATAAAATGCAACAAGCCTTGTCTTCTGTGGCTTTCTGCACATGTTCCTGTATCCAGACATTTATTTCTTCCTCATGTACCTTCTGTAGTTCAGTTACGTCTTTGCTTTGTGCAGAAAGTTTCTGTTTCAGGTCATTCATTTCTTGTTCTTGTTTGTTCTTCAATCTGTCAAAGTCTTTCTGATATGCTGTGTTCATGCTCAGTTGTTTTATCATGAAGTCCTTGTTTTTTTGTTGCTTTTGCTTCATGTCTTCCATTTCCATGTAATGCTTCTCCGTCAGAGCTGCAAAGTCCATAGTATATGTATGCCTGAAATGATTGAATTCTTCAGCTTGCTTTCTGGCCTCGTCTTCATTTTTCTTCTTCATGTCCTCCAATTTCTTCTGAAACTGTTCTTGTAATTCTCTCCATTCTTTTTCCTCCTGTTCCCTTCTGATTCGATCCTCTACTTTTCTTTTCAGTTCATATGCCTTTCTTTCCTGCTCATATTCATCTCTGAGCTTTGTAAGTCGTGTTTGCTCTTCCTCTTGTCTCAGATGATCTTCTTGATGTCGTTTCTCCCACCATGCTTTTCGTTCCTTCTCCCAAGCCTCTCGTTCTTTTCGTATTTCTTCTCTGTTTTGCATCAGCTTTCTGTCATCAGTTGTCTTTTTTTCAGATTCACATTTAAGATTGTTTTCCAAAGCGAAAAGTTTTTGCTTCCACTGCTGTCGCTTGATGTCTTCTTGCCTTTTACTCTCCCTTTGCTCCTCTGCTCTTTTTTCCTCTGCCCTTTTCTTCTTCTCCTGCTCTTTGTTGATGTGGTCCTCCTTTTCCTTGAGTGCTTTGTGCCTCTCTGCTCTTTCTTGTTCAATTCTTTGCCTTTTCACTTGCAATTTTTCTTCAAGTTCTTTTTCAAGGTCCCTCCTCTGTCTCTGTATCTCTTCTTGTTGCTCATTCAGTATTCTCTCCATTTCCTTTTGGATGGCTGCCTCTGCCACTCTGAACATCTCTGAGGTGTAGTAGCCACCACCGTTTTTACTTACCATTGACTCAACCTTGGTCAGCAGCTGGCTGACCTGAGAACGATTCCTCAGATCGTTGTTGTTGAAGACATGGTATCGTCCTCCACATTCAGTTATCAGTTTTTTGATGAAGTCTTCACTGTCTTCCTCTATGTAACTCTCAATTGTTTGGTTTTTAAGATCATCTCCCCGTGTGAAAAGAACAATGATGAAGTCTTCTGATTTCTTACCAAAAAACTTCTTGATCAGCTCCACAGTAACTTTTTCTTCCTGTGTAAAGCGGCCGATCTGCAGCACCAGTAAGAACACATGAGGCCCTGGAGCCAACAGGCTGATGCACTTCACAAGCTCCTGTTGAACTTCATCATTGGACAGAGTTGTGTCGAACAAGCCAGGAGTGTCAACCACAGTGACAGGTCGTCCATCAATCTCTCCCTCTTTTTTTTTGCAAAGTTTGGTGACCGACTTTATGCTGGCTTTAGAATTAAAGCAATCCTTATTCAATATAGTGTTTCCAGTGGCACTCTTTCCACAACCAGTCTTCCCAATTAGCACCATCCTGAGATGGTCTGGGCTTTTTTCTTTATAACCTGCCATCTGTAGATCCATTGTATGTCTTCCAAACTTTTTCACCCGGGGCTTGGCTATCATTTCCCTTGTGAAGCCTCTGGATTTACCAGCTCTCATCTTTTCCACAGCATCCAACAGCTGTGGGATCTGCTGCTGGTCCTTGATGTTGAGAACAACATATCTTCCTCCACAGCTCTGACAGAGCTCCTGGATGTCTCCATTCTTCTTTATAAAGTTAACAACAGCTGGAGCTGTAGGATCTGACTCCACAGTGAACAGGATCAAGGTGAAGTCATTGACTCGAGAGCTGAATGTGTTCTGGATGGTCTTTAACTCTTCCTTGTCTTCATAAGTGGGAGGATCCAATGGTAGGACCAGGATGAAGGCATGGACGCCCTCAGGATCACAGAGGGAGATACACCTGAATGATTCCTCCATCACTGCCTCCTGAGGTTTTCCATACAAGGCAGGCAGCTCCACCAGGGAAACCCAACGTCCACACACCTCTCCCTGATGTTTAACACACTCTGATGAGTTGGCAAGCTGTCTAAACCTCCTTTTTCCCAGAATGGCATTAGCTACTGATGTCATCCCAACTCCAAACCTCCCACACAACGCTAAGTTTAGAGGAGGTTTTGATTCTGCACATTCAGATGCTTCCAAGGGCTCAACCCCTTCAGCAAAGTTTAGATGTCCTCCCCTGTTGTCACTCACAATGTTTTCCATCTTTTCCATCAGTGTTTGGAGATCATGGTCCGAAAAGTCTTTTTTGTCAATGTTAATTCCCTGCTGCCTTTGTCCGCAGTCTTGGATGAGTTGATCTACCGCCACATTTCTTCTCTTGTCATTGTGTGTTGTGATGACCATTGAGTATTTAAAAGCATCTTCACCAAACACGCTGAGGATGGACTTAAGTGTTTTTCTGTCTACTTCAGTAAAATCAGAAGGGTTCACTAACAGCAGCAGAACATTTGGTCCAGGGAGGCAATCAGCAACATGTGTCTTCATCTTGTGTCTCACTTGCCCTTTAGGCAGACTGAAGAGGTCTTTGGTTTTCACCACTGTTCTGGGTATTTTCTTCCACTTGCCCTGGGCAGTAGTTTTCTTATGCATTTTTAAAACAGATGAGTCTTTTTTTCCTGTGATGATGTTACTCAATGCTGTCTTTTCATTTTGACTCTTTCCAAAGATCACAATCCTGAGTTCAGACGCTGTAAAACAACAGAAGCAACACAATTACCATTGCTATAATTCCAGTTCAGCTCATTGTCATTATCATCTTTTCATCTGTCTTTAAGGCATTGATTTGATAAAGATGTATATGGACAGGTTTCGTCTTTATCCATGTAACAGGATGTACTATAGATTTTGATTTTTTGGCAGCGTTTTTTAAGATATTTTTTTGGGCATTTTAAAAGGGCCAGTGTGTAATATTTGGCATGGTTTATTATCAAATCTGAATCTGAATCTGAATATTCTACCCATTAATATGTTTATATAAGTGTATAATCGCTATAAAATAAAATTCGTTTGGTTTCGTAGTCTTATAATTATGCTTTTATATATATATATATATATATATATATATATATATATATATATATATATATATATATATATATATATATAGCAAGGGCCTTGCTTTAGAGAAGTCGCCATCTTGCACCGCCATGTATGTACGGCAGACCGAGCGGACAATCCAGCCAGCCAGAGAACGCGTTTCGCGTGTACAAATAAACCAACAAAGACAGCGGGAGGAAGGAAGAAGGAAACGGCAGAGAGTGTTAGTGGTTCGTCGATAGAGAGTAGTGAAAAGTTTTTTTAGTTATAAAGTTTGCGAATGGACCACACTTACCCCGCAACAGGAGAGAATGAACCCGAACGGTCATCTGCGAGGAAAAGAAGACGTAACTTCACTCCTTGTGATTCACTCTCTGCAGCGCTTTGCCTCCTGGTGATATATCTCCCCAACGATGGCAGCAGTAGCACCGAATCCCTTTCTGTGCAGCAAAATGGGAGTGGAGTCCGTAGATATTGCTAAGCTAAATAAACAGCTGAGCTCTGTTTACAAGCTATGCTGTCAGTCAGTGTGCAGGCTGGAGATTGGTGGAGCAGAGAGTTGAGCCCCCCCCCCCCCCCCCCCCCCAGGTACTGTAGTATGTGTGTATTAAGTGTGTGTGTTACACTAGAAGAGTTTGGGACGGAGTCTTTTACACTCTGGAGTGTTACCGAAGTTTCTGGAGTGCTCAAATAAACGGGCCTTTTTCCCAAACGTTACTCTGGTCTCCTGCTCGTGACGGATTCATGACAATATCGTAACATGGCTTAGATTTCTAAATAAACATTCACCTCGTCGCTAGATAGACCTACTCCTGAAAAACTTGTGTCTGCACAAGGCTTTTTGTCCCTACGAGGCCGCCGTCATTGACCCAATGGGAGGGGTGAGCGAGTGAGTCCTGCAATCTAGAATTTGACCACTGACGTCACTGTTTTCAACCCATTTTACACACTGGCCCTTTAAGCCTTTAATTGATAGGACAGATGAGCGTGAAAGGGGAAGAGAGAGAGGGAGTGACATGCAGCAAAGGGCCACAGGCTGGAGTCATACCAGGGCCGCTGCGGCAACAGCCTTGTACATGGGACGCCTGCTCTACCACTAAGCCAGGCCTGGCAGCGTTAATTCTGACTCTACTCAGTGTTTAACAAAATGCAGCTTCCTTATTCATTTTTACTGAAGCCAACCATTCGTACTTGACATCCTGGATTGTATTTCCTGTCTAATTGGTATGTGAAAGTAACACAATCCCAGCCCCTTGTGTAGTTTAAAGGCAAGTCTGTGATTGGTCTGAATGCCCAACTACTTAACTCACCATGTGCTGCGGTTGCTGATTCCGCCATATTTCTACGTTGGTACCACTGAAGAAGCTGTTAGTGTCTGTAGAGTTTAAGGAAAAACAGCACAAAATGATTAAACTGAAACACAGAAATGTTACGTAAGTTAGTTTTCATAAACAATCTCACTTTCTTTGGGAAATCCAAACATTATGGCCAGTATACTGCATTAATAACTGCATGAAGCACAGCCTTTAAGACCAACTGTTTAACATGCGAAGTGTCCTGTATACTTTAATTTTAGTATTTTAGACTAACCATTCTGTTTTTTGTTTTTTTTTATATATATCTTCATTTCAATTACACATAAACTTTTGTGACTATCTGGGTATTGCTAAATGATGTAATATTGGTATAGGACTAACAACTTTTACCAAACCAATACATTCTCAGTCCGACCTCGTCACATATTAACGTTTCAATCATGGACTTTCCACGTCCACATATGGCGTCCAAGGTACCCTGGGTGTGTTGGTTGTTGACGTTCTGGGACATCATGTCAACTTCAGCCTGTTACATGCTTTGTCTTCTGTCAAGATACACTTCAGTTTTCACAGGAAATTTAATGTTAACTTACTGTCTCTTTCAAAATAAATGCAATATGTCGGTACAACATGTGGTTAGGTTTAGGAAAAAAGGTTTGGTTTCTGATGTTGCAGGTCACTGCCCAAGCGCTGTATTTCAGCGGCTTCGGAGTGTGACTGAGCTCACCCCAGGGGTGGGGTTAAATGTAACAGGCAGAGGGTTAGTTGTAACACTTGCCGGAAAAGTCTGTTTAACACAATTCAAAACAATTCTAGCAATATTCTATAGGCCAATACTGTTTATGGATCTATTTATGATAGATATCCAAAATCTGTAAATCCCTCATCTAACCACCAATGCTTCATGAATAGAAAGAACAACACCCAGGCAGATGCATAGTATGTGTGGATATTATATATTTTTCTCTTAGATCTGTGATAGATTGATCGATAGTTGTATGTAGTTACTAACCTCTCTATCTAACTCAGGGTAAGGACAAGAATAAGTCTGAGTGGGCCATATTCAAAGCCTCCGTTGTGGAGGCGGCTGCTAGGAGCTGTGGTCAGAAGGTTGACGGTGCCTGTCAGGGCGGCAACCAAAGAAGGGAGACCGTCAGTCTAAAGGAGGCCTTTCGGGTCTGGCTGGCCCAGGGGTCTCCTGAAGCAGCAGACAGGTACCGGTTGGCCAGAAGGGCTGCAGCTGTGGCGGTTGCTGAAGCAAAAACCCAGGTATGGGAGGAGTTCGGGGAGGCAATGGAGAAGGACTTTCTATTGGCTGAGGTAGTTAAAAAGCTCCCCAGTGGCAAGGCGCCGGGTGTGGATGAGATTCGCCCTGAGATGCTGAGGGCTCTGACCGATTGTCCAACCTCAGATTCAGGAGGAGCAATGCGGAATCCGTCCTGGCCGTGGAACAGTGAACCAGCTCTTTACCCTTGCAAGGCTGCTGGAGGGGGCGTGGGAGTTTGCCTATCCAGTCTACATGTGCTTTGTGGACCTGGAGAAGGCTTACGACCGCGTCCCTCGGGGGGTCTTGTGGGGGGTTCAGCGGGAGTATGGGGTTCCAGGCTCGCTACTATGAGCCATCCGGTCCCTGTATGACCAAAGTGAGAGCTGTGTCTGCATACTTGGTGTAAAGTCGACCACATTCTCGGTGGGTGTTGGCCTCCACCAAGGTTGTCCCTTGTCACTAATCCTGTTTGTGATCTTCATGGACAGGATCTCGAGGTGCAGCCGGGGGGAGTAAGGGGTCCTGTTTTGGGACCTCAGAATTGCATCCCTGCTTTTTGCAGATGATGTGGTTCTGTTGGCTCCATCACACCATGACCTCCAGCATGTACTGGAGCATTTTGCAGCCGAGTGTGAAGCAGCTGGGATGAGAGTCAAAACCTCCAAGTCTGAGGCTATGGTCCTGTGTCGGAAACCGGTGGTTTGCCCTCTCTGGGTTGAGGGAGAGTTATTGCTTCAAGCGAAGGAGTTCAAGTATCTTGGGGTCTTGTTCACGAGTGAAGGTAGAATGGAGTGTGAGATGGATTGCCGGGTCAGTGTGGCTTCTGCAGTGATGCGGGCACTGTGCTGGACTGTTGTGGTGAAGAGGGAGCTGAGCCTGAAAGCAAAGCTTTCAATTTACTGGTCCATCTATGCCCCAACCCTCACCTATGGTCATGAGCTCTGGGTAGTGACTGAAAGAATGAGATTGCAGATACAAGCTGTGGAATAGAGTTTCCTCCATGGGGTGTCTGGGCTCAGCCTCAGAGATAGATGGAGGAGTTCGGACATCTGGAGGGAGCTCGGAGTAGAGCCGATGCTCCTTCGCCTCAAAAGGGGTCAGTTGAGGTGGCTCAGGCATCTGATCAGGATCCTCCTGGGCGCCTCCTGTTAGAGGTGTTCTGGGCACGTCCCACTGGTAGGAGGCCCGGGGCAGACCCAGAACACGCTGGAGGGATTATATATCTCATCTGGCCTGGAAACACCTTGGGGTCCTCCAGGAGGAGCTGGAAAGTGTTGCTGGGGAGAGGGACATCTGGGGTGCTTTGCTCAGCCTGATGCCCTCTGTGACCCGGCCCCGGATAATCGGATGAAAATGGATGGATGGATAGATAAGTATTCGTACATGTATACATCCATCTGTTAGTCTATCATCCATATTCAATGGTTGGACTGATAGATGTACATACTAGATTGGGTAACCTACATCCTACATTTTTTACTGTGCACTTTGAGATTTGTATTCAAATGTAAAGTGCGCTATAAATAAAATCTATTATTATTATTATCCACATGTCAAAATATTGAATATATGAATATAAGATAAGACTGTGAAATTGTGTGTCAAGAAGATACCTGACAAATTAAAATACAACGTATATCTTCATTTAATTAAGGACATTAGTTCAAACTGAACCTGAGTTTAAAGTGCAAAAACAGAGAAAATGTGCAATCGGCAGCTCAGTTTTAACACCACCTTACAACACTGCTGTAATTTAGGCATCAAGACAGTTATTAAGAAGATATCTGGTTGGATTCAGTGACTTACACAGACAGCTCAGTAAACGAAAAAAAGTATGAAGAAGAAATTAACTTATGTCAGCCAAAAGCACTCTTTGTCACTGAACTCTGCTGAAACGGATGCACAAAATGATCAACCCTGTGTGATCACGTTACAAAATCCTGCGTTACGAAATCCTTTCATATTACTGCCACTGAAGGCCCAGCACACTATGGCCAACTGCACACAGATGAGTTCACATATATGATTAGACCTCTTCTTAGGAGTTTGTGGGCGTGTACAGGCTGTGATTCATCAACATATTCATCAGTTTCCCATTAGCCTTATTCCACCTGTTAGGGCGGAACATAATACATCTTCATCATTCCTGTTACATGTAGTCTTCTTAACTCAAGCAGAACCCAGTGCTGCTTTACCTAACTTCAGTCTGAGCAGAGGTCTAATCAGCTACAATAATTTAACACCTTTGGTGAGCAGGACATTTAAGTTAAAAATACCACCACACTCAAAGCATAGCGTTTAATAAAGAAAACAAATTGTCCTCCTGTAAAAGAGCTACTGTAGGTCTCTGGTGGAATATAATCATAGTTTGTTCATACCACATTGTGTAGGCACTACAGACCTCATTTGACTTCATTTTAGCTTTTTAATATATTAACAAATATCTTCGTTTAGTTCTCAAAATACAGGCCAACTTTTAAAATAAAATCTTGTTGTTCACTGCCCTCCCTCTATTTTGATATGTTTGATATGCATTGAGCCAGCTGTTTTTTTCTTGTAGTTTCAGTTCAGTTTTGCTCACAACATATAATGTGTGAATCAACAGTATAATACACCTTACCTTGATAACTACAAAAAGTGATTCTGGTCCATCTGATAGCCAAGCCTAAACATCTGAACAATACACACCTGGGATTATCAATTAACATTTTTGATTAATTTTATGATACATTCATTGAGTCAATATGTTTTATGGCCATACCAAAAATAAAAAATCCCCTAACAAAATCCTCAACTTTAATAAAGTGATTAAAGGATGAAATGAATCAGTCTTTTTTGATGAAATCAACTTTCTGCAATGAAAAAATTTAAATATGGTACAGTTACACTGCTGTTAGACTGCCCTATCAGCCTATCCTGGTTGGGATCCGTCGCAGCAGGTCCAGTGTTGGGCCAGTGCTGGTAAGTCTAGTTCCCGTACAGACCACCTGTGTGTAACGCCGCAAGTTTACTTTATGCTGTGGGCTCGTATTATGGAGCCTCACCCTGTCTGTAACATGCACAGCATTTAAATGTTGATTTAGAATTTGAGTGTCAGCATTACGAAGCAGCAAACTTAAAAACATTTGGTACAGCCCTGATGTATTTTTATACATTTGTTGAATTTATTTTGTTAAAGCGTACTCACCAGGTGAAGTCCTGCGGTGTCCTTCTTCCTCGAGGCTCATAAATTAAAGTACTTGCTTGCAAGGATATCAGATTACGTGAGAAAAACCTTTCCATCAGGGTGGGGAGACGGGGCTTTGTCTGGTGTGACAACAATAAAACCACCAAGGTTGACTGACTGAACCATGACTTTTCATTCCTGAGGCTGAGGTGATAAAATTTATAACACTGATCTGCTACCTAATGGCATCAATATAATGGCTTATCTATGGTTGGGAAATGTAAGTGTGAACAAATACACTAAATAACATCCTGACTACAATACAGGGTTATTGGTTCAGTAGTTGTGGTTTTAGAGGAACTCAGAGGCATGCCCTGTGTCTGCCTTTCTCCCTCTTTGTGATGCCCTGGTCTCTTAACTGTTTATTTCAGTCACTGGTTTTTCATCATAGCAGTCATGTCTTTCAGTACAGACATACACACCCACATCCAGACACTTTAACTCTTTCTCTATTAAAACAACACATATTGTGTAGGCATACAAACAGTCCAATCTGTTGTTGAAGACTGACCTTTAATATGAAAGTTCATTATAATGTAGAAACCACAATTACAAAACAAAAGGTTGTTGCAGCAACAGAGGTAACTGGTAAAACCTGTCCAAAGCAGGTTGTTCAGCACATAAAGTCGATGAACCCTTCTGATAAAATCTGACAGTGGCATGCTACAGTAGTCAACCATGGCAGCAGATATGTTACTGCAAAACATTTTCCTTCAGACGTCACGGGACGCAGTGTCGACTTCAGCCTTACATGCATTGTCTGTTTTCAAACTACACTTCTTCTTTCACAGGAAATGTTCAGTTTGCATACAGTATCTTTCAAAATCAACACACTACATCAGTACAACACTGTGAAGTGATTTTTTTCCCTTCTTGAAAGTAAAATTAATATGAGCTTTATACCTTTATGCATTAAATTGTTTGTTTCTGTCATGTAGTTTTACTATTATTTGTAAGTTTAGCCTGGTAAATGCAGTTAATATGTTCTGTAATGTCTCTTGAATACATGTTATAACATAAACAAATGCACATCAGTTAATCGGTTTAATTTGTGTAAAAGACACAAGAAGAGATGACCACAGAAAAAAATGACCAAACAAACTTTGCAGTTAATAAAACCTTTAATAACATTCTGTCCTGAACTTTACAAAGAAAATTCACATAGTGTTATTAGTTATAATGTTCAGTGATGTGTTATATATTGTGAATAAACTGGGCCCAGTTGATTCTTGTAAACACATTTCGAACACTAGTCTGACATGATCCATCTAATACACACCCAAACACAGTTGCAAGAGTTCACTCACAAATCTGACTTACAAAGGCCTGAGTGACTGTTTGACATTATAGTGTTTGCAAGGTGCACCTCTCCCCTTACCTGTCCTTACCTCGCTGCATAGAGGTTCAAGAGGATTTGACAGAGACTAAGAGGCCCACCACTCAATTTCAAAGATTACAACAATATCAGGTTTTGTAAGAAGAGAGATATATGCACAGGTCTGCTCGTAAGGTACATACCGTGGCAGAATTTGTAAGACGTGTACCATTCGTTAAAGAAAACATGAGTGATAAGGCAAAACTCTACATTTAATAGGATTTAGATTAAACTATAAGACATCACGTAATTTTATTATCAGTAAACAAAAAAAAAGAGAACATTGACATGATCCCTGCTCAAAAATGTATGTACTCTTAGTTCTTAATAGTGTGTATTGCTCCCTTTAGCATCAATGACAGCTTGCAGTCTTTTAAGATAGTTGTGGACGAGGCCATTTATTTTCTCAGGTGGTAAAGCTACTCATTCTTCTTGGCAAAAAGCCTCCAGGTCTTGTAAATTCTTGGGCTGTCTTACATTGAGTGCATGTTTAAGATCTTCCCAAAGTGGCTCAGTTATATTGAGGTCATGAGAGTGTGATGGCTGCTCCAGAACCTTTACTTTGTGCTGCTGTAGCCAGTGAAGGGTCGGTTGGGCCCTGGAAAGTCCAAGTGCGTCCCATACACAACGTCTGAGCAGATGAATGCAAATTGTCTAGTATTTTCTGATAACATGTTGCATTCATAGGCCTTGTTTGCCTCTTCAATCACTGCATTCCTGGTTTTGACCAAAAGTTCAATTTTACTTTTTCACTCCAAATGACTGTTCCAGAAGTTTTGAGGCTTGTCCAGATGCTGTCTTGTATATTATAATTAGGCTGTTTTGTGGCCTTGATGCAGTAACGGCTTTCTCCTGGCAACTCGACCGTGCAGCCCATTTTTGATCAAGTACCTCCTTATTGTGCACCTTGAAACAGCCGCACCATTTTTTTGCAGAGAGGCCTGTATTTCAGCTGAAGTTGCTCGTGGGTTTCCTTTGCATCCCAAGCAAATCTCCCTGGAGCTGTGGCTGAAATGTTTGTTGCTCTGCTTGACAGTGTCTTGGTATCAACAGAACCCCTAATTTTCCACTTCCTTATCAGAGTTTGAACACTACTGATTGGTATTTTCAAATATTTGGATATCTTTTTTATCCTTTCCTAGTTTGTAAAATTCAACTTTTCTTGCAAACACATTCTCACTCCTTAGTCATCAATTATCAGCATCTGGTCATGGACTTTCTCATCGAGATATGACGTGCAAGTTACCCTGCATTGGTGGTTGACGTTCTGTCTGTTTTCAAACTACACTCCCGTTATCACAGGGAATGTAAAGTTTGAATACAGTCTCTGTCAGTCTCTCTACAATTTTCACACTACTTCAGTAGCACACCACAAGTTGACTTGTTTTTCCTTCAACAGCAAACACGTGGTTACGTTTCCCCAACACATGCATGTGGTTGGGTTTAGAAAAAAAAACTGGGTTTGGCTTGCGAGGCGAAGTCCGGCCTCCTCGGTGAAAAATGGTAGTTGTTGTAAAGAGTTAGTAAATTTGTTGTAAATTTATGAACTCAACTGTATGTTACAGAAAAAACAACAACATGAAATCTTAATATCTCAGTTTTGCCACTTGAGACTGTGCTGCTGTCGTAACCTATAAAATGGTGCAGGTCTTCTCTCTGGCTTTCTTTACATGTTCTTGTATCCAGTCATTTATTTCTTCCTCGTGTGCTGCCTTCAGTTCAGTGATTTCTTTGGTCAGATCTTCGTCATTTGGGGAATGAATTATGCCGATAAGTTCATTCATTTCATCTTCTTGTCTTTTCTTCAGTTTCTTAAAGTCTCTCCGATATGGTTTGTGTTTGCTCAGCTGCTGGACTATCAAGTCATTGTGTTTGAGGTGCTTCTCCTTCAGAAACTCCAATTCCTTGTCATGCTTTTCCGCCAGAGCTGCGTAGTCATCGTCATATCTTTGTCTGAAGTCATTGAATTCTTCAGCTTGCTTTCGGGCCTCTTCTTCATGTTTTTTCTTAATTACTGCCAGGTTTCTCGCAAGAGTTTCTTGTAGTTCATTTAGTTCTTTCTCCTCCTGTTCTTTTCTGATTTCACCTTCTCTTCTTTTAATTTCGTAGTCTTTTTTTTCTCGTTCATATTCGTCTTGAAGCATTTCAAGTTGATTTTGTTCCCACTGCATCTGTTCAATTTCGTCCTGTCTTTTTGACTTCCTTTCCTGTGCTTTTCTTTCTTCTTGTTTTCTCCTCATCTTTTCCTTTTCCTTCTCAATGCGTTCCAACATTTCCTTGATTACTTCGCTGTTCAGTTCCTTCTGTCGTTGAGATTTGGTTTTTTGTTCTGCCAACTCTTTTTTCTTTGCTTGCATTCGTTTTTTATGTTTACTTTCGAAGTCCATCATCTCTCTCTGTATCTCTCCTTCCTTTTCCTTCAGGATCCTCCTCATTTCCTTTTGTATGGCTGCCTCAGCATCTTGGAACATCTCAGAGGTGTAGCAGCGACCACCATTTTTTTTTCACCATTGATTCGACTTTGCTCAGTAGCTCTGTGACTTGAGCGCGACTCTGATCTTTGTTGTTGAAGACCTGGTATCTTCCTCCACAGTCATCGATCAGTTTGTCAAGAAAGCCTTTCTTGTCGTCCTGTATGTATTTCTCAAATGTTTGATTTTGAAGATCATCTCCTCTGGTGAAGAGAACAATGACGTAGTCTTCTGAGTTCTTACCAAAAAACTCCTTGATCAGTTCCACAGTATCTTTCTCCTCCTGTGTGCAACGGCCGATCTGCAGCACCAACAAGAACACGTGAGGTCCAGGAGCCAACATGCTGACACATTTCACAAGCTCCAGTTTAACTTGTTCATTGGTCAGAGTTGTGTCGTACAAGCCAGGGGTGTCGACTATGACCACAGGCCGTCCATCAATCTCCCCTGTTGCTTTCTGGCAGATCACGGTCACTGAGTTTGGGCTGGTTCTGGATGTGAAGCATTGTTTGCCCAGAATAGTGTTTGCAGTGGCACTCTTTCCGCAACCAGTCTTCCCAATCAGCACCATCCTGAGACACTCTCTGCTCTGAAGTTTATAACCAGCCATCTTTGGTACAGATTGTTGGTGTGCGATCTTCTTCACCCGGGGCTTGGCCATCATTCGCTTTGTGAAACAACTGGACTGACCAGCTGTCATCTGTTCCACAGTGTGCAACACATGGAAGACCTGCTGCTTGTCTCTAACGTCGAAGACAACAGATCGTTCTACACAGCTCTGACGGATTTCCTGGATGTGCACATTCTCCCTTAGACACCTTACGACGACTGGAGAATTAATATCAGACTTCACAGTGAACAGAATCGTGATGAAGTCGGTTACTTGTGAGCTGAATGTGTTCTGGATGGCCTCTAACTCTTTCTTGTCTTCATCAGTGAGGGGACCCACCGGTAGGACCAGGATGAAGGCATGGACGCCCTCAGGATCACAGAGGGACATACACTTGAATGATTCCTCCATCACTGCCTCCTGAGGTTTTCCGTACAAAGCAGGCAGCTCCACCAGGGAAACTTTACGTCCACACACCTCTCCCTGATGTTTAACACACTCTAATGAGTTTGCAAGTGGACCAAGCTTTCTTTCACCCAGAATGGCATCAACTACTAAACTCTTCCAGGCTCCGTGTCTCCCACATAATACTAATTCTGAGGAGGTTTTGAGGTCACAGATACCGTCATGGGATCAGCCCCTTCAGTACAGTTAAGATGTCCTCCTTTGTTGTCCATCACTATCTTCTCCATCTTTTTAATCAGTTCTTGATAATCATGTTCTGAAGGATCTTTTCTATCAAAGTCAATGCTGTGCTGCCTTTGTCTGCAGTCTCGGATGATTTGGTTCACGGAAGAATTCTCTACCTCACCAGTTTGTGTCTGGACGACCATCAAGTATTTTAAAGCATCTTCACCAAAGAAACCCAAGATGAACTTGAATTTTTGCCTATCTGATTCATTGAAATCAGACGGCTTCACTGACAGCAGGAGAACATTTGGTCCAGGGGGGCAAAGAGCAACGCACTTTCTCATCTCGTGTCGTGTTTTATCCATTGACAGACGTAAGACTGGAGTTTTCACTACCTTCAACTTTTTCCCCATCCATTCTCTGTAGGACTGTACATTGCTTTGGGATTTTCGGATTAGGAAAAACTTTGTCCTTCGTGATGAAGTTACTTAGTGTTGTTGTTTCGTCTTGTGTCTTTCCAAACACCACAATCCTGAGTTCAGATGCTGTAAAACAAAAAAAAGCCAAAGCATTAAAATCAACTTTATGAGTGTATTCTTTTTTTCATCGGTTTACACATCGATGTATTAAAGTTATATGGAGATAGTCAGGGTGAATGGGATAAAGTTTGAAGAATTCCTTCTATGTTTGAGGTTATATAATAATTGCTTTCTGGCTTTACAGTAAAGGACAAAACAAACCGCTGTGACTGGCTTCAGAACAGCCGCTCCTATTATCTATACAGCTCTACACCCGGCAGCAGCTAAATGTTTGCCCTCTGCTAGTGGATGCACTGCCCCATGACACTTCACACCCCTGTCCTATTTCAAGCCTCCCCGTCCCTGATAACACACATTTTTTACCCCACTCACTCCCTACTTGTACATCTCAGCTCCCATAGCAGCTCTTCTTTGCTCCACTAGCAGCTCAACTCCTCTCCTCACTTCTTGTGGTTGTCAAGCTGTGCACCAGAACCAATGAGTAGTATTGATCATGTTGAGCACCACAGGCAGAAAGGCGCTGCTATCAAGGCTGTTCTAAATTGACATGGCTTCTCAAATTGGCCAACATTCACACTGCTCCACTCTTAAAAGCCCCGCAAAACAGGTATGTGGAAATGGCTATGCATAAGTGTGGACTTAAAAAAAATAATTAGATACAGTAGCATGCAAAAGTCTGGGCAACCCTGGTCAAATTTTTGTTTACTGTGAATAGTTAAATGAGTGGAAGATGAACTGATCTCCAAAGGATGTGAAGTTAAAGATGAAACATGCTTCTCTTGTTTTGTACAATTTTAGAATAAAAGTTTTGGCACCCCAAGACATTGAGCTCTCAGATAACTTTACCCAGGGTCTCGGCTCTGGCTTGTTCACAGTGATCATTAGGAAAGACCAGGTGATGCTAATTTCAAAGCTTTATAAATACTCTGACTCCTGAAACCTTGTCCCAACAATCAGCAGCCACGGGTTCCTCTAAACAGCTGCCTAGCACTCTGAAAAATTAAAATAACTGATGCTCACAAAGCAGAAGAAGACTATAAGAAGATAGTAAAGTGTTTTCAGGGAGCTGTTTCCTCAGTTCGTAATGTCATTAAGAAGGAGGTCATGTTGAGGTCCGGAAGACCAAGACATCTTCCTGAGAGAGCTGCTCATAAGATTGTAAAAAAGGCAAATCAAAACCCCCGTTTGGCTGCAAAGACCTGCAGGAAGATTTCTCAGACTCTGGAGTGGTGGTGCACTGTTCTGCTGTGACACCTGGACAAATATGACCTTCATGGAAGAGTCACCATAAGAAACCTTTCCTGTGTCCTCACCACAAAATTCAGCATGCAAAGTTTGCAAAGGAACATCTGAACAAGCCTGATGCTTTTTGGAATTAAGTTAAAGTAGAACTTTTTGGACACAATGAGCAAAAGTATGTTTGGAGAACAAACTGTTAAACACGGGGTGGATGGATGATGCTTTGGGCTTGTGTTGCAGCCAGTGGCATGGGGAACATTTCCACAGGACAATGATCCTAAACACACCTACAAATCCACAATGGACGACCTCAGGTGGAGCATGGTGAAGGTTTGCCGTGGCCCTCATAGCACCCTGACTGGAACATCATTAAAACGTCTGTGGATAGAGCTCAAAGAGCAGAGCATGAAGACGGCCCAAGAATCTCACAGAGCTAGAAGCCTTTTGCAGGAAGAATGGGTGAAAATCCCCCAAACGGCCCAACCCTGCCCAAATGTTTGCTTCAGGCCCTTTTCCTTTTTGTTATTTTGAAACTGTGAAAGATTGAATTAGAGATCAGCTCATTTTCTACTTGTATAACTACTCACTACTATTAACAGCAATTAAATTTTGACCAGAAGTGCCAAAACTTTTGCCAGCTCCTGTAGGGTCTGTTCAATTTCAGTGAGCCGGTGCTCCACTTAACATGAAACAGCAAGAGCTAGGAAAACTGTTTAAATAGAGTGTAATCACAATCACAATCACAATCACAAAATTGTCTTGCTGACAAAACAGCCAACATCAAGCCAAAGGGTAAAATCCATGGTAATTTTCCAAGTTGACAAATATGGACAGTGAAGTTCACAGTGTGATTGCTTAAGCCTGAGTGACATTTGTCAGATTTCTTTCTTATCAGTCTCCCTTGAATTGTTTGTGTTGGTATGCTCCATTTGGTCGTGGTCACGTGTACGGCACGTTTGCCACTGAGATTTAAGGGCGGCTCTGCCGATTACGATAACTGTGAAATGTTGTGCAGGCTCCACCTATTTGGTGATTGGAAAAGTGAATTTCCCTCCCCCACAGAAATCGGTCAGAGTGATGCAGTGTCACACTGATGATGAAATGCAGTAAAATAATTTGACAGTTCTGCCTGATATCCAACTGATTCTCACTCCGACCTCATCACATATCAATAATATCTAAAGCAACACTTTGCCTGTCAATTCCAGCTTGTTAGGGGCATATTTGTGCAGTCAACACTACAACAGGAATCTTTTCCTGTTTAAATCTGCACACATTCTGAGGCTAAGTTTCCAGTTTCTTTCACCAGTGACTGGTGATTTCGTCTATTAAGATCTCAAAGGATCTTTGTCTCTGTTCTTTCCTTTCATTTGTCAGTTTGGCTGAAACCACTGTACAGTGTTTTATTCTCCATTTACAAAATAAACCCTTCACACAAAGTAATTGTAAAGAGGACTTTCTACAACCTAAAAATATGACAGACTATTAAAAATAGTGTCCTCCTCTTCTGTTCACTGAAGACACCTCTGTGGGTTCAGTGCCAACATTTTTTATGTGCATGACTCCAAGGAGCCAACTGAAACTAAATGGTTAGACAAGTCAGCACTAAGAACACTCCCCATTCTGTTGGCCACATCTGTTTTTTTGCACTTCCTCTTTGTGTGGTTGACCTTATTCTGTCGCTATGCTGGGTATTTGGAATAACATATCCCTTTTTGCTAACAGACCAGACTCACCGAATGATGATGCTGCCATTATGTCACTTTGGTGCAGACTTGTGGGAGAGAAATTCGAGTGGAAGCTGTTTGGCGTCTGTTGGTTGAAGGAAACAAAGACACAATTGGAACAGTGAAATATAGGTGCTGTCCTGTACATTAAAGGCAAAAAGCCCAAAAAAATAATCTTAGTGAAATATAGATAAAGTAACCAAACGCTAATCGCCCGGTCGTAATGCTATAAATGTAGTCAGAGTAAATTTATAATTAGTAGACCTATAAACCTGTTCATCCAAGTTGGGTCATTAGTGAGTAAAAGTGTTAATGCCTGTAATGGTTTAAAAATAAATATGACTTCACATCATGTCAACCACGTTTGCACACTGAGTCCGAACTTCCCTCCGTGATTAAAAGTTTCAGAACAGGTCCGATTTTCTGCGTTTTTTGCATCCATCAAAGCCTTTAGAGACGTTTGACCAGGAATCAGTGAGTAAATGTGGCGGCGGGACACATCTGTGATAAGACGGAGGGACAGAGTGCACAGAATCATTCTCTAACCCAGATAGCTCACGTTCAACAGGTCAGATAGTAATAGTCAGGAATGTGATGATGAGGAGGAAGATGGCACAAAGAATGCGGAGAGCAGCTCCGCCCCTTCATGCAGCTGCAGTGCCAAATGAAAGACAGGGAGGGAGCGATGACAGTCAGATAGTTATCTCCAGTGGAGAGAGGCAAAGGAGGAAATGGCCTATATTCTGTCACGTATTGCGAATTTTCACAATGAAAGAACAATAAAACGTATCAGAATCAGTGTGCAAGGTTTCAGTGTGGAAGGACTTTTTTGGATAATTCTAAAATAAAGCATCCGGGAAAAAAATACTCAGTGTGCAAAGGCCTTAAACCAAGTGCAGCTGAACTGAACAAATACTTGTGTTTAATTTTCAGCAATCAGGCAAACATTTCAGAAAAAAATCAGTTTTCTCTGGCGGCAGCTAGCTGTCATTTATTTTGCTATTTCCTCCTCACATACTGAACATGCTGCACTCACCTGAGGTTGTTACTGTTGCTCTGTCATTGAAGTTTACGTCCTCTTGTAGTTTTTGTTGAAGCTCTCGTGCTCTCTCAAACTTTGGTCCTGCTCCATCTTATTTAAAACAGTCAGCACCTGACGATGATCAAGAAACTGCTCACATTAGTCCATTTAAAGATTTTTCTGTAACGCATAAACACAGTCTGTATCTTTTGCATACATTTTAATTGTGGATTTATTTGCTGATTGTCTACTCACCAGGTTTATTTCTGGTTGTGTGAATCTCCATCAAAGCATATCAGCGTCCCCGCGTAATGTGGTTAAATCAGCCTCGGCAACCTTTATGTCAGCACAGATGACAGGGCAGGGCCCAACCGGTATGGCAACAATGAAACAGCCCAGCACAACCCTCACAGTCACTTCACGTTTAAGTGATGTGACTGTGAGGGTTGGGCATCTGAGAAAACAGGCCAAGTCAGTCGCTTCTTTACAACATGCAAAACCATGCACACCTCAAACACCAACAAAATTATATTTCACTAAATGTTGGAGGTGTCTGTGAAATTAAGGGTTGCAGCAATATACTGGTTTCAAGGTATACCGTGATATAAAAGTCGTTATCATACCGTGTACATTTTCTTATCTATGATATTGAAAAAAGCAACTGGACATTAAATGTCCCCTTTATTTTAGTTATTTTCTGAAGGTAGACTTTTTACACATCCTGCCATTAACAAAATGGTTTCAAGTTTCATTTTTAGTAATAAAATGTTTGTTCAATCAACAATAAGCTGTTTTCATTACTTTAAGGATCATTTTTGACTGATAATAAAATAAATTCTGTGGTACCGTGATACCATGAAATGGGATATTTTCTGAAATAGTATTATCGTACCCATAAAATCCCATACCATTGCAACCCTGGTAATATTATTTCAAAAGTTAGGGACCTCGCGAATATATATATATATATATATATATATATAGTTGACCCCCTGAACATGCTCAAAAACTCACTGGCTTGTTCGTCTCATCGAGACCTACAAATCACGCACTAACACCTCTGAACCTAAATCCAACAGGAAGTGAGCTAGTGCCTCTGAACGTAACATGAGCAAATGTGAAGAAATTCTTAGCTGCGAGCTAAAGTGGAGAGGGGTCTAAAATCATCTACGTGAGCTGGAGTCTAAGGTCGCGCCCAACGCTGCTTCCAGCTTTAATTGGATTAGAACTTGCCTTTTGATATTTTTCTGTCAGAAAAATAGGGCCTGTGTAGGAACAGAGACATGAGCATGAATCAGAACGTCTCCTTTTGTCTGCAGATGTGGAATTTTTATGGAAACTTGAATAGGTGTGGATGAGAGCAGGGATTTTCCCATCAAGGAAAATCAAAAGTGAAACTCTTCCACAGCAGGGTGTCGCCACTGCTATACATGTTGTTAAAATAATACAGGGAAACTGACATTTACATTTTACTGTAATTAAATTATCCAAGTACATCATCAGAGCCTCTTCTTGGTTTCATTCCTCTAAGAAGAATATGTATTTATAGTAGGGCTTGGCAATTAATCAAAAGTTACTGAAACTGACATTCTGACTTTTAACCAACCTAATTTCTGTCATGTTCAATTAATTCATTGCTTCTTACACACTGCTGCCTACACATTGAAAGTACATCAACAAGTGTTACTCTATAGGTTAAAGTAAAGTAGATTTCCTTGTGGGTTTATTTTATAATTGACATTTATTTTATTTTAAATTGGCATTATTCCATGTGTGACCATGCCAACCGGAAGTGACAAAAAACCCGAGATTGTTGCATCACCCACGGTAGATTCAAAAAAGCTAGGACACAAAAAAGCTGCCACATCAGTCTTGTGGTGTTGCCAAGGTAAGCAGGTGTGCTACCTGTTGAACCAGAGTCACATTCCCACATGCCTGTTGAAGGGAGTGTTTGACACTGTGGGTTCTGCCATTTTACTTTTTGTAAACAGAAATCTAGTGAATGGTTCTGCTCCCTCTTGCTTTAGGGTGCTCTCACACCTGCCCTGTTTGGTTCGGCTCAATTGAACCCAAATTCGTTTGCACCCTCAGTGTGGTTCTTTTGATCAGGTGTGAAAACAGCAGTCACACTTGGGTCCAGATTGAGACCACCTCTTCGATAAGGTCTCAGTGCTGTTGTTTTGGTGTGCACCCAAACAAACTCCGGTTACATACTAACTCTGGTGCAGTTCATTTTTTGTTAAGAACATGTTCCAACCTCAAGCCAAACCAACTGCAGTCACATGACACATTGTTTGGGTTAAACATGAGCATGTTACAGTCCTGGAGGATTATTAATGTGCACCTCCTCCTGTACTGCCTTAATATGCACATTCAGCACATCCAATGCATCAAAACATTGTTTTCTAGTTGGAGTCGCACCTCGTTTGTGTCATTCTAATTCTTTTAGACCTTGACTTAGCTTTTGATACAGTCAACCATTCTATTCACCTGAGCCATCTTGATCACTTGGTTGGTATCCAGGGTAGCTCCCTCCGGTAGTTTGGCAGCTACTTTAAAAATAGATCCATCCATTTTTCAAAACTGAAAACATGTTCTCATCCTCTGCTCCCATCACCTGTGGTGTACCCCAAGGCTCCATCTTGGAACCCATCTTATTTGCCCTTTATGTTCCCTTAAGGCTCCATCCTCCATAAACACAATATCTCCCACCACTGTGATGCAGATGATTCTCAGCCTTACCTCCTATTAGAACCGGGTGATAAGATTAACAACACAGTTAGGTCCCTCCTTGACTCCCTCCAAGATGTGAAATCTTGGCTGGAAAAAAACTGTCTGAAAGTAAAGTCAACTTTATTTATACAGCGAAAAGAGAAAAACAAAAATGAAAGAAGAGAAACACAAAGAATGGGGGGCATTGTGCTCCCTCTTTTTTGGCCTCGTTAAAAAACTTTCGACTACAGCATTTTGGAGTTGTTGAAGACGGACTGAACAAGACTGAGTTATGCCAAAATGTGATGTGTTGTAGCTGCATGAAACCTTATTTTAATACTTGTTTGACCTGTTTGTCAAACTTAAGTTCCAGATCAAATATGAATCAAAGAATTTTAACATGTGATTTAACCGAGGGCGCCAAAGGGCAAAGATGAAGAGAAATAACGCTGGTCAAGTGCTGTGATCCAAATAAAAGAACTTCAGTTTTGCTCTTATTGAGCTGGAGATAATTTGCAGCCATCTGCGATTTGATGTGGTGAAGACAGTTACTGAGTTCAGCTAGTTTGGTGATGTTGTTTGGCTCTAAAGGGAGGTAGATCTATGTGTCATCCACATAGCAGTGAAACAGTATGTTATGTTTTTGACAAATGTGACCTATAGTGGAAGTAAATAAATGGAGAAGAGCATTGAACCAAGTATGGAACCTTGGGGTACACCACGGGAGATGGGAGCCGAGGACGAAAAAGAGTTACTGATAGAAACAAAGATGAATCTGTTAGATGAATATGAAGAGATTCAGTTTAAAGCCAAACCAGAGACCCCGACCTATTTCTTTAATCTGTGAATGTGAATGGCGTGATTTACAGTGTCAAAGGCTACAGTTAGCTCTCGGAGCAAGAGGGCGGAGCAGTTTCCTCAGCAGTCAGCAGCTAAGAGGAAGATATTTGTTGTTCTTAATAGGGCTGACTCAGTACTGTGAATGCTTTGGAACAGTTTAACCTTTTCAATTAAGTGCTCCTCCTCTGCGGATACATGCAAATCTAAGCTGAAGACCCACATGCTTTCTAAGGCCTTTGATTGTCCTCAAGGTTTCAGTTTTATCTTTCATAATTTATTTTCAGATCTTACGGTTCATTGCTTTATTTTCTTTCTTACTTGTTTATTTGTGCATGTTTTTGTGGTTTGTTATGTTATTTTGGTTTGCTTTTATGTATTTTATGTCATCATACAGCACTTTGGTCAACTCTGGTTGTTTTAAACATGCATTATGAATACACTTGATTTAAAAAGCTGTAAACCACAAATTGCTACTCAGAAGTATTTTTGGTAATTAGCAGCCAAAAGTTGAGTGATGGGTGTTAACCTTGACGTTAGCTGTAACTTTCTCCTGTAGTTTGAAGTAAGGAAGTCTCACCTGTGTTTCCTGACCACAGTCCGGACGCTGAAGTAGGACATTCTGGATTTAGCAGTGGAATACACAAATAAATAAATACTTTTTCTTTCCACACATTATGTACACAGCCACACACACACACACACACGCTCTCTTAAAATCAGGAATAAATAAAAAACACAAATAATCCAATCTGTTGTTCGAGACTGATCTTTAATATGACAGTAGAAACCACGATCATAAAGCAAAAACTTTGCTGCTTCAACCAAACACAGTTTACTGTGCTGCACAGAAATGCTTAAAAACATCAATCATCAAATCTGAAAATTATTTCATACATTTCTTCAAAATCAGAACAACACATTGGGGATCAGTGGATTGTAGGCTCACAACATTGTCACAGTAGAAGATGCTTATCCGTTTTCATATATCAGAAAAAAAGTAATGATTCCACAGTTTATTTATCTAAGAAGAAGAACAACAACATATATTTCATTAATACCTGGGAGGAAATTCAGTTTTTTCACTCTGTTGTCATACACACAGGCATGAAATACACACACATGCACAAACAGGACCTATGCAAGCATTACATGGAGGGATGTCAGGGAAAAGGGTCTGCCTATGGACAGGTGCCACGAGCAGTCGGGACTGGTCAGGGACACCTCAGCACCTGCCAGTCCATACTGCATATTTGGTCTGAACAGGGACTTGAGCTGGCAACCCTCCGGTTCCCGACCCAAGTCCCTATGGACTGAGCTACTGCTGCACTGACACACTTTTTTTTTTTTTTCATTGTGAAACATGCTTACAATAAACAAGAGGAATATTTGCAGGTATATATGCAGATTGTGTGCAATAAAAAAATGTAAATGACTAAATAAAGCATCTTAGGGTTCCTTAAATGTGGTGACAGAAACAGTATTAACCTTTTGTAATTGTAAACACAACTGAAAATAATAACAGTAACAGAATAATAACAGATATTTACAGCATGAGCATGGATGTTACATTTTATGATGCTAATTATTATGTAAATGTAAATACAAACTCCTGACAACAGAAATACACAGATAATTAAATCATTTAGGGATTTGTATTTGCATCAGGTTTCTCTAGTTTACACTTAACGTTCACTGCAATATTTCTTAACCCTGTCCTAAAAGAAAAAAGTAGTTAAATATCTGTTCAAAAGTTTTGACCGTTGCAAAAATAGTAATCTTAAAAGACAATATAGGCTGCTACTAATAAGATAGCTTACTAAGATGTCTGTTACACAGATACACTGAACTTTAAGGGCCCTATTTAGATGGTCTAAAACGCAAAGCGCCAGGCGTGCAGTGCATGGGCGTGTCCCAGTCACTTGCTAGTTAGACAGCGTGTTTTTAAACTGTGCGCCATGGCAGAGAGTCTAAAAGGGTTGGACTTACTCTGTGAATTAGTCATGGGTGTGTTTTGGCCGTATCATTCAATAAGCCAATCAGAGTATCACCTCTCATTCCCTTTAAAAGAGGCGCGATTGGAGCGCACGGTGGAGAGCTAGTTTTTTTTTTGCATGTGTGTCCTCTCTACACTCAGAAAACAATATAATAGTATGATATAATGTAGCCTAGTATAACATGATTTACGTCATCTAACTAGCAACGCGCCATGACTGCGCCTGACCACTCCTCATTTTTAGACCAACACACCCAGAGAAGCGCAAGTTCATTTGCAAGTTAGACGACGAGGGCACAGGGCTTGAAAATGACAACTGCGCCTGCATCTAAATAGCAACTTGCGACATGGATTATGTGCCCTCCGCCGTCCGCTTTAGACCATCTAAATAGGGCCCTAAAGCTCATGAACATTCATGGAGTTAAAGTTAATTAGCTTTAGTGTTCAGTTTGGCCACTGTCCACTAGAACTGATTTTCATAGATATTTGCACCAACAATGAAACAACATCATTTTGTTATTTTCACACCAGATAGTGGTAAATAAAGTCATGATGTCTGAGAAACTTGATGTAGGCCAACTCTATAACCAAGTTCAATACAAAAGAAAATGTAATTCATTTCATGTTTTAAGTCAACAAAAGAACAGCTTCTCAGCTACAAATCTGGCGCAGTTTGAAGCATCTCATAATATGCTACAAGGCTTGGTTTGTTTGTCTTTCTTCAGGCTTTCTTTATGTGCCCCTGGCTTCATGTGTCCCTGTATCCAGTTATGCATTTCTTCTTCGTGTTTTTTCTCGAGGTCATGTATTTCTTTGTAAAGTCGTTCTCCATTTTCAAAACCAAGTCTCAGATCACTCATTTCCCGTTCTTGTTTTTTCTCCAGTTCACGCCACTCTGTCTCGTACACTGTGTTTCTGTGCAGCTGTTGCATAATGAAGTCATTTTGGTTTTGGTGCCTCAGCTTCAGATCCGCCATTTCCATTTCAGACATGTCCTCCATTACCGTTTCAAACATGTTCATCGTGACATAAATATTGTTGAATTCATTGTTTTCCACAGCTTGCTCTCTGGCCTTCTCTTCATTTTTCTTCCTTACGTCCTCCTTTCTCTGCATATAGATTTCCTCTAATACTCTGCATTCTCTTTCCTCATGTTCTCTTCTGATCTCATCGTCTTCTTTTCTTTTCTTTTCGTATATTTCGATTTCCTGCTCACGTTCTTGTTTTAGCTTTTCGAGTCGTTTTTGCTCCTCATGCCGTCTCTGTTGATTCTCTCTTTGTCGTTTCTCCCACCGTTCTCTTCGTTCCTTCTCCCAAATCTCTTGTTGTCGTCTAATCTCCTCTCTCTCCTGCATCCACTTTTTCTGAGCAGTTGAGTTTTCTTCAGTTCCAGATTTTATTTTTTTCTCCACCACTTCAAGATTGTGTTCCCACTGCCTTTTTTGAATTTCATCCTGTCTTTTTGCCTTCCTTTCCTCTGCAATTCTTTCTTCTTCCTTTCTCCTCAGCCTTTCTTGCTCCTTTTCAATGTTTTCCCCCATTTCCTTGATTACTATGCTTTTCAGCTCTTGTTCTTGTTCCCTTCTGGTTGTTTGTTTTCCAAACTGTTTTTTCTTCGCCCGCATTTCTTTCTTCTTCATGTTATCAAGGTCCATCACCTCTCTCTGTATCTCTTTTTCCTTTTCCTTCAGGATCCTCCTCATTTCCTTTTGTATGGCTGCCTCAGCATCTTGGAACATCTCAGAGGTGTAGCAGCCACCACCATTTTTTTTCACCATTGATTCGACTTTGCTCAGTAGCTCTGTGACTTGAGCGCGACTCTGATCTTTGTTGTTGAAGACCTGGTATCTTCCTCCACAGTCATCGATCAGTTTGTCAAGAAAGCCTTTCTTGTCGTCCTGTATGTATTTCTCAAATGTTTGATTTTGAAGATCATCTCCTCTGGTGAAGAGAACAAAGATGTAGTCTTTTGAGTTCTTGCCAAAAAACTCCTTGATCAGTTCCACAGTATCTTTCTCCTCCTGTGTGCAACGGCCGATCTGCAGCACCAACAAGAACACGTGAGGTCCAGGAGCCAACATGCTGACACATTTCACAAGCTCCAGTTTAACTTGTTCATTGGTCAGAGTTGTGTCGTACAGGCCGGGGGTGTCGACTATGACCACAGGCCGTCCATCAATCTCCCCTGTTGCTTTCTGGCAGATCACGGTCACTGACGTTGGGCTGGTTCTGGATGTGAAGCATTGTTTGCCCAGAATATTGTTTGCAGTGGCACTCTTTCCACTGCCAGTCTTCCCAATCAGCACCATCCTGAGACACTCTCTGCTCTGAAGTTCATAACCAGCCATCTTTGGTACAGATTGTTGGTGTGCATCCTTTTTCTCCAGGGGCTTGGCCATCATGTCCTTTGTGAAACATCTGGATTGACCAGCTGTCATCTGTTCCACAGTGTGCAACACATGGAAGACCTGCTGCTTGTCTCTAAGGTCGAAGACAAAATATCGTTCTTGGCAGCTCTGACGCAGCTCTCGGATGTGCACGTTCTCCCTTAGACATTTTACAACAGCTTGAGACTTAGTATCAGACTTCACAGTGAACAGAATCAAGGTGAAGTCAGTCACTCGAGAGCTGAATGTGTTCTGGATGGCCTCTAATTCTTTCTTGTCTTCCTCACTTGGGGGACCCACCGGTAGGACCAGGATGAAGGCATGGACGCCCTCAGGATCACAGAGGGACATACACCTGAGTGATTCCTCCATCACTGCCTCCTGAGGTTTTCCACACAAGGCAGGCAGCTCCACCAGGGAAACTTTACGTCCGCACACCTCTCCCTGATTTTTAACACACTTTGAAGAGCTGGCCAGTGGACCAAACTTTCTTTCCCCCAGAATGGCATTAACAACTGAACTCTTCCAGGATCCAAATCTCCCACACAAAACTAAGTTCAGAGGAGGTTTTGAGGTCACAGATACCGTCATGGGATCAGTCCCTTCAGTATAACTAAGATGCATCCGTCATTGTCGATCACTATCTTCTCCATCTGTTCAATCAGTTCTTGGTAATCATGTTCGGAAGGATCTTTTCTATCAAAGTCAATGCTGTGCTGCCTTTGTCTGCAGTCTTGGATGATTTGGTTCATTGAAGAATTCTCTACCTCACCAGTTTGTGTTTGAATGACCATTAAGTGTTTTAAGGCATCTTCACCAAAGAAACTCAGGATGAACTTGAATTTTTGTCTGTCCTCTGCATTGAAATCAGACGGCTTCACTAACAGCAGGAGGACATTTGGTCCAGGGGAGCAAAGAGCGACACAGTTTTTCATGTGGTTTCTCACTCTGTCTTCGGGCAGACTGAAGACATCTGGGGTTTTCACTACTGTTAATGTTTTTCCTCTCCAATCTCCATACGTGACTCTACAATGCTTTGAGATTTTCTGATAAGGATCATCATCCCTTGTGATGAAGTCACATAGTGTTGATGTTTCATGTTGTCTCTTTCCAAACACCACAATCCTGAGGTCAGATGCTGTAAAACAACAAAATAATTTGTTTCAGTGATTTCTACACTATTGTACCAAGACAATCCAAATTAATAGGATGGAATTAGAAAAATACTTATTGATTCTCTGAGTTGCAGTTGTAGGGGTTTTGAAGTGTCCCTTCATTAAGTTTGTTACAGCTGGCTAATTAGAAAATGTTCAGGTACTGGCATCAGAAGCACGGTTAAAAAATGGTGCATTAATAAAAAGAAGAGAAACAATGAAGGGTCTGTCTGAATCAGTTGCAGAAGCTATGAAAATATATTGATGTCATGATGATATCCAGGGTATCAATGTGGGAACAAACTGTCAAACAAAGCAGTTAAAATATTTATGCCTCCGCACCAGTGATACTCGTGTCCAGAGGCATTATGCTTTCGGGTTGTCTGTCTGTATGTCAAGAACACCTTGAGGGAATTTCTTCACATTTGGCCACCTAAACTTGAAGATGAACTGGTTAGTTTTCGGCAGTCATAGGTCAAAGGTCAAGGTAGTTGTGACCTCATTTGCCTCATTCTTGTGAATGTGATATCTCAAGAGTGACTTGAGGGAATTTTTCCAAATGTGGCATAAACATTCACTTGGACTCAAGTGAACTGATTAGGTTTTGCTGGTCAAAAAATTAAGGTCACCGTCATCCCATCCATTGCATTCTTGTGAATGTTGTATCTAAATAACACCTTGAGGGATTTTTTTTTTTTTAAATTTGGCACAAACATCTACTTGGACTCAATTCAATAATTCAAATTTGATGCTCAAAGGTCAAAGTCACTGACCTTCCGTTTGTTGCATTTCGTGAATGCAATATCTCAAGAATGCCTTGAGGGTATTTTTCCAAATTTGGCACAAACTTTCACTTGGACTCAAGGATGAACTGACTAGAATTTGGTGGTTGAAGGTCAAGGTCACTGTGACCCCATCTATTGCATTCTTGTGAATGTTGTATCCCAAGAACACATTGAGGGAATTCCTTTAAATGTGGCATAAACATTCACTTGGAGGATGAACTGATTAGAATTTGGTGGAAACTCAGCAAAACATACGCTAATTTTGACAAAATTTCACATAAATGTATAATAGGATTGGATGATGAAGTGATGAAATCTAATATCCAAAAAGTCAAAGGTGAGCGTCACTGTGACATCATAATATTCTGCTGTCAAACTTTGCTGGCCATTACTCAAAGTCGTATCTCAGGAACAGAAGGGGAAACTTTTCGCCAGATGCTGAATTGGTGACACTGATCTTGGTTGCCCATGTTGGAGCTGTGCTGATTGTATAGATCTCCTGCACTGCCAGGGGAATCCATGTTTTCACAGACATGGATGTAAACCACGCAACTCGATTGGTGTGCGGGGGCATACAACCGTGAGGCAGTATTTCTAGTTTAGTGTTTGCATAAAATTTGTACATCGGTGCTCTTTCTTCTTGAGGTTATATAATATTTGCTTTTTTGTCTGTACAGTAAGAGCGAGCTGAGCATATCATCATGCTTCTAACTCTTAAATTTCTTATTTGGGTACATGGGAGTGGTTGTCTTTTTTTCTAAATGAAAAAAAAAAGACAAAAATTAAACAAAAGGCTACATTAATCAGTCTTTTGCTTTTGGAGGTGCAGGACATCATCAAAATCAAAACAACCTGACAGATACACAGCCACTGATCACTGGTTACAATGTTATCAGTAACATTTTAAACAACGGTTCAAAGTTTCTGGCCACATGGCACCAATGCAAGGCTTTGGTGAAAACATATTCCTTCTGGCTACTTACCAAATGACAATGCTGCTGCCATTATGTCACTTTGGCGCAAACTTCTGGGAGAAAAATTCAAATGGAGAAGCTGATGGCTGTCTGTTGGGTTCTATGAAAGAAGACAAAATTGGAACAATGAAAATGGAGATAAAGCAACCCAACACAAAAACTACTTTTTTTTTTTTATAAAACATAGTCTTAGGAAACTTATATTAAGCAGATATACATGGTCATTGAAGGTGAGTCATACTCTAATACAACCCTGATTTAAAAAGATGTTGGGACATATGTGATGATTTTCAAATCCTGTTCAATCTTTAATCAGTTCAATAAAGTACAAAGCCAAAATATTTAATGCTCAAACTAATAATTTTTCTTTTTTGTTTTCTTTTGTAAATATGCACTCATTCTGAATTTGATGCCTGCAACACGTTTCATAAAAGTTGGGACAGGGTCGACAAAAGACTGAGACAGTTCCACATGTAAAAGGGTTAGTTGATATCAGGCAATAGTATCATTATGGGGTATGAAGGGGTATCCTCGAAAGGCTCAGATGTTCACAAGCAAGGATTGTGCGAGGTTCACCACTTTGTGAAAAACTGATTGAATAGAATAAAGTTTGATGAAGACAATTGCAAGAAATTTAGATATTTCATTTTCCATGATCCATAATAACTTCAAAAGATTCAGAGAATCCGGCGAAATTTCTACACATAAGAGGCCAGGCTGAAAACCAGCACTGAATGGCTGTGACCTTTGACCCCTCAGACTGCACTGCATTAAAAAGTTTTACCAGCTAAAAGTTCAAAGCCAGCATCTGTGATGGTACAGAGGTATGTTAGTGCCTATGGCATCATGGAAAACTTTCACATTTATGAAGGCACCATGAACACTGAAAGGTACACGGACGTCTTTTTAAGGAAAGTCCCTGCTCACCTGCTCAAGACAATGCCAAGTAACTACAGTGCAGCTTTGCAGTTAAAAAAATGTGGTTACTAGAACGGCCTGCGTGTAATCCAGACCTGTCTCCTTTTGAAGATGTGTTGCACAATATGAGACACAGAATGTGACAACTGAGACCCTGGACTGTTGAGAAATTTAAGTTGTATATCAAGCAAGGATGGGACAAAAAATCACTTTCAAGACTTTAAAAATGAGTGACCTCAGCTCCCAAAATACTCGCTGAGGTTTGCTAAAAGAAAAAGGGGTCCAGACTTTTTTGGAGGGTCAAATTAAGAATGTCTTTATTTATAAAAAAAAAAGTTGATCCATTTGAACTTTAAATATCTCGTCTTTGTACTATTTTAATTAAATGAAGGTCAAAAAGGATCAACCAATCATTGCACTCTGCTTTTATTAACACTTTACACAACTTTATTGAAATCAGAGTTCTTAAAGTGTGAATGCCTTTGATGGTTTAAAGTCTAACCCAAGTGCAGCTGAACTGAACACATATTTGTGTTTAATTTTCATCAATCAGGCAAACATTTCAAAATAAAATCAGGCTTTGTCTGCTGGCTGCTAGCTGTCATTTATTTTTGCTATTTCCTCCTCACATACTGAACATGCTGCACTCACCTGAGGTTTAACTCTGTCATTGAAGTTTACGTCCTCTTGTAGTTTCTGTTGAAGCTCTCGTGCTCTCTCAAACTTTGGTCCTGCTCCATCTTATTTAAAACAGTCAGCACCTGACGATGATCAAGAAACTGCTCACATTAGTCCATTCACATATTTTTCTGTAATACATTTATTCAATGTGTATCTTTTTCATACATTTTTTATTTGCGGCGTGTATTTTCTAGTTGTCTACTCACCAGGTGAAATTCTTGTGTAAATCTTCATCGAAGCACATCAACGTCCCAACACCATAATGCCTTTAAGGCACCCAAGACAGCCTCTTTGAGTTGACAGGGCAGGGCCAAACGTAGGTATGGCAACAATGAGACAACCCAGTAGAACCAGAATTGCCACAGTGATGAGTGGCTTGGACAACCAGGGTTGGGCATATGAGATAGCAGCCAAGTGATGTAATCATCTCTCTACAGCAAACACACTCTCACGCCTCCTAAACAAAGTTATATTTTACCAAATTTTAGAGGTATGTGTGTAATATTGTAACAGTACTTGGATTAGAACTTGGGATTTAATTTTTCTTCTGCCAGAGAAACAAGACTTGTGTAGGAACAGAGACATTAGCGTGAATCAGAACGTCTCCTTTTGTCTGCAGATTTGGAATCTCCCTGAAACGAATAGGTGTGGATAAGAGCAGAGGTTTTCCCGTCAAGGAAAATCAAAAGTGAAACTCTTCCACAGCAGGGTGTCGCCACTGGTATACAAAAATAATACAAGGAAACAGATGTTTACATGTTACGGTAAATGAATCATCCAAGTACATCAGCAGAGTCTCTTCCTTGTTTCATTCCTGTAAGAGGTACGTGTATTATCTAGAAGGGTTTTTCTATTGTTTTTCTGATGTCTTTCAGGTTGGTATGTGCCATTAATTCTTTCTTTTATACACACTGCAACCTACACACTGGAAGTTCCTCAACAAATCTAACACAATAGTTTGAAGTTCAAAGGTAGGCGGGTGTGCTAGCTGTCCGAGCAGAAAGTAAACCGTGAAGTGTACAGAATTTGTCACAAGAGAAATGCTACAGCTTCTCAGAAGCAGCGTTATGAGTTTTGTTGACCAGCAGCCAGGTTTGGTGATGAGTGTTAACCTTGAAGTTGGCTGCAACTTTGCCCTTGAGCAGGTTCTGGTAATACAACATAATTATGTGAGCTGTTTCAGTTGACCTGTCTTGACAAAGACATTTGATCTAATAAAGTCTGGAGGCTGACACAGGTAGTTTCAGAGGTAGCAGTCTTTTACTGACGTTTTGATAATGTCACTTCATCCACTTAAACTCCTGCTACTAACCTACCACTACTCTGCAGTACTCGTTTTTAATAACACTGATTTTGATGGTTGCAAGCAATTATATCTCGCATGGCATCTTTCCACGTCAATGGCAGAAGCACATACACTTAACACAAACAAACAAATATCTGTTGATACGCACGGATCTTTAATGTGAAAGTACAGTATAGAGCAGAAACCACAATGACATGACAAAAGGTCTGCAACATTGAGTGTAAACAAGGTAAACAGGTTAACTCGTCCACGGCAGGATGTTCATTGTTCAGCCTGCACATAGAGAATGAACCATTATCATGATATCTGTCACATGTCACAGTTTAAACGTCAACAGTGGCAGCGGAGACATTAACAGCTAACGGCAGGAAGTGAAAGCCAGTTCTTCCACACTGAGACGTAAGCTGCACAGTTCGCTAAATTAATTCATACCACCATCATTTCCCTCTGTATATGTTATTAAAAATACATGCTAAATATGGTTTAAATCATCACTCAGCAAATCTGAAAATTATTTTACATGTTTCGTTTGGCAAAATTGAGAACAACATAGTGGAGCCCTTTTTTTTTCAAGGCCAGTGGATCGTAGCCTTACTACATTGTCACAGTAGAACAAGCTCACAGATACATATATATACATATATATATCTATATAGATATAGATACATCAGCTCCACAAGGAAAAAACGTGTGACCATTCAGGTCACTCACCTTAATACATTTTTAAAACTGTACAAATACAATGTTACCTTCAGGATTATAAAACACAACTAAACACAAGAACACATAGATATTTACAGTGTGAGTGAGGATTTTTAGTTACATTTTGTGGCTGCCATTATTATGTTAATGTTCACTTGACTTGTACAAAAGTAGTAATATTTATAACAGTATAGGCTGCAGTTGATAACACTTGTCCACTAACATGTCGGTTACACAGATGCACTAAACTTTAAAGCTCATGAACATGCAAGAGTCAAACTTGATCTGCTATAATAATCAGTGTAACTTAACGTATGCAACTGTACAACTTTATGTATCATATTATTTTCATATCAGACATTGGTTAAATAAAGAAATGCTTTCCTTGATATCTATATACACCAGGTTAATGTCTGAGTCGTCAAACATAAGCCCACCATTTTGCAGCGGAAACTATGCTGCTGTTTGGAATAAGAACAAACGCCTCACAAAATGCTGCAGACCTTGCCTTGTGCAGCTTTAATCAGATATGCATCAATCCATTCATTTCTTTCCTCCTCATGTTTTTTCTCGAGCTCATCGATTTCTTTTTGCTGATACTCTTTGTTGTAGGAAGAAAGTGTGGATTTCAGATCATTCATTTCTTGTTCTTGCTTTTTCTTCAGTTTATCAAAGCTTCTCTTGAATACATTGTTTTGGCTCAGGCGTTTTTATCATATGGTCATATTTTCTTTCACGGCTATTCTTCGGATCCTCCTGTCTGTACTTTTCCTTCTCAGCTGAATCATCACTGTTGTATTTCAGTCTAAATTCATTGTATTCTTCAGCAAGCTTCCTGGCCTCCTCTTCAGTTTCCCTCTGTATTTTCTCCATTCTCCTCTTGTAGTGTTCTTGTAATACTTGAATTTCCTTGCTCTCATGTTCTCTTCTTATTGTGTCATCTGCGTTTTCGTATATTTCCATGTCCTCCTGAAATTCATGCCTGAGCTTTTCAATCCGCTCCTCTTGTCTCCTTTGTTCCTCTCGACGGCGTTCGTCCCACCATTCCCGTCTCTCCTGCTCCCAAGCCTCTTTTTCTTTTCTCATGTCATCTCTGTCTCGTATTAAATACACCATGCCAGCCATTTCCTGTTTTTCTGATGCATACGCTAGTTTTGCCTCCAGAGTTTCAAGTTCTCGTTTCCAATCGCGTAGTTGATATTCCTCCTCCCTGTTCTTGTTCCTCTCCTCCTCTTCTCTCTTTTCTCTTTCTCTCCTTCTCTCTCTTCTTGATTCTTATGTGCTCTTCCTTTTCTTTCACTAGTTTGGCCTTCTCTATTTTTCTTGATCCAGTTTAGATCTAAGATCTGCAAGCTTCTTGATGTTTTCTTTCAAGTTCCCTCTGTTTCATCTGTATCTCTTCTTCCTTTGACCTCATGATTTTTTCTATTTCCTGTTGTATGGCTGCCTCAGCTCCTTGGAAGAAATCTGATGTGTAGAAGCCACCATCATTCTTCCTTACCATTGACTCAACCTTGGTCAGCAACTGGCTGACCTGAGAACGATTCTCCTGATTTTTGTTGTTGAAGACATGGTATCGTCCTCCACATTCAGTTATCAGTTTTTTTAAGGCCTGTCCAGTGTCCTCTTCTATGTAACTCTCAATTGTTTGATTTTGAAGTTCATCTCCTCTGGTGAATAGAACAATAATGAAGTCTTCTGATTTCTTACCAAAAAACTCCTTGATCAGCTCCACAGTAACTTTTCTTCCTGTGTAAAGCGGCCGATCGGCAGCACCAGTAAGAAAACATGAGGCCTGGAGCCAACAGGCTGATGCATTTCCTAACCTCATCCTGAACTTCATCATTGGACAGAGTTGTGTCAAACAAGCCGGGGGTGTCAACCACAGCAACAGGCCTCCCGTCAATCTCTCCTGTTACTTTCTGGCAAATCTTGGTCACTGACATTTGACTGACTCTAGAATTAAAGCGTTCTTCACCCAGAATCGTGTTTCCAGTTGCACTCTTTCCACAACCAGTCTTCCCAAGCAGCACCATCCTGAGACACTCTCTCCTTGTCCTGAAAGACTCTCCAATTGGTGCCACCCTGGGATACATCCTCGGGTAATACTAGGAGGCTTTGTTCTCAGGTCCATCCTGGGAGACTCTGTCTTTGGCACCATCCTGGGAGACTCTCTACCTGGTACTATCCTCGGAGACTCAGGCTCCTTCCTGGGAAACTCGTTTCTGAGCACCATTCTGCGAGGCTTCGCACTCGGGGCCATGCTGGATGGCTTTTGACTTGGCACTATCCTGAGAGATGCTCTATCAGGCCACAACCTCTGAAACCTTTCACCGGGATACTTAATATCTTTAACATTGCTTGAATGTTTTGCAAGCAGCTTGGGAAACATATTCTTTGTGAAGCTTCTGCATCCCCCAACTCCCATCTTTTCCACAGTATGTAACACCTCAGAGACCTGCTCCTTGTCATTGATGTTGCAGACAACAGGTTGACCACGACAGTTCTGAAAAAGCTGTTGGATGTCTCTGTTTTCCTGGAGAAACCTCTTAGCTGCTAGAGAGTCCTGATTTGTCTCCACAGTAAAAAGAATCATGGTGAAATCACAGACCCTGAAGCTGAAAGTTTTTCGGAGGGTCTCTAACTCTTTCTTGTCTTCCTCACTTGGGGCACCTAAAGGTAGGACCAGGATGAAGGCATGGACGCCCTCTGGATCACAGAAGGAGATGCACTTCAGTGATTCCTTCTTTGCTGCCTCCTGAGGTTTTCCATACAAAGCAGGCAGCTGCACCACAGAAACCCGACGTCCACACACCTCTGCCTCATTTTTTACACACTCTGATGAGTCAGCTGATGAGCCAAGCTTTCTTGCCCCAGAATTGCATTGGATGTTGCAGTCTTCCAGGCTCTATGTCTTCCACACAACACCAGGTTTAGAGGGGGGTTTGCACATGCAGGTGCTACCATGGGATCATTGAAGGTTAAATATCGCCCCCTGTTTTCATCCACTACTTTCTCGATTTTTATCATCAATTCTTGACGATCAGAGTCACTGAAGTTCATTATGTGCTGCCTTTGTCTGCAGTCTTGGGTGAGTTGGTTCACTGAGTAATTCCCTTCTCTATCATTTTGTGTTAGGACAACCACTGAGTGTTCAAAAGCATCTTGTTCGAAGAAGTTCATGATGAAGTTCAATTTTTGTCTGTCCTCCTCAGTAAAATCTGAAGGGTTCACTAACAGCAGCAGAACATTTGGTCCAGGGGGGTACTGAACTGTGCACTTCTTAATCTCATGTTTCGCTCTCTCCAAAGGCAGACTGAAGATGTCTGCTGATTTTACTACTGTGAAGGTTTTTTTCCTCCACTGTCTTTGGATAAGTGCAAATTGCTTGGTCATTTTCAAATGAGAAGAATCTGTTTTTCCAGTGAGGAAGTCACTCAGTCTTGTCTTTTCATGGCGACTTTTGCCAAACATTGCAATCCGAAGTTCAGATGCTGTAAAACAATAAGAACAAAAGCATTACAAATTTATGTAATTCCATGAGGTACTTTTCATTGTCTTCTCTTCATTAATGTCAGTCGTATGAGACAGATTTCTTCTCATCACGGAAAAATACTACAGTGGAAACTGCTTATTACTATCACAGTAAACAGTGATCAACTGCCTGTATGGATCAGAGAGGGACAGAATCAGTCCTACAAATGCTCAACTCTTACAGTGTTTATGTTGTATCTTTTCATACATGACATATAAGGAAACTAGAATTACTGCCTCTAGGTTGTATCTCTCCAATCACCAGTCAAGTTGCAGTTATAGTTTACATCCATGTCTGTGGAAACATAGATGGTTCATACACATCTTCCCCCAGCAGCACAGAAGATCTATACAGTCAGCACAGTTTCAAGGAGGGCAATCAAGATTAGAGTCACCAACTCAGTATTTGACCACATGTAACCTCTTCTCTTCTGGAGTTATGACATTGAATAATGGCCAGAATAGTCTTTATGCACAACATTGTGATGTCACAATGAAGTTGACCTTTGCCTTTTGGATATAAAATGTCATCACTTCATTGTTTTATTCTATTTGACTGTTTTTGTGATATGTTGTCATAATTAGCATATGAATTCTTGAGTTACCACCAAAAACATGTTTTGTAAGGTCACAGTGACCTTGAACTCTGATCTATGAACACCAAACTCTGATAAGTTCATTGTTTGATCCAAGTTGACATTTGTGCCAAATTTGAAGAAATTCCCCCAAGATGTCATTGAGATATAGCGTTTGTCGAGAACTAAATGGACACAAGGTCACAGTGACCTTGACCTCTGACCATTAATGATTTCATGGTTGAGTTCAAGTAAATGTTTGTACCAAAGCGAAGAAACAAGTTACAGTCATTCTTAAGATACAGGGTTCATGAGAACAGGACAGACGGGGTCATAGTGGCCTTGGCTGTTGACCTATAACAAGAGTCTAATCATTTTATCATTGAGTCCAAGTGGACATTTGTGCCAAATTTGCAAGAAAATCCCTCAAGGCATTGTTGAGATATCATGTTCATGAGAACAGGATGAACGGACAGACAACCCGAAAACATTACGCCCACAGTCGCTTCTATCTCCAGCGCAGAGGCATTAAAGTAAAACTAGGGTATTTCTCCTGGTAGTACGGAAGTCTCGCCTCTTGACTATTGATACTATTATTATTCTTATACAGGGCTATTGACAATTAATGTTACTACACTGAATAATGCCTTCACTTGTCTTTTGTCCTTGTTTGTTGTTGTGGTAAACAAGAACACAAGCATCCAATTTGAGATGACCGCTTTAGCCAGTCTGTGGGAAAATGTAATTTTGGTCAGGTAAACCTAAAATTTTCAAAATTCGAACCTTAGGATTGTATCTGTGCCTTGCTGTCTGAAAATTGGGCAGTATTTTCAGCTCTGGATATGCTCCGTTTAGCCAATAAATTTAGTCGACCGTATCCACTTATTGCTTAGTTAAATGCTCCTTTAAACCTAGTTTTGTGTTCAGTTCAGTTTTTGAACCCAATGCTTTTCAAATATTTACTATATGAAACAGGCATTAGTGGGTTTTATCAGTGCTAAAGGCATAATGTAGAAGGCTCCTGCTAAACTCACTATAGTGCAAACTAAATGGCCATTGGCAAAATTTAACATTTCAACAATGATGTGGTTACTGTGTGGTTTTATGTAGGCACAAAAACTGCTTGGTTATAGTTCAGAAAAGATCGTGTTTGGCTTAACATATCTGGATTTGGTGACACTATCCCTGCTGGAAACACCTACATGATGTTTTGTTGATGTTTTGTTGATGGGCGAACGTCAAACGTGATGATGTCTGAGTGAGAATCTGTTGCTTCTACACCCTGCCCACCCACAGATTCGACCCTGGGACACTGCGATGAATGGACTCATTGCAACATTGTTCTCTGAGCAGAAACTAATGCCATCAGAATAACTTTAAAGATGCTATAATCACATTAAAATTCTATACTTTGTAACTTATAAGGTTTTTAACTTTCCATTCTCTGAGCCTGCAGCTGTGTTATAAAGGGTTTGGCCCACTGCTTTCATTCTTCTTTATCATAACTTCATGGCTGATGTTGTGCATGTCTTTAAAGCCTTCTTACTTCCTCACTAACAGAAAGTATTTATGATATGAAGTCCAACTTGACTTACCGAATGCCATTTGTGCGTGGTGAATGGATGGGTGGAGAGTTGTAGTAGCTGTACCTGTTGGGATAAAGGAAATACCATTAGGTAATTACCGTCAGTCAGTTACATTACCAGGCATAATTTACCAAGAGTATCTAAATCATATTAGCTTTTTCTTAAAGGACTCTTGCTGAGTCCCTATTTAATAAAACAAAGTATTTAAAGTACATTCAAAATATATTGCGTATTAGATATTGGTATAATATTGTGCTGTGTTTTAGTAGCCAAATCATAAATCATAAAAGTACAAGAAAAAAAACATTGGAGCTTTGGGATTTTTCAGCGTGGACCCTATTTTTCATGTTTATGTGTTCAAGTTAAAAATGGGAGCAACATGTTTTTTTAAACTGGTCCAGTATTGAGAGAGAGCGCTGCAGCTGCAAATCAGACTACAACATGAACACTCAGGGCAGGTGTGACTGTCAATTTATGTCCATTGAAAGAACTTGTTTTTGCCACTGACAGGCTCTTCAATTCTTAGAATTGTGACGTTTACTATGAATTTCCACTTGAAGTTAAGACTATAGGTCCTGGTGAAGATAAAAGTCATTCACAGCGTATCTCAGTCCTTAAGAAAGCTCCTAAAGTGAAACACTGTTAAGGTGCAGACACACCAAACTGACATCAAAGAACTAGCAGCGACGAAAGCCAACTGTTGTGTCGTCTACGTCGTCTATGTCGCCCTGTGTCAGTTGCATTTGAACACACTACACGGACTACATCCGACGGCCAAGTAGCACGTACGTTCTGCGCCTGTGTGAGAGAGAGCGGAGTGAGAGAGTGGTACATCCTGTCAGCCGAGGGGTTTCCTATCTGTGCAGCCGAGCACCGCAGCACCTCCACGGACTATTACATCCAGACGGTCCCGGTGTTTCCTCCGCAGGCTCCACTTCACTCAGCTGCCCGATAAACCCGCTGCTTCTTCCCACTTTAACCTGAATAACAAACCAGGGCTCGGTGCTCCGGTTGGATCCAAACGGAGAGCCGGGGCTAGCTCAGAGACTAGCGGAGGCCAACTGGCTGTGCTTCCCTCCGCTCATGCTGCGGCTAACGCTCTGCTAGCCGCTCCCAGCTAGCTCCGGAGTTTAAAAGGCTTAAGAGTTTCTTAATCAGTGGAGAAAATGGCAGTATGACAAAGATGTCCGACAAATATTTTCCACATTCACAAACATTCTGAGAGCACTCTCAGAGAGCTCCTAACCTAGCCTGAATTTTTTAGTAAGGAGTCCTATCTTAGGAGTGATTTAGGAAAGTTCTCTCTGAGCAAGGAAGAGACAGAAACTTTTACCTTCATGAGGACGTGTGGTTGACCCGGCTGCTAGGTGTGACACATGTTGGTGATCATACTACACAATGACAACACTTTCACAGTCAGCAGTTAATTTCGTTTCCACTGGGTGTCCACACCTTGCAGGCTCACAAAGGGGCCTGTCCGTGACAACCAATCACATCTGTTAAAAGAATGTGTCATACTTAGCAATGGTGTCACCCACACCTCCTCACTGAGATAAACGTTTTTGTCCCTTCCTTGCTCAGAGTTGCTCTGAGAAATGTCATAAATCACTCCTAAGCTAAGAGTCCTTACTAAAATATTCCAGGCTAGGTTAGGAGCTCTGAGAGTGTTCTCAGAATGTTTCTGAATACAGCCCCTGAATATAAAACCTATAAAGTGCCTTACATATAGAGAGCATGCTAGATTATGAAGTACAGCTCAACAAAATGTACTTAATTATATTTTGTTCACTTGGGATATAGGCTTGCATAACCTTGTTTCATTGAACTTAATTAGAATAACTTGGAACTGAATCATAAATAATATTCAATTCCATTCAATTCCAAACAATAACATTACAGCAACAACAATTAACATTAACAAACCAGTAGCAGCCATAACAACCAGTGGGTTCCCCAGGTCAGGGTCACACACTGGGCCCAGTTTATAAAACAATAGCATATTAAGCATCAGTCAAAATATTCAAAATATCACAAAGTGTTTAAGGAGCATATAAAATGGTTGCTTGATTTTTCTTTTTACTATTTCCTTGTCACATAGTGAAACAATACTGTACTTACCTCAAGTTGTTGTATCTGTTACGGCAGTACTCTCGTAGTTTCAGTCTTTAGATCGGGCGAGACCATTCTGACACCTGCATATGATCAGAAAACTCTTTTCATTAATCAAGTTAATGTCATAGGCTATTTGTGCCATTTATTATCAGTTAAATGTGCTCACCAGATAAAGTTATAGCTGCAAGAAGTGTTGTCATTAAGTCTCAGCTCTAGAATAAAGCCAGTTCATCCGCACCTGTCTTTTGTGCCAGCAGTTAGGCATGACAGCAATGAATGGGCAGGGCCTACAAACTGAACTAACAGGGACAGATTTTTGTAGACTGATTAATTAGGTCTGGAGTTCCCCTTTCAATGGTAGAGGGAAAGTTCTTAAAATATTTTTTGTAGTTCGCTCCACTTCCTGTTGACAAACAGGAAAATATCTTCAAAGAAAAAGCAGGATACTTCCTCTTCAGCTGAAGTGCAGCTAATCAGCGTTTAGACTTTAGACCTCGTCACAGATTATGACATTAAAAGAGAAAGTAGTTCCCCCTGCTGGCCCCCAACTGACATTATTCCTCCTCATCCAAATCCACTGACTAGCTCTGGCTGCTTCATCTGACATTTCATTTAATGTAATGAAACTGGCAGTTCTCAGCAGTTACATGGAACTAAAGGGGGGGGACTTTCGCCGTGTTTCCCTCTGACGCCACTGGGCGCTGTTAAACAATAACGCAAGATGGAGACGCACGCAGGGGCACAGCCCGTTCTGCTATACCTGTTGTGCATGAGACACAATGCTGACGACAGACTATTGAAATAATGGAAGGGAAAGGAAAAGAAAAGAAGTGGAGCGAGGACACAAATCAGTCCTGAGCTTGTAATAAGTGTATGAATATTGAAATAGACCTTTTTTTCAGTAGAAATTCATGTCTTTGATCGGACTCAGGCCCAAAACTGCTGCTGTGGTTCTGGCTCGGGAGAGTCTTGGACAGAAACTTTGAAAGTTCAAGTAGGGTTGGGCTTGATTTTCTGGGCCTGATCACTTCTGTGGGCCTCTTATCCAACGCTTCTGAATATGCCCGAAATGCTAAGTTGAAGAAAAAGTTCAAAGATCGGTTGAAAGACTGAAAAATGGACTGGTTGACCTGAAGCACACTTTCTCTCCACTGAGATGTTTTCCTTCTTCGGTTAACTGGCTTTGATGAAAGTTTCAAATCACTGGCTGTTGCAGCTCTGACTTGTTAGATGATTATCTAACTGCCTGAAAAGTCATTTTGGTCGTCGACTGCAAACCCCAGAAAATGGCCGCTGAGTTGGGCCAGACCACACTGAAATTGTGACCCTCTGTCAGCATGAATGTTTTAGATAAACATTTATATACGCATGCAGACACATTATTACACCTTGTAAGGTATTTGGGTTGTTTGATTTATACCCTCACACTGCTCGTATGTGTGTTATTATTTGAACGCTGATCATAAAGCTATTTTTGCTTTGTATGAAAACAGAACAGAGGAAAGATCAGAGAGCGGACGATACTGCGTCCCGCTGATCTGCCAGACGAACAATTTTAAGCTCGACCACACTGCTGTAAGGCAGCGGGGGTCTTTATTTTCATACCTGAGAGCCTGTTGGATGTGTTTGATTTATAACACAGCCCCGCCTGGATGTAGCAGCGTGTATGTATTAAACACATACATTTGTTTTAAATACATACAAGCCGCTGCATGTTTGTAGACCCCTCGCTCCCTCTTTTTATCCTGGGAGGTCACTGGGTATGTTGATTTATAGCCTGGTCCCTCCTGGCTGTGTTTTCACATGAATCCAACACCACCCCACCCCTCCCCCGGTGTGGAAAGAATTAATAAAACACACACACACACACACACACACACACACAGACTTCAGCAGGCTCAGTTGGACCTGTCTGGCTGAACGAGCTGCTCTCAAACATTTCTGATCTTTATCAGAACCCTCACTCACTCACACTAACAGAGGAAATACATGCATCCACAGTGTGTTTTTAAATCTGTGCCGGTATACTTTTCATACACAGCAACTGTGAAAATGGCTTCTCACCAAACGTTGCTGAAATCGTACTTTTTGTGCTGAAATGTAAAATGGCTTCACACCATATTTGCCGTGGAATTTATACACTGCATCTTTGTTGGTTGCAGGTTTGCTGTTAAACTTTAAGACAGATGAATCCAGTGACAGCATCTGTTTAAATACATGCTCTGATTTCATCTCGTTGTTGACGGCCAGTGTCTTTTTTAAAAGGCTAAATGTTTGTAAATGTGCACGTAGCATAAATGTAAAGGACTGCGGCATAAAAACAGTTCACTCACTCAACATAAACGTTTTTGGAAACAGCTTACACTCAAAACTTTTAGGTTAGTACAATACAGTAACATAAATATTTTGAATTCACCAGACGCAGAAATAAATGTGTAACATGACCCTTGTCTGACGAGAGTTTTGTGTCAGTTTAACATAATTTTTTTGTTGTTTGAGAATTTGACTCTTGTCATATGAACATGAAAACACCGAGCACACATTTTAACATTTTTAACATGATTTTTTAATACTGGGATTTAAGCTAATTAAACTAAACTGGCTTTATAGATTTCAGTCAAATTAAATAAAACATTATCTCAAGCTCTCAAGTGATGAGTTTTTGTGTGAAGTGAACGAAGTCTTTGTGTCATTTTGACAATATATTGATATTATATCTATCTTGATATTAGACTAGATTTTAGATTTTGGATATCATAATATCACAAGTGTCGCCTTTTCCTGATTTTAAAGCTGCATTAACTCAACTTTATTTTAATAGCACCATTTATACAAAACATGCAGCTCAAAGTGCTTCATATGACAAAACTGGAATGACACAGACACAGTTTAAAAGATGACACAAACAACTACGCATAAAGATTTGCAAGAGTAGAAAATTACGACAATAAGACAATAAAATATTAAAAAAATATACCAAACAAAACAGAACAAACAAACAACAAAAGATGATCAAAAATTCTTAGAATAAAAAGAAACTAACAAAATAAAATTTAATTAAAATGAACAGTGAAAATAAAATTGACTGAAATGCTACTCTTATTGGTTTGGCTGTCCTCGTCTTTCTAGGTGATGCAAGTCACCAACTTTCTACACATCAAGATGAGTGAAACCTCTCCAACAGTGAAACTGGAATAAAATGGGCTGGAAGGTGTTTCTGTTGTTGTGCTGCTGTTAAATATTCTGCTCCTGGAGTGCATGTGTAGTGTATATACAGCATGTGTGCTTTATTTCTCCAGCTTGCTTCTGTTTTCCTCTTTTAATTTCTTTGTCTTTCTTTCAGACTCTTTCTTTCCTTTGGGCCCTCTCAGTATTTTAGCTTGATGTATTTTCTAACTTTATTAAATAAGCATTATGTCATACAGCCGACATTTCCCCTCCTCCCTCTCCTCCTCCTCCCTCTCTCTCTCTCTCTCTCTGACTTTACATTTTGTCTTCTTTTATTTTGTGTCTATTTTTCTTTCCTCCTTTAGTTATTTATCCTCCTCATATTCTGCCTCTCACTGTTTCACTCCCCCTCTTCCCCTGAGAGTCACTTTGACAGAGAAAAAAAGTTGTCTAAATTGTGACCGTGATGGATTCTCTATCTGCCGAAACTTTCTCAGAAATCAAACGGAGCCAGCGTCTGCCCTGAAGGAGGGAAATCAATCTAGAAATAATTGGCTGATTTAGAAAATGGTCAGCAGAATGTTTAATCAACATGAGTTTTAGGTAAAAACAGCAGTATGGTTAATTATGTTTGTGCATGTCTTCACAGAGAAGGTTTGGATTCAGTGTTTGATGTTTAACTCTGGTTTCGAACATGTTTTAACAGTCTGAACATTAAATGGGGCTTTTGATTGCATCAAGAGGCGTTTTAGTGAAGTTGAGTCAAACTTCATTAGTTGAACGTTTCTCACACGAGGAAACTCAATGTGCTTTGAATTATCTGGACATTAAAGAGCAGTTGTGGTTTGGATTTAGTATCATTTCTTTTCACTGTAAGTGGTTGTCTCAAGCTGTTTGCAAAGAGTAATTAGTCTCCTGGCTCAAAGGCACTTTGGCAGGAAAACCTGGGAGTCGTGTGGGAGTTGAACCTGTGACCTCTCAGTAACGATCTCATCTGACACCCTGCCGCCCTGCTGAGAGAGAAAAAACCTGTGGGAAATAGTTTTAAAATAGTTTGTGCTGGATATGAAAATGTGGTTTTTGAACGTGGCGTTTGCTCATGTTGTTAGAATGATGTTTTTGGGTGGACGAGGTGTTGTTTTAGCGGCGCTGTGACCCAGGAACCAGTCAGCTCACTGGCTGCGTGCTTGAACAACATCATGGTCATTAGCTGGTTCGAACAGAGTGAGAGACACCAGATATTTCCCATAAATCATTTGGGTTTGGTCAGATGTGAAATCTTGCTGTTATTAGATGGGAAACGTTTCCAAAATCAGACCTGGACAGAGTCACTGACACGTCACACCGTCCTGTCTGCAGCTCTGTTAGTCAGCAGTTTGTTTTTGCCCCGTCATGTTCTGACAGACATGACTGTAACTGTGGATAGTCATGGTCCTCCTTTATTATTTTAATGATCTTTTCTCCAGCACCACCAGCAGTGTCATTTTGTGGACGGGAAAATTATCAAAATTGAATTTGAAAGATGCTGCTGGACTTCAATGTGTCAAACTTAAAAAGATAATAATAATAAAATTTCACAGTGTTTCTAGAAAGCATTTAACCTTGTGACCCATCGAAACAAAGCTACGGCTACTTGTAGACTTTCATCACCAGTTGTTTCAACCTGGTATCAGTGTGAAGTCGTCAAATCCAGTGCTTGACAACAGGATATTTGATTTTCTTTTCAGGTATTTTCAGGATGCTGCACTTTGACATGTCGCAGTTTCCATAAGCTAACAACAACTGTAAACTTTGTGTGGCATTTTTTAAAAATCAAATGTGTTTGTGTTTTCATCACAGGTCCTGTATCTTCTACAGAGCGTGTATGGACATCCCCAGAGGAACAGAGCTGCTGGTGTGGTACAATGACTCCTACACTTCCTTCTTCGGCATCCCGCTGCAGTGCATCGCTCAGGACGAAAACTGTGAGAGAACAGCGCTCACCTTTCTGTCTTTATTAACCTCTATCTTTGTCTTTGAGCCTCCTCTGTCTTTTTTTTGTCCTCGTACGTTTGGGCTTTCAAAATGGCAGCTCAAGAGATAACCCTTGATCTAACTAAACAGCAACGAGACATTTGCTGTTGTACGCAGGCCAGCAGTTAGGAAATATGGGCAAGAGGACAACATGCTCTAAAGTGGGCCTGTCATCCACACCCTTGGGGACGACTTGAAAAGCAGAGGTAATCACATTTGTTGTGGGCTGAAAAAAATGCCTTCCAGTGAACGATTAGAGAAAAGTAAAGGAAATTACTGCAAGGTATTAAATCGCGTGAAGCGTACATGGCTGTCCACTCTTGGTTTTACAGTTATACCCATTTTATGTCATTTCAAGACTGTTTATGGACCTCTGTATGCAGAAATATGTAAATACACCATTTATTTAACCTTTCTAACTCCACCAGGATGCCGACGTCCTCGCTCCCCCCTCCTCTGTTAAATGGTATCTCCCAGGCGCACTACGTCATCATCAAACCATGTGATGTTTGGTGTTGCCGGATTCAGGAAGCTCTCGACTTTTCAAAAATAACATTGTTTTTTTTTTTTATTCATTATGGATTTCGCACCAGAGCAGCCTAATCACACAAAGTCCAAAATCGCGATGAGTTGTCACAAGTCATGTCATGCCGTTTTTCGACAGGAAAAGTTACAGGATTACTCGCGATCTTATGCCGAGCTGTTAGTGGGCACGTAGCTGTTTTTGGCTGAGATATACTGTCTAGAAAGTGGGATCATAACTTTCACGTTTCATATGGCTTTATTTGGTGATATTTTATGGTGTTTCTGTGTCATAAACAACATCATCTATCATAATCACACCTGATTTCAATAAGGTACAATGTTTGAAGCTGGCTGAGTGTTGTTTGATCACTGATAGTGCTGTTTTGAAGCAGAGTGAGCGACTTGTTATTTGAAGCTCCGCCTGGATCTTTTCATGGTAAAAACACTGTAGAATGGTCATACTTTGAGCAGTCTTCTTCAAATTTGAAACAAGTGTTCATTGATAGTGTGTCTACAGCCCCACAGTGTCATTTACCTGCTCAGATGAAGCCACAGACAGTTATTCATCCTGATTTTTTATTTTAGGCAAAATCTTCAACTTTTTACTGACCTCAGAGGCCCATTACTCTGTCTCTGTATCACCTAGAGTGTTTCTGACACTTTCACAAGAAATTTCAGAGAGTTTGCTTTCTGGCAAGACCTCATGCATGCATGTAGTCAGAGCGGCTCAGAAACTACAGTCATTTTAATTTGGGTATGTCATTTTAGGCGTTTTCGCTACAAAATGGGGTGGAGTGCAAGAGGTTTTTAAGGAGCTCCTGATTTTTGCTGACACATTCTGACTCAAAACACATAACTTGTATTGTCAGGGATTTCAGTCAGCAGGTAACTTGAAGTACTTGATCCCCTTTAAGGGTCAACCGTAGACCTTTTCATGGCCCCCCGTGGCCTCAGGCTGGGGTCATCTGCGCTCTTTGACTCCCCTGACGGCAGGCCTGGTTGTATGTCTCTACCAAAGCTGTTGTATAGTGTGTCTCGCTGACGTCTCCTTGAGCCAGAAAGTGAAATATTTACACTAGCTGAACAGTGAGGTCATCCTCTGATGAGAAGGTGACAGGTTCAGGTTTGTTCAGCTGCCTCGTGATAACGCTGATAAAATCATCAGCTTAATGATTCAGATGTAAATGTGACATCCAAACAAACCTCACGGCTCTGCAATTGCTCCGTCTGCAGGGAAAAAATCTGCAGGGTTTTTTTTTTATGTCGCTCCAATTTTGTTACTGACAGTATTTAAACTCTTAGACGTGGACAGAGCTTTTGGCCCGCCACAAAAACAACGCAGTGAACGCAGTTTTTTTTCAACAAACTTGCTGCTGTCTGATTTATTTACCTGACAAACCGAGCCAGTCAAAACAAGACTGGAAGAACTCTTTTGTTTGCTAAGATGTCGGCATTCTGCGGCCGCGTGTCGACCCGCCGCCCCTCACTCCGTGTTGCACTTCTTCAACCAACACCAGCCCGTTTTTTTAAAGAAAAGTTTTCCATCAAAACTTCTCATCTTCTTTTCCTGCAAACAAAAATACACACATTTTTTGAAACTCTGTCTTTTATTCAGGATTTTATTGTCAACATATTTCTGCTGATTTATGAAAACCTCATGACTCCAGTTTGGCGTTGTTCATGTTTGAACTCAGGAGTCCGCTTGGTTCTTGTTTGGATCCACAATTTTCAGGCTATGTTGCAAAATCAAATGACTCATTTTGAATAAATGGTTTACTTTTCTGGCAGAGGGTAAAAAGTATTCCTGAAATTTGATTTTTACAAATATCAAATATCTTGGAGTCATAAAATTGTTTTAATTTGATTTACGATTTAATTTTTGTCAGATTCAGTTGATCTCTGACGAAACAATCGGATGTTTTACAGTCTCTTAAACTCATACATGTATAATGTTTCCTGTTACATTTAGCTGTTGCGGAAAACATTTTATGTAACTCACTTTATTTGTCTCACTAGTTGGAAATGTATTTCCTTTTAATTATTTGTAAAACAGTCTTAAATTTACATCCTTGGGGCGACCAGTAGCTCAGCAGGTCGGGCGGCAGTGTCCCTGTCACAGTAAAAAAAAAAAACAGCCTGAAGACGACGCTCAAAGTCCGGCTGTTTGGTGAACGTCCCCTCAAAGTTTTTTGTGATTTCAGTTGGTTAAAATGTTTTTGACAAACTGTGATGTGACGTTCATGTCATTGAAGAACGGGACAGTGTGTGTGTTAACATATTAAAAAAAATGCAGGCTTCTTCTTTTTCTTTTCCTCCACTCTGTGTCCTCCTCTTCCCCTCCTCCCTCCTCTGCTTCTCCTCCATCCGTCCCCTCTTTCTTTCTCCCTCTGTCACTAATTTGTTTTTGTTTACATCTCCTCCAGTTTTCTGCTCAGTCAGCCTGTTTATATCTTTTCCATTCAAACTGTTTTTCTGTGGATTTGACAGAGTAACTTTACCCTGCAGGGGAAAAACAAACTTTGACATTTCTTTTTTCTTACACAATTATGGAGCAAAAAAAAAAAACATCAACATGAAGAAGAAGTTTTAATCTTTGGAATCTAAATTGAAATGAATTGAATTAGGAGCTCGTCTTTCACAGAGTCGCAGTTAAATGAGATCGTGCTGATTGCAAATTAGAGACGTTTGGCCACAAACTGGTTTGTTTTACAGACGGAACGACTCTTTTACATGACATCGTTGGTCATGACGGGACCGTGGCAGCCTCAGCAGTCACATACACGCACAAACATGTGTACTGCTATGTTCATGAGGACATGTTCAGCCTCTACATTACTCACAAAACCTTTGTCCCCAGTTTCAACAGAAATTGAACGTAGATTTATGAAATATAGAAGTATTAGTGCTGCGGCTGAACTGATTGTCATGTCTGTTCATTGGTGCATAGTGTCAGCCCAAAGTGAAATATCTTGACAATAACTGGATGGATTGACATGATATCCAGTGCAGACGGTTCGTGGCCCTCAGAGGATAAATCCTAATGACTTCGGTTATCTGTCTAACTGAGAGCCCTCTGATAACAAACCTCTAGCACTCAGCCGCGAGGGGTTGTTGTTTCACGAGCCTGTTTAAAATCGATCTAAAGTAAAAAGCTATAAGACCTAGAGAGTTCATTCTTTTGCAACAGAGAGCTAAGACCAGGGGCGTGAATATGGACAGTGCAGGCAGTGTGGTTGCACCTGGGCCTATGGGGTGCAGGGTCCTGTAGAGAGAGTGGTTGGAGGTAGGCCCCCGTCGCGATATTCGATAAGTCGGTTCAATTGTACGGTAAATTTAAAGGGAGACGGTAACTTTTCTGGCCGCGATTAATTGCCATATTCACGTGTTTGTTTTCCTCGTCTCTCTCCACCAAAGAGACTGGACGCCGTGCATCGTCTGGCAGCTGGAAGAGAAAGACAGGGAACTTGTTCCTAAACCAAATGTGGGAGTGTTTTGGATTTAAACCAAATGACAGAGGGGAGCCCAGTAATTTGGACGAGCCCGTGTGCCGGGTTTGTTCTAAAACCATCTCAACAGAAAGAGCAAATACGACCAACTTAACTGCACACCTGAGAGTGAGAGACCGACAGACTATTTTCTTGTATTTATTTGTTAATTCTGATATTTTTACCTGTTATTTCGGATATTTAAATTTTCTTTTTGGCATCTCTAAATATTCTAGTTAAATAAATGTTTATTTCTCTTTAAGAGGGTGTACGTGCATCAATACGCCTTTATTATTATTATTTATTAATAGCAAAATTACAACAATAATAAAAATGGTCTTAAAAGCACAATATTACACAATATTATCTCTCATCGCAATAATTTCTGACGCTATTAATCGCCCAGCAAAATTTGTTATCATGACAGGCCTAGTTGGAGGACCCGCTCTGGTGATCCAAAGACGAATTCACGTTAAAACATCATTAAATTATGCTACAACAGTCCAAAAGACAGTAAAACATGAGGTGGTACCTCAGTGTTCTCCTGTCATGGCTGCAGGAGATCGTTGTTTACATGATCCTGTTTAAAATCTACCTAAAACAAGTCTATAACAGCGAGAGCATTCAGTTTTGATTTTGCACCAGAGAGCTCAGACTCCTGTCTTTGCTCCATAATGTTGTCTGCTTGTGATGACATCATGACACATTTTCAGCACTTAGTTAAATTATTATGGTTCATTGACTTACATAACCTTAGCTTTCTTTAGCTTTCAGGTCGTACAGATTTTAATTATTTTTGAAATATCAAAAATACCAATATAGGCACTGGAGAAATAATTCTACTGCAGATGAAACTATCAAAACTGCACATAGTTCAAATAACATTTTGAGCATTAAGTAATATGTTGATCATGTTTCTTTATTTAGAAGTTTTTTTGACATTTGGATATTTAAAAAATGACAATTTCAATACTTTTATCAGTTATTATGTTTTATTGTCTTACATAACGTTTAGCTTTTAGGTTGTACAGATTTTAGGGATATGAAGCATTTGAAAATACTCTTAAAAATGACATCACAATTAGGAAAAACACCAAATTATGAACTGGTGGACTGTTTCTATGAGTTCAAAGGGTTAAATGTAATAAATATTATCAGTGTTTTATGTCACCTGCAGATTAAAATTGATATGTGCAGTTTTTTTTTTTATGAGCTGTGCACATTGCTGTCAGAAACCGAGTCAGATCAAAATATACACCGAACAAAACATGAACATTATGACCCTTAATGACAGTTAGACTGGTTGCTGAACTGTTGTGTCAGACTGTGTTAGTATTCGCTATGTGTACCTAATAAACTGACAACTGAGCGTAGATTGAAATAGACCAGTCCCTCTTTCATATGGTAGTAAGTATGCTACAGTAATGTGTTGCACCGGAGCCAGCGATCCAGTGATGGACCAGTTTGACAGGATGATTTTTCTGTCAGTTCTTTCATAATCTGAAGGACGTACGAGGGCCAACACAACAAACTAAAGTCGTATGCTTCAACTAACAAAAACTCAGATTTGAGATGACTTTAATTGTCTCTATCCATGTGAAGACATTTGATCTTCAAAAGCACAGATGTACGAGACACGCAGATACATCGTGTACCAACGCACACACTGACAGAGCGCAAACAAAGACTGGAGGATTTGCTTTTGTTCCACCCTGCAGTGAAAAAAGTTTGTTCACATCCAAATTATGTGAAATTAGATTACTCTTCTTTTGTACAAACTGAGACAGCAGCTCTGCTCTGAATTAAAGACAGTTTGCTACTAACTGCATTTGGGTTTTCCATGGCATCGTTATCTGCTGATTGTGCCCACAAAGGATGAGTGTGACGTCAGAACTCTGCAGAGGAGACAGCACGACTGTGACTTTGTGTCCTCAGTGGAACAGACATTTAAAGTTTTGACCTTTATTGGTGCAGAGAGCGTTGACGGAGCACTTTCAGACTGAGAACTGGACAGTGCAGCCAGTTTCCCAGTAGTTTCCCTGTTTATCTTCTGTGTTTGGGTGCTGCAATGTGCCCGTGAAGGAAATGTAAGCCACAAAGTGTCAATCAGTTAAACAGCAATCCCCAAACCTGCTGCATGGAAATCAAACAGTTTGGTGGTTGTTCTCACTTCACATCGTTATCATTATTCCTGATTTCACGCTGAGCGTTCAGTGAAATGGATTTCAGTTCAATTGAAAATACTTAATCCGTCCCTCAAGGGCCAATTCAAGGCAAATGAGCCCGCAAACCAGGGCTGCCAGAGGAATTGTGCTTATTGAATTTTTTTTGTCCCTGGTTGGGAACGATTTTGCATGCATATTACATAAATAATATCTGTGAATGGTTTGGCAGAATATTCTGGTATTCTGACGGGTTTTGGGGTCTTTTTGATTGGCCACTGGTTTGGTTTTGTCACACAGACCTGGCAACCCTGCTGCAAACAGAAGTACACATAAATAAATAAGAAAATACAAATATGATTCATTCATTTTCTGTAACCGCTTATCCTGTTAGGGGTGGCGTGGGGGGTGGAGCCTATACCGGCTGACACTGGGTGAGAGACACCTACGGACAGTTTAGAGTCACCAGTTAACCTGCGTGTCTTTGGACTGTGGGAGGAAGCTGGAGCACCTGGAGGAAACCCACGCTGACACAGGGAGAACATGCAAACTGGGTCCGATCTGGGAAACCTCTTGGCGACAAAGCCACTGCTCCACCGTGCCACCCAAATATAACAGATATGTTATTTGACATGTTTGCAAACCATGTTTTATTCCTGTCAGTCGCACCACACATGCCCTTGAATTTGATTCAGTTCTCACAGAGGAGTTTTGCTGTCACACTACCGCGCGGTAACTGCTCTGACAGCCGCTTACCTGCAAGAATGTTTGCAAAAGCAAAGCAGCTGCTGCTGCTGTCGTCTGTGGTCGGTCTCACTCTGATGTTGTCAAATACCAGCACCTGTGCAGTGACTTCCGGTGTCAGACACCATAAAAAAATGGCAGCTTGGCAACATGGGTCCAACAACCACTGACCATGTGTGTTGGTTTTTGTTGAAGGAATACATTTGTGGTGTTGGACCAACATAGTGCTTTTATGTTGAAAACAGACAATGCATGTAACAGGCTGAAGTTGACACAGCGTCCCACAATGTCAACGTGCCTCGCACATCATGTCTTGTGGAAAGATCATGACCAAAAGTCGATATGTGGCGAGGTCGGAGTGAGTGTTTGTTTCTGAAAACATCTGAGGAGAGAAATAGGTGTTGCAGTCACAGAATCTTGATTCATATTTGATCAGCGCTGCCTTGTCGCTAGTTTGACCACATGATTAGTGATTGACAGCTGCTATCGAGACTCCTCGGCTCTGGCTGGCTGTTTCATTCAGCTACAGCGAGGCCATTAGAAGCGCTACATGACAACAGACTATCTGCTGTGTGAATATACCGTTACAGCAAATATGACACATTAATTAAAGTTACCAACTGCAGCTTCAAGTTTCCAAAGATTTTCACAGTCAGGGTTCATTTCTTTCAGCAGATTCAAACACACACAACAAACACCATTAAACACACACACCTGTGTAAACAAGCTCACATAAGCACATACAAGAACAAACTCGTACACACACTCACAAACAGAACATGATCACTCACACACAAACCACACATGAACACACAACAAAGAAAACACACACTCACTCGTAACACACACTCATACTCAGCAGACTATCACACACACACACACACACACACACACACACACCCTGTGGTTGTTTACTCATGCACGTTCCATCCAATCACAGCCTGTCGGCTTGACGCTCCGCAGCCCAGCCGCCGCCTAACAACATCAGCATGTGCACCGACGGAGGAGGAGAAATCACTTTAGGGGAGAATCATCATTGTCTTTCTCTTCTACTCTTTATCCTTCTCCTCCTCTTCCTCGTTTCCTCCTCATCATCTCACACTCTCTCTCTGTAACACCTTTTTTTCTCAGGTGAGCAGAAAAGAGGAAAAGGTAGAGGATAGAGGAGGAGACAAGGGGGGAAAGGGAAGAAAGAAAAAGAGATTTTATTGTAAGTGTGAGGGACAGATAGAGGAGAAGAAAGAGGAAGAGTACGGTTCAAGGAAATAGAGAGTGATGAAGAGTTCAGTACAGGAAGAAGGGAGCAACAGGATTTAAGGAAAGGAAGAGCGAAGAAGACGTTCACCCTGTTCTCCACCTCTGCAGTAAACTCCTCTGTGCTCCATATTCACATCTCTTCTTTATATGACGGATTATTATTACCATTATTATAATTGCCTCCATTGATTTTATGAGACTTTATTATCTCTGGTAACTTATCGTTATTGATTTCTAACAAAGCTTTGGCAACATCATACGAATTGTACTTCACACCAGTAAAGAGAGGAAGACAGAGACACTGGGAGGAAGCAAAGACACAAACGGGAGAGTCTCTGGAGTTACAGTCAAACTTTCTCCCATTTAGTTAGTTGCATTTTATTGATGTCGATATCGCAATGCATATATACATGTAAAACTCCCACAAGTATGTGTGTATCAGAGCCTCATATATCTTCTTCCTCTGTGCCACAGAGTTCATCCGTTTACATGACATTAGAGAAAATAGATTTATTGTGTCAGTCGGATGAAAACCTGACTCTGACTCTGAGCATGCTCCACAGTTTCCGCCCCGGGCTTTGACCCGGAAGTCCAATAGCATTAAATGTGTGAGAGAAGAAGAAGCCGGTAACAACATGGAGAAATCTACATCCAGAGCCGTGACTTTTTGGACGGACCAAATGTACAGAGCTGTAAAGTTGTCCACCATGTTAGCAGTTAGCAGCTAGCTAACCGTAGCTAACTTGTTTGTCCATTGTTTGGTCTGTGACGTAATAGGTCAACAGGAAAAAGGTCCAATACTAACAAGCTGAAAGGGGCATATCTTCACCTATCATAGAGGAGTCGCACATTCACGTTCTTTTCAGGAGAATTATTTTCACATTCACATAAGTTGCACATATTCGCTTCCTGTATGAATGTTCAGCCAAACCATGCTGTTTTTTTCCTAAGAGCATGTACTTTAGTGGCAAAAAGAAATAAACGTAAATACGAGGTGTTTTACTGATGTTGTACGTGTATTTTGAAAAAGACTGTGTGCTTCTAACAAGCAGAAACTGAACATTTCTACATAAATTGAACCGGCGTCCCAGAACGTCGACAACAGACACCCCCAGGATACCTAGCATGGCGTATGTAGACATCAAACGTCCACTGATGAGGTGGCGATATGTGTCACCATATTCACTATGCAAAAATATGTTGTCGGCACATTAACAACATTACAAAACAGTGTGATCAGCGTTCCAACGTTTTCAGTCTTCTATCTGTGCAACATACCCAAAAGAGTCACTGTCATGACTCTGTGGCTGTAAATGGCAAATAAATCATTAAATCATTTGAGTTTGGCTCAAATTTAAAATCATAGTTCATGTTCTTTACTCCTAAATGGGTTCATGGATTAATTTTGTGTTTTCTCTGCAGTTGTTGGACTTTATTCATGTTGATGAATGTAACCTGCACACTGTCAGACTGCAAGGAGAGAGAGATATAAACAGAAAATAAAGACAGGTCAGCTGGGAGGGGTCGTCCCGTTTCTCACAGTCAAGAAGAGAAGGAGGAGGAAGAGTTTGAAGAGATGAATAGAAACAGAAGCCGATACTCCTCCTGAAGTCTCACCTCTATTAGGCTTGAAAAGTTGATTGTAAAACTTTGCACTCCGTCGTGGAGCTCAGAGTCTGTGGTCCGTTTGTATTCACGTCACACCACTGTGGAAGAGAACACACCCCCTTATGAAGAAAGAAAACACAGACTCTGCAATGTTGCAAACTGCATCTGCATAATTCTCCCATTTTGATGATGCATTTCATGCGCAGCCCAAACCGTATTGACTTGCATTTTTTGTATATGCGATGTTTGTAGCAAAATGAATTAAGTGTTGGCGAGCGGCGCGTAACGCGGGCGTCGATAGTGCCGGCGGGCAACTTACAAATGGTGTAATTATCTCCTCATAAGGTTATTAGAGGATCAATGGAGCCTGGTGGCCTGATGACAGAGGTGAGCTGATGACGGATGGAAATGGTTATGATGACCCGACTGCAGAGGGGCAGCACGGCGATGTTAGAGAGAGGGGAAAAGACAATATAGTCTTCTAAGTATAAGAATAAGTGCAAGGACTTTTTTTTGTCAATCTTTCTATCTTTTTTATATTTCTTGACAACTGCAGAACTTGCTTTTTATGCTTTTTATTTCTTTTTAACTTGCTTTATTTATTGTTGTGCACCAAAACACACAGATTGCAGATTCCTTGTATGCGAATAACTACTTGCCAGTAAAGCTGATTTGGATTCTTATTTAGATGTTCTGTGATGCAAGTGAAGGAAAAATGATCCCAAAGTGATGGTTGATCACTAAAATATGGTACAAAAAAAGAAAAAATACAGACATTTTTCTGTAATGACCCCTCGAAATTAACCTCTAGAAATCATGCTACCATTGATGCGAGGGTCGACCCAACGCCTGCACGTCCCATGTTAGGAAATATTGCAGATTCAGGGCAGGCGGGTTATAAAATGACAAAGCAGTCTCTGTGTCACTCACACAGGAAGCAGCTTTAACATCAGTACTGCTGTGATTAGGTTCTAGGTTACTTTCCTTTTGACGAGGAAAATCTGTTGAATCCGACATGTTTAAATCAGAGATGGGGGACTCGAGTCACATGACTTGACTCGAGTCGCAAATATGATGACCTGAGACTTGCTTGACTACTGTTGATAAGACTCGACTTCACTTTGACTTTGTATTCATCACTTGAGACTTGACTTTGACTTGAGACAGATGACACTTGCGTTCATGTGTGTGTGTGCTTGGTGCAGCCTGGACCTAAATGTGTGCTGTACGTGACATATGACTTGACTTGTGACCTGCTTGATCTGAGCAATGACTCGACTCGCCTTGCTTGACTTGTAGCAGGGACTTGACTAACTTGGGACTTGCTTGAGACTTGAAGGTAAAGACTTGAGACTTGCTTGTGACTTTCCCCCATGTCTGGTTTAAATCTTCTCGGCCATAATGTCCAGTAAAAATATTTCCCTCTGAGACTATGCAGGCGTAACACCGTGTCCTAATCAACCCAGTCTCACTCAAAAGTCATTGAATACAAAAAAAAAAATGTCCTTTCACATCATTTTGAAAACATGCAATGCATGTAACAGGCAGAAGTTGACACGGCGTCCCAGGATGTCAACAACCGACACACCCAGGGTACCTTGGACGCCACATGTGGACGTGGAAAGTCCATGACCAAATATCAATATGTGACGAGGTCACAGTGAGAATGAGTTGTCCTCTGCCTCTCTGTCCACACTGAATCTGTTAAATATGCACTTCTGTAACATCATACAAAACAGACCACTGAAGTTCACAGCTGTGCGCTCATGTAAACAAACCACGAAGAATATTAGCTCAAGATACTATTTTAAGATGTGACCACTTAAAAGATTGGTGAGTACTTCATGTCTTCCTACGTTTGTACTTTTTAAAAAGAAAACAATGTTTTATATTGTAATACCAATGAAAACATACAGTATAGCCAACAGGAAGTAGGTTGTCGCCAGGAACTCAGCTCTGTTTTGCAGGCTCCGGTCAGGTTTGGGTCGTTGATTAACGTGTATGTTTACAGGTCGGGCAGATTGGCTCTGATAATGGGCCGGTTAGTGTGAGCTGACCTGTGCAGCACTACTTCCTGCATAGACGACAAAATAAGTTATTTGTCATTGCCTTCAGGAATAATCTGTCTGCCATCATGTTTAATATCTGGTTGTGGTAACCAAAACAACTTGGTTCAGGTTTGGGAAGGATCGCAGCCGTGGTTCATTCACTGCTGGTCGAGGACACAAATGACTCTCTGGTGTCAGGGAGAGGGAGTCAGACGGTTTGACTCTCTGCCACTGGATCATGCCAAGTTTTTCCAAACAAACCAGTTTTACAAAATGAAAAGTGAAACCATCCACAGTGAGTTAATGTAAGACAAGCCCTCTTAATGTCATTTCAAACCTAATGTAGGGTTATGGAGTCCAGGTCTGTCAGTTAATCAGACTGCAGAAAGAGAACACAGCAGTATTCTGGGTCAAGTGAGGACAGCTGGGATCAGCTGGTTCACCCAAAATCTAATTTACACACTTTTATGTAATCTGTTTTTTCTTGTTAATGTCATTGTACTTGGACAGCAACACTTCTGTATCCTTAATCTGTCCATTTTATCTGCTCCGTACATTTATCTCACCAGCTTCTAACTTCAGTTATTTTATTACAAAGCACTTATCGAAACAGACACAAAGTGTCCCACAAAATAAATTAAATTATGAGCACTTAATAAAAAAATGAAGAATACAGCACACTGAAGATGACTGCAGAATAACTAAAACCATAAATGAAATAAAACATGTGCTTAACCTCAAAGGGACAGTTCACTCCAAATTTTCTCCTCTTAACTGGGCTATTTTTGTCTGAACTCGTGACACTCAGTCGGACATTGTTTCCACTCTGACTGATTTTCGTGAGGGAGGGAGATTAGGTTTTCCCTGATCAATCACTAGAGACCCACATATCCACCTGAATCTAACGTCATTTACGCCTGCAGTGTGCCAAGTAGGCAGAGTCTGCACATCATTTGACGGTTATCGAATATTGAGAAGAATATTGTTGTTAATACTCCTAGCTGGTTTCAGTGCACTGCTTGACAATGTTTGACAATGTTTGACAATGTTTGACAATGGCGTTGGTCCCCCTTAGGGTGCTGATTGGTTAATTGTTACTCCCCTCATGGAGCTTGTTGGTTGGTTTTTATTTTAATCGAGAAACTGATGTTTCCTGTCACGATGTCAGACGAATCAGTCAACCTGAACTCAGTGTAGAGGGCGGATTCAAAAGTCTGGACCCAGGCAAGTGCCATCAGTCTAGATTGGTTTGGTGTGAGTTGCTGAGTGTTGGAGATATCGGCCGTAGAGATTTCTGTCTTCTCACCCATTAATGTTTACATCTCGAGCTGTCACGAGCACGAGCTTCTCGTCTAGAGGAGATGCGCGCTTCCTTCTGTGTGGTGATTTGGATCGTGGATGCAGTTCAGTTAAAACAGTTCCTACATGAAGCTGCTCAGAACATGGTCTGTGGATTATCTTGGTCATGGTTTCTGGAAAGAGACATTGCTGTTGAGTTTTCAAATGTAATTTTGGGAGGCTTTAAGCACCACAAGCCGAGTGCCATCTAGTTTAATTACACTGGACAGAGGGCACACACATCTATGGCAGATGTCTCCAACCATCAACATCAAATCTATCTGGACTGATAAACAGCGCTACACGTAAGAGGAACAATATCTGTTTCCATTTTGGGATGAACTGTCCCTTTAACGCTCTTAATACTGGTAGAATCAGTAGAAGCAGCATTTTCCCTACTGGTTGTTGTAACAGTAATAATAAATATCGTAGTAGTAGTGCTATCATAACAAGCTGTTCTAGTTGTAGCAGCAAAAGCACTTGAAGAGGAAGTAGGAGTAGGAGCTGAGTACTAGTAGCAATAATACACATAGTATTAGTGTTAGTATATGCAGCAGCAAGTGCAGAGGTAGAGATATCAGGAGTAGCAGCACCATTAACTGTGGCAGAAGCATTATTAGTAGTAGTAACAGTGCACATTGTCTTGGGTTTGTAGTGGGTGAGTAACTGAAACCTCACCAGAACTGCCCATCATGTGGTAACCCACCAGAAACAGGCTCGAGGCCCCGTTTGGGCCCTGAGCCACAGCCATAGTTTGAGAAACATATCTGCGGTCAGAGAGAGGAACAGTATGTCACTGTAACTGCACTAACGAACAGACTCCAAACAGCCTAACTAGACCCATAATTCCATTCACTGGAACCAGGAGCTGCAGTTTGCCCTGGGCTAGCCAGGCGGATCTGGCCTCAGTTAGGACAGTGTGGCTGGCTTTCTGTTTCCATCACAACAGCAAAGTCAGAAATGCTTTTATTCATCAAGCACGGCACACAGACGAGAATTTGTCCCCCGTGACAGATTAAAGAGAAAGTGTATTTTTTTGCATTTAGTGTGGCGTCGCTCTGGAGATTTCAGCAGGCCTAGCTGAGGTTAGCCTAGCTGGCCGTCGCCCTCAGCCATGTCCTCCAGCTCCTCCTGGGGATCCTGAGACTCTCCCAGGTCTGCATCAGTGGACTCCGCCCTGTTAGACATACCCAGGATGCATCTACAGGAAGTTGTCCCTGAGCAGATACTGAACTACCTTAATAGACACCTTCCAACATGAGGACATGCTGGTTCTACTCTGTGTTCCTTGCAGATATCTCAGCTCCTCATTCTGTCTCTAAAGCTGAAAATCAACAAAGAAACTAGTATCTGCTGCTTGCATCTGAGTCTTTGAGGCACTAACCAGAGCTGATGACCAGGGAGAAGCTTTCAAACATCAGGGTTCCCAGGGTCATACAATTCCTGGAAAAGTTATAAAACCATAAAAGTGTTTTCCAGGCCTTGAGATGGTTTGGAAAAGTTTTACCCAGTCTCACTCCAAAGTTGTCAAAAACAGTTGCTTGGTCAGTGACTTCCAGCATCAGATACCGACAAAAAGTCATCCTTTCATGTCGGCATGATCCACCGCCAATCAGCGTGATCGTCTAACAGCGCCAAGCGGCATTAGGGAGAAACGTGGCAGGACAACTAAGACGTTACATTGACACTGAAACTTTCATCCATCGTTAACGTTTTTGGAAAATACTTGTTTTTCGTTTGTTTTTTTTACATCCAAGGCAAGGCAAGTTTATTTGTAGAGCACAATTCGTACACAAAGTAATTCAAAGTGCTTTACAGAAGAAGAAAATGCATTAAAATCACAATACAAAATAAAAACATAAATAATCATTATAAAATGAACTTTAAAAGAGAAGAGTGCAGATAAGATCCTTTCAGTCATATGCACAGTGACATAGAGCTGTTTTGAGCCTAGATTTGAACATTGTCAGAGTAGAGGCCTGTCTCACATCTTCACAAAGACTGCTCCAGATTTTAGCTGCATAAAACTGGAACCCTGATTCCCCATGTTTAGTCCTGACTCTGGGCACCAGCAGGAGGCCGGTCCCTGAGGACCTCAGAGTCCCAGATGCTTCATATGGCACTAACATGTCAGAGATGTACTTTGGTGCTCGGCCGTGGAGAGACTTGTACACAAGCAGAGCTGCTTTAAAGTCTATTCTCTGAGCCACAGGAAGCCAGTGTAGAGACCTGAGCACAGGACTAATGTGCTCGTACTTCCTGGTTCTGGTCAGGACCCGAGCAGCAGCATTCTGGATGTACTGCAGCTGTCTTACGGCCCGTTTGGAGAGTCCAGTGAGCAGGCCGTTACAGTAGTCTAACCTACTAGAGACAAATGCATGGTAAGTCTCTCCAAGTCAGGTTTAGACACTATACCTTTGATTTTGGCAATGTTTTTAGATGGTAAAAGGCTGCTGATGTTATTGATTTGATGTGGCTGTTAAAGTTCAAGTCTGAGTCCATTATTACCCCGAGATTTCTAACCTGATTTGTAGGTTTTAGAGAGAGAGACTGAAGGTGACTGCTGACACTTTCTCTTTGTTTCTGTGGACCAAATACGATGACTTCAGTCTTGTCTGAATTTAGCTGGAGAAAGTTGTTTTGCATCCACACACTGACCTGTTGGATGCAGTGACAGAGTGAATCTACTGGTCCATATTCACCTGCTGTCAGTGAGACATAGATCTGAGTGTCGTCTGCATAATTGTGGTAGGACACATTATTACTTTGTATTAACTGGCCTAAAGGCAGCATGTATAGATTGAACAGAAGGGGTCCCAGGATTGACCCTTGGGGCACCCCACAGGTCAAGGCCATGTGGTCTGAGACACAGTCACCAATTTCAACAAAGTACCTCCTGTCTTCTAGATAGGACTTCAACCAATTTAGGGCAGTGCCAGAGATGCCCACCCAGTCCTCTAATCTCTGTAACAGGATCTCATGATCGACAGTGTCAAAAGCAGCACTCAGATCTAGTAGGACTAAAACTGAGACATCCAGCAAAAGCCTTTAGAGAGTTGTTTGACCAAGAAGCAGTGAAGAAAATGTGGCGTAACCTGCACGACATGCACATCTGCAACAAGAGAGACAAACGGTGCAGAAGTGGCCAATAAGAAAAACAAAAAAGTGAAAATATGTGACAACGTTGTCCTTTTTAAATCTTTCACAACAAAGAGACGGTAATATTAGCTTATCCAGGAATGCACAACAGCAGTGATGGTGCTGCCTGCAGAGTGCAACTTAATTGCTGCACAGTATCATTTCATAACTCAGGTAGCTATGGTGCCAAATTTAAGATGCGGGCAAAGAGTGGTGACAGCCTTCAGAGGTAACTGCAGTTGAGAGAAACGTGAGCAAATGCGTCAGACATAGTGTACACAACGATTTTGATCAAATATCAGAAATGCGTATGCACTTGGTTTGCAAATGCCTTTAGATTAGAGTCCAGGACAGATGTTAAGGGTTCAATGTGCTTCACTTTGGGCGGCAGGTGAAGGATTGTTGAGTTCAAAAGAGTTAGGAATCTGATTTAACTTGATGTTGATGTGTCTTGGCGAACATGCTAGTTTCACCAACTTTAGCGTAACCCACACTTCAGTTGAAATCAGCGTATGAAAGCACTGTGGTTTTGATCTTCCTCATTTGAGGGAACTTTTATTGTGAAAGTCTTTCTCCAAACCTGTTCTCTCTGAACCACCAAATACCCGCATAACCTGATCATTTCTGTCTGTTTTGTCTCCAGTAAATGTCCCAGCCACGGTGGTGGAAGCCATGACCAGGCAGGAGTCCCTCCAGTCCTTCAACAAGAACGGCAAACCCTCTTCCTCCTCGTCTTCCTCCTCTTCCACCCCCTCCACCACCCTCATGCGCTCCATGGTCTTTCCTCACTCACCTTGCCCGAGGAATTTCTCCCTGTTGGACAAGGTCGGGGTCGGGGTTCAGTCGGACTCCAGTTACGGCCAGTTAGGGTCCAAGAACCAGCGAGTCCTGGCGAGCCCGACCTCCACCAGCCAGCTGAGCAGCGACTTCAGCGACTGGCACCTGTGGAAGTGTGGCCAGTGCTTCAAGACCTTCACCCAGAGGATCCTGCTGCAGATGCACGTCTGTCCGCAGAATCCAGACAGGTAAGATGTCATCAAATAAGATGCTTCATTTCTAAAAGTCTTTATTAACAGGTATGAAGAGACTGTAATGTTCTTCCTGTCTACGCTTGTAAAAACTACCAAACCACCAAAGTTGACATTGACATTTAGCTCGAAAAACATTAATAACATCTGTCAGAGTTCTCTAAACAGCTCCAAAGCCCAGTACCATTGTATCAGCTTTAACTTGGGCCCCATGGTTCACATGTCTTGGTGAAAATCATTCAGACTTTGATGCACAAGTTGCTTCAGAAGTTTGCCGATTTATTTTTTGAGCTTCAAAGTTTTGATCAAATCAAGATTTTGACTACTAAGAAAGCATTGTGGATAAATAGCTGCTGTTACAGCCCTGAGATTCCCAAATAGAGTATTTTACATTTCAAGACTCTGATTTCTCCCATCCAGCCTAGTTACACAGTTGTTTCCTGTTACTTCTGATGGCTGTAAGGAAAAGAAAATTAGATTTTCCATCCATGTCCTTGAAGGTATGGAGGCAAAAATGACACTTATAAATGACACAACATTAGTGTCTGTGTATCTCTTGTAATATAACCAGAAACACTTGTATTTGCATTAAGGTGATGAATATGACACAGCATTCGAGTTTTTAAAACCTGTTGTCGCAGTTTTTCAGAGGAAGCCGGCAAACCAGACGTTTAGTTTAGCTATTTATTACTTTGCTTGTCTCATCATCACACAGTTTGTGTGTGACAGAAAGTGGGAGTTTGTGGATAAGAGTGAAGAGAGTGTAAAAGTGTCTGAGTGTGTATAACATCTGCCAACTTAATTATATACAGCGTGGAGGGAGGAAGAGGAGATGTGTGGTGTGTGTGTGTGTGTGTGTGTGTGTGTGTGTCGGGGGGGACGGAGGATGTATTGGAAATTTTTTGCTTAGCTTTATTTTTTTGCAGGGAGAGTCAGAGCGGCGTATAAATCAACGCTGTGCGTCAGTGAGAAATACCTCGCCTTACGGTGACGGGGCCAGGAAAACAGATGCCACTTATTCAATAAACTAATACTCATAGGGAAGAAAAATGTGTGGATATGGAGGGGGGAGGGAGGGTCGATGTGGAGCTGCCTGTCAATAGGAAGGTTTTATGGGACAGAGGAGCAGATCAGATTCAGCTGAACAAGCCAAACAGGCCTGAGTCCTGGAGCTTCAAGGCCCCAGTGTGCCTCACACTGGTGTGGACTGGGGTTAGACCAGTATGCCCATCACAGCGTCACTCCACCTACAGTCCTGCCACTTTATTCAAGCTCCCCCCTGTAGCACTGGGCAGACAGTCTAGAGCTGTCACCTGAATGTTGATGACTCAGATCATCAGTTGTAGGACAACTCAAACCTCGTGTTGTCACTCTCTGCTCCGTCATGTGCACAGAAATCACGTGCAAGTACGGGTCATTACAAATGCAGTGTTTTAAAGTAACGACACAGTGAGATTCTGCCTCTACTTTGGGAGAAGATGATGGAAGATTGTTGGAGGAAGGTAAATGAGTATTCCAAACGCTGGCCTTGACTCGGTTTGTTATATATTCACAGTGTGCCCTCTTGTCCAGGGTCACTACAATTAGGTGAAAAAACAAGTGGATATATCGATATTGGTATCAGTTATCAGCCAAGTAAGTTGTTATATATATCGGCATGTCTGATATTGGCAAAAAATCTAGTATCACGCATCCCTACTTACAACACAACATGACGCATGTTTTACATCTGTTTTGTTTCACCATCCAATCAGTTCAGCCATACAGAACGTATAGCCTGGTCATAGAGAATTTTCACAGGTTGTCACAAGGTTGAATCCGGTTTTGAATTTATGATAATTGATGTTCCTGCATCGAGATATAATATTCAAAGAAAGACGTTTGATGCTTCTAAGAATTAAATTTGTTCCCATCAATGCTGGTGAGTCAGATCAAATTTTTATTTTTTTTTGGCCAAGTCAATATGTTGAACTGGCATCGACAGAGACAGTGAAGCCTGTCAGTGAATGAAATCACTCTGATTGTCCGTTCAGCTCAGCACACGGAGAAGGGAACCAGAAGTGAGGAACGCAAACAAAGAGCTAAAGTCAAGCAGCGGGGAGATTAAAACAAACTTGTTCCAAAGGGTCAGATTATTTTCCTCTTCAGCAGAAATGTTTGCTGATGGTTTGTGTTATTGTTCACTGGTGCACGGTGAACATGCTCCATTCTTTCAGCATCGGATTGTGTTGGGCTCACTAGCATCAAGACAGTCTCACGATTTTCATTTTTAACTGATGATTACAGACTAATGCTGCCTGCTGGTGTGGAGAGTTATTTCCTCTCACGCATGCACAGAACGTACATGCTGGTTGACTGTCGCCTGTTGTCTTTGTGGTGTGTTCATGTGTAACTTTTTTGGCCAAGACATAGTGACAACAGGCGACCTTTGTCACCACTTGCTCGTTAAAGTGTTTGGTGTGTCTCGGCCTTAAAAAGCAATCACAACTGGTTTTTTTTTTGCAAGCAGGCCCTTAAGGAGGTCCTGCAGCTTCCTCTCTGCAGCTCTAATCAAAGATGGTCTACAGGTCTTAAGGTGGTAACGTGGTGCTTGTGGACAGTAGTGCTTGTAAATTTCCTTTAGGTGGTTTCTGTGGTCCTTAAGGGGTTTTAGGGGTCCAAGGAGCTTTGAAGCTGTGACTACTAACATCCTTTATGTTGGTTTTTAGTTTAATCAGTCACCCATACTACCTATAAGGACACTAATGTCCATCTTTAGACACTAACCAGTTTGGCTGTTTGGCTTTTCTTTTCTTTTCCTTCTTGATTTCTTAACGCCTCTCTCCCCCTCTCCTCCCCCTCCCCCTCTCCCTTCATACATATTTATTGATGTTTACTTGATGGGAACATTTGGAGCTGAAGACTGATGGCTCTTTATATCAGCTTAAAAAAAACACCACACACCTCCTCTCAGCTCCATCTCTTTCAGGTTTGTTTTTTTCTGCTGACTGTTTCTTTTTCTGAACTTTTTCGTCTTCCGTGTCATTTTTTCTCTCCCCCGCGTGTCATTTCAACAAAATCCATCATCAGAGGTGCAGTTTGTTTATGTCAGTGGGGCCTTGGAAGTGCTTTCGATTCAGCTTTAAACTGGTGTCGGGATGTAGGATACTGTTTAAGTTTTGTGACGACGATGAGTGATGAATCAGGAAAGAAATCGGAGCATAAATGGACTGCGTTCCCACTCACAGCTTTGACGTATTACAAAAGCAGCTCAGTATAAACCACCGCAATGAACAAAATTAATAAGCACTGCTTTTATGATTGATGTGTTTACTGCAGTGGTGTTTAAAAGCGTCATTAGTGCTTTAACTGAAAATGGTGTATTGTTGCTAAGCACTTTGATCTCCAGTGTTCACAGTTCAGATCTCATTCTGGAGGTTCATGTTGTTTATGAATAGAGCATGCATGTGTATATGGATATAATCACACTTGTAAATCAAAGGACAGAAAGTTTACAGCTGATTGAAAGTGTGCATCATCACACAGTTGACTCAGTGGAGGAATTAAATGTTAATTTTGTCATTTGTTTTTATCATCTAGCATTGCCTTGTCAATGACTGGCCCCAGCACATTGTTCTTCAGTTTTTCCAGAGGCACAGTCAAACATTTAACATCCTGTTTTACTCATGTAATGACTAAACTCACATGAGGAATGGAGCATGTTAATGTTTAACTCCATCACTTGAAAACCTGAAAAACATGAAGCTCAGATGAGATAAAACTTTTGATTTTGTGATGTGAGATTTATTTTCATGGTGAAATTTGCAATTTGAGTTTGACTTCGCAAAGTCCTGCTCCTTGAATGCAGACTGGCGAGTCGTAGTGTCACATCGGCCAAGTGTGATGAGGGTTGGTCATGCAGTCATGTCCGATTTCCTTCCTGGATTTTGAGCGAAACGTTTTGCCTGTGGCGCGTGTATTAATGATACTCATTACCTGGAGACCTTGAAAGGAGATAAACGTGTCCTTCCTGTTCTAAAGCCAAACCCTGAAACGTGTAAGGTGGCTACCTAGCTACTGAAGATATAGCCTACTGAATTGTTGCTTTTTAATTATGATAATAGTAAATTAAGACTGACCCTGTTGTACAGAACCAGTGAAGGGAAGCAGGGAAACTGTGCTGATATTCAACCAGCTGTGTGTCATCACAGTGTGCGCAGATTACCATTTGCCCACCTGCCAGCAGAGGTCTAGTTATATTTGTAATAATAGCTGGAGTGGTTGTGTCCCAGTAGGTAAAGCCAGTTGTTCAGTAAACGGAGGGTCGGCTCCTCCAGTCCACACGTCGAAGCATCCTTAAGCAAGATATTGAACCCTTGATGGCTGTTCCCTCAGTGTGTGACAGGTGGCACCCTGTACAGAAGCCTCGGCACGGGTATGAATGCATGTGTGTGAATGTGACTCGTAGGACTGGTCAGGAGACTAGAGAGGAGCTATACAAGTGCAGGTCCATTTACCATTTACCTATAAAAATCAAAGACTTCTGATTTCCTTCACGACATCATTTTCTTCTCCAATCTTGCAGAAATTGAAAATAAGCACCACAAAGCTACAGAATTTCAATGATAATGTTCCTCGACTGTCAGACATTTAACGTTGATGTTTACATTTGCTATTTCAACCTGTGGGACTGTGGATTCGCCTCTAACCTGCTCATTAACACTCACTCACTGATCAGTAATTATCTATTTGTGGTAACGTTTTGTTTATTGAAGCAGATAATGCGTGAGTAACATCAAAGTTTGACCTTCATCGTTGTGTCTCTGCGGGCATTATTTGAAGGACGTCTATTGATTAATTAGCCTTCAGTGATCGACTCTAAAGATCAGCTTTTGTGTTAGTGTTTGATAAGCTTGATTACACACATACATTTGCCAAAATGAAATGATGGATGACACACAGCAGGTATATTTAGTGTAGTTTAGTTTTGCACAATTTGCACAAACAAACGTGTGTATAGAAAGTAAGAATTTAAAAAGTTTAAACACTGCAAAGGAGAGATTAGAGGCCAGAAATGGCTGATTAAGATACCTCCCCTATTACATACAATATTTAGTCACTGAATATAAATACATATCATGAAGACAGTGTTAAATGATTTCACTTTTCCTCTGCTGGACTAACAAATCATCTTGCTGGTATTTTCGAAGCACTGTCTGTAATCAACTGCATTAATACATTCTGGCTGAACTACGTAATCAAACTAATCTCTCAACATACAAATGATGTATTGATGTTAAATGCAGCATGTTTTAACATCACTTAAAGCCTCACTTGCTGCTCTGTGAGCTGAGAAAATTCACAATACCAACATTTAAATGTTTGCATGTCAGGCTAAAACAAGACTGTTGACTTTCAGGAGATTTATCAGCCCGCACTGACGACATATTTGCATTTAACACTAACACAGATGTGTGTTGTCCCTGCTGGACACACAGATGTGTTGAAAAATTACTTTATTCTTTTTTTTTTTTTCTCCAGCGTGTAGCTGCAGGAGTAACTAATAATGATCCATCACTGTGATGGACGGGCTTGTAGAAATTCCTTCAATGTCTATTTTTATCTGTCACGTTTGCCACTAGAATGAAAACCTACTTTGTGTTGCATCTGCATACGGCTGGATTTTAACATGTTTAAGCGGAGACGTCTGTGTGGTGTTGATAAAGTAAATGTTTCATTTGCTGTAACTCTAGTAAAACAATGACTGGGATTTTATTGTTTTCTTAAAGCTATTTTTTTCTGTTTTAATTTTGTGGCACTTATATTTTTTAACATCTGGATGTCCATCATCACTTGTCTTTTGTTTTACTTTACTGCATCTGGATCGGCTTTTAGAAGCTTTCAAGCACGTCATTTGGTGCCACAAGACTCTTCACATGTTAAAATGAACGAGACTAAATTAGGAACCGCTGCAGAGGTTGGATGCAACTGTTCAGAACACACCGACAGTGAATGCAGCATTAAAACAAAGACAAACAGTGGGACAACAGTAGGTGTCCTGTGTTCTTTTGGAATACGTACATCAATGAATGAAGAGGTTTCACTCTCCTTGATGTCTGCAGTTTCCCTATAAACTACACTACCCATAATCCACAGCCCCTCCTCCTCAACAACACAAGGGTGCTCTTCAGTCAACACATTCTCACCTCGTCACGTTCAGTCCGTGTCAGCTTCAGCCTGTTACATGCATTGTCTGTTTTCAACCACATCTTCTCCACCATTGTTCTCAAGACCAGTGACCCCACATGGCTGCGTCCTCAGTCCAGACCTCTACTCGCTTTTTTACCCATGACTGCACTTCCTACAACACCAACTGCCTTAACAAATTCACAGATGACACAACCAAAGTGGGACTATATCTTACTGTATGTCCAATATCCATATATATGGATATTAATTAATTAATAATAATTATATCAGTCACAGAGGAATCAGTACGACTCTTTTGATAGTGAATTTAGCTGATAATGTTTCTGTATTTTAAATGCAGGTCTACTGGAGTGTTTTTTTTTTTTTTACAGTGTTGTGTTCGTACTTTTACTTACGTGAAGGATCTGAATTCGTCTTCCAGCACCATCACTCTCTGCGATGACATGATATTGGCTGTTTGCTTGGTTTTTGTTCTGGGCTCATTTGATGAGTACAGCTGGTTGATTAGAGGACATTATGTGAGCTTTCTGCTTTAATAGGTTGGTCAATAGAGTCACAGAGACAAAGAGAGAGGGAGAGGGAGGAAGTAGGAAAGACAGAAACAAAAAGAGAGGCAGATGTTTGGTGAAAAGACAGAGAGAAAGGTAGATGAAGGAAAGCGAGCCTGGTGTGTTTGTAGGGGGGTCTGCCAGTGATGTTATTTGGATGTCCGCTCACATACATACAGTGTGTGGTGTGTGTGTGAGTGTGTGTGTTCAGAGAGCCATTGATTGTGTATTGACGAGGCGGGAGCAGTGATTTATAGCTGCTGGTCTCGGGGGGAATAATGTCTTCATACATAGGCGGACAGACGAGTCGTCCTCACAGCGCAGATATAACTCTGTATGGATTAGACCGACTCCATACGGGTCAATCCACACACTTCACTCTGCATCACTGCATGCTGCACACACACACACCCACACACACACACACACACATCACAGAGGTCGAGTCTGAAATCCACTTTAAAAAATCAGAAAACAAAAAACAGTCTTCTTTAAATAATTTTGTTTCGTTCAACTGTTTCTGTTTTTAATTGAATAATTAATTAGTTATTTAATGTTTGCTTGTTTTTTAATTGTGTGGCAGGTCAGTTAAAGGTTTGGGACAGTGTCAAGGTAGGCAGTGTCTGTACTCATTAAAGACATTATCATCCACTTATTATCTCAAAGGCTATAATGAGATATTAGATTTTAATTACGCTTGAAACACACACACACACACACTTTCAATGATGTGATGCACGGCTCCAAAAATTGTTTTAGACAGGATGATAAAAATAAATTAAAATAAAACAATGTTCTTGTTCACCTGAATTTAGGACCTCCCCTATGCTGTCATGGATGTCTCAGCTGACACTGGACAAAAACGGGGATTCACTGGGATGATGTTAGTGACATTATTCTTTTCTTCCTTCATGCATTCATCGCACTGCATGCTGTAGAGACTTTTTAGGTGGTTTAACAGGTTAGTTGTGTTGCGTTGTGGCTCAGACACAAGTCGTGTGCTCTCTGCATTCATTCTGTTCAGTAAATTCAATAAAACTAATCCCTATCATTGGTGTTGACCTGAATGTGTATGAGCAGATTACAGAGCACTGCGCATATGAACATCTCGTAAGACAGCAGGTATACAGGCATTTTGAGGAAGACACTCAGACAATTTTTCTTTTTTTAGGCCACTACTTTACCAGTTACCGAAGGATTTTTAATCGACAAAATGACACATGAAACAGTTCACTTCCTGTGATTGCTTCAAATGGTTTTTACACCAGAAAGAAGACCAGGCCCTCGAGGCTAGCCAGGGAGCAGCTGTGTGGTTTGTTCACACTAACTAACCCAGTGTCACTCTAAAGTTGAATAATACCAGTGCTTGGTCAGTGACTTCCAGTGTCAGACACCACCAACAAAAGCCATCCTTTCACGCCAGCATAACACGCAGCCGGTTGCCCAGCGGCGTGAGGGGAAAATGCGGCTGGACAGCAACGTAAGTTAAGGAGGCAAAAGTCTGAGTAGTTTAGACCAACTTTCAAGCAGGAGGTCAGTGTTTACTTCCTGTTAGATTGTAAAGCCAAACCTGTTCTTTTTTCCTAAACCCAACCATGTGCGTTTGTGGTTGAAGTAAAAAAAATGTCAATTCACAGTGATGTACCGATGTAGTGCTCTTATTTTGAAAGAGACTGTATCAAACTGTACATTTCCTGTGAAAACAGAAGTGTATTTTGAAAGCAGACAACAGGCTGAAGTTGACACGGCGTCCCAGAACGCCAACAACCAACACACCCAGGGAACCTTGGACGCCATGTCTCGATATTGAAAGTTTGGTTCAACCAGACTAAACAAGGCTGGTGTGAAAACACCCTGAAAGACGTTTCCTGTCACAAGAAAACAACCCCTCTTCTCATGTTGTGCAGAGACCTGATTGAGTTGGATTCAGTGGTTCATGTGTATTTTTCTGTTTAAACTTTGGCACATTGAGAGTTGTTCCTCCAGCAGTCGGCGGGCAGCACTTACCTCCTGCTTTCCTCGCTCCTGACCACCTTCTTGCCCTCTGACCTCTCTGATGAAATGAAAACATGCATGTGTGCCAAGAAACTTAATTCCCATGTAGTGTTAATAGTCGGGGCGGCGAGGAGCTGGTTGGCACGCAGTTGGGGTCTCACACACAGACCTTCTGTCTCTTTCATCAGCTCATGTGTTAAAGGTGTGGACACAGCGACACGTTGACACTGACTCTGTTGTTGTTACCACATGTTGTGTTGAAAGGTGACACAGCGTTTATTGTCCTGAACCGTGTTTCGCAGACGTGTTGAAAAAGACTAATTTTATAGATCTCTCTCTCTCACAGACACACACACACACACACACACACACACACACACACACACACACACACACAGGGAGGCGAGGATAAGTGGGAACAACATGGCAGCCGCCTCTACTCTCACCACCCGTCCAAACCAAGTATTATTAGTTTGTCTGTGAACCAAATCGAAGCGTCTATTTTGTGTTTGTGTTCGCCTGTTGCGGTGTTGACTCTGAACATATTTGGCCGTGTGTGCTGTCAGCAGACTGTAACACTGTCAGACTGAAGAACCGAGTGATGCTAACGGGCACCAAGAGAGATGCTGCTCAGCAGAACGAGAGGGGCAGGTTGGTTTGTGGTGAAGATTATCTGTAAAGGACTGAACAGTCGTCAGATCTTCTTGATAAATCGATCAGTCTATAGACAGTAATATAACTGGCATCTGTTTTGAAAATCACTTTCAATCAATCATCATTTATTTGTTACATGAAACTTAAAAATAGTAACAACTCCAGTAAAATGTGAATCCGTCAGCTTTAACTTGTGCTCTGTAATTTAGTCCTTTTTGGCTTCTTTCATCGTTGCTGCTGGCCTGATGGATTCTGGATGGGTTCTGGTAATGCATGGTTCCTCTCTGTGGAATGATTTAACTGTCCACACATCCCAACCTCAGCAAGACGGCCATGTGGTCGCTTCTCCCAAACACTGGCAGCGCCGCTCTGCAGCCGCCTCTAAATGGCATATAGCAGCAATCCACAGCAAGGCAAGGCAGTTTTATTTACATAGCACCATTCATACACAAGGCAATTCAATGTGCTTTACAAGAGAAACGCATTAAAATAAAACATAAAAAGAACAATAAAATTGTGTTTGAGATCATTAAAAACAAAAGCTAAAAGCAAGAAAATAAATAGTTAAAAACAGTGCAGAAATAAATAGTAATGTTTTAAGCCCTGATTTAAATGAGCTGACAGTTTCAGCCGACCTCAGATATTCTGGAAGTTTGTTCCACAGGCAGGGAGCATAGAAACTAAAGGCTGCTTCACCGTGTTTGGTTTTGATCCTGGGAACACTGAGTAAACCTGTTCCAGATGATCTGAGGGGTCTGGATGCTTCATAACGTACAAGTATATCAGAGATGTATTTAGGCCCGAGACCATTTAGTGCTTTATAGGCAAGTAACAAGATTTTAAAGTCTGTCCTTTGACACACAGGAAGCCAGTGCAGTGACTTAAGCACTGGTGTAATGTGCTCCACTCTCTTGGTGTTGGTGAGGACTCTGGCAGCAGCGTCCTGGACGAGCTGCAGTTGTCTGATTGATTTTTTGTAGCAGGAACAGCAGGAACAGGACAACAGCTCACGTTCCAGTCCTTATTCACCGTAAAGCAAACTCCTCCTCTCCTTCTTTGACTCTTCTTCTTCTCCTCTGCTTCGTCGGATCGGCAATAGAAAAGGAGCCACCTGGTTGAATGGTGCTGTTCAGGATTTAGCCAAGTTTCGATGAATCAATAAATTCTGTACAATGGCTAACAGGATGCTAGTTCAGCTGGCTAGCAGCTAGCTAGCAGCCAGGTAGGTGTCAGCAGGAGTAGAGTTCACAACTCACAGATTTGATTTCCTCATCTTGATGATGACACGCAGCCACAGAAAGCTCCACCAAGCTCCAGAAACAGACACAAGAGTCTAAAGTTTGCACAATTTTAGCAGAGCTGACAGAGATTCATTGATGTTTTTAGTAATTTCGAATATAAATGTTAAACATTTGCTGTTGCAGCTTCTCTTGTGTGAGGATTTGAGTTTTTCCTCTGTGTGATCTGATTATAAATTTGGATTTTGGTCTGTTGGTTCAACAGAACAGACATTTGTAGACTTTGTGTTCCGATAAGGAAACTTGGGAAAGTTGGATGTTGTTGGATCCACCCACTCTACTTGAAGTTCAACTTTCTCCACCTTAACGTTGTTGTCCTGCCGTGTTTCCCCCTGATGCAGCCGGGCACCATTAAATCAATGGAGTCCAGCCTCATGTCATGCTGATGTGAGGAGACAGCTTTTTCATTGGCGTCATTGGGAGTCACTGTCCAAGCGCCGTGATTCAACAACTTCAGAGTGAGACCGTGTTGGTTCTTCACTTTAATGTTGCAGCTGGTAAAGGTGGAGCTACTTTTTTTTACTATGTTTACTGCCGGGCAACATGTCAGTTTCACCAAGGAATCAATAAAGTCATGACTTTATCTGTGCTAATACATCATATTTGATGTATTGATCGTATTATTATAACAGCATTCCCACAGTTTTGTTGCGTGTCACGAGTAATCTTCTGTGACTAACCTAACGTAACGCCAGATCTATTTTAGGTAGCTGTTGCTGTAACGTAGCTCTAATATGTGTTAATGTTTGACAATATTTTGGCCAGCTCCAAAAAAAACAAACAAAAAAAAAACGCCAGGCAACTTTGGCAAGAAAAAAAATATTATGAGTCCTTGAAAAGTCATCGAAAAGTTGTTATTTTTTGTCCATGAAAATGTGTGAGAACATTGTAATGATGTCAATTTGAAAAAATACTAAAGGTATCATAAATTTAGTGTAGTACAGATATATTCTCTGGGATGTAGTCTGGAGTAAACATTTGTATTAGCGTGAAATGGAAGTGCTCAAGTACAGTACAAGTATGTTAAATTTGTACTTTAGCTAATGAACTTAAAGCTGCTGTGAGACAGTGAAACGTGATCCAGGAAGTCTGGGTGAGTAACAGAACACTGCACAGTCTTTTTGCTTTGTCTCTAAGATCACCAGCTACACTGAAAAGTTACGTTACTCACATTACAAAGTAATCCACCAGGAACACGTTTGCTTGAATTTGACCAGACATGACAGATGTTGTCTGCTGGAGGCCTCTGGCTCAGGATCCCTGCTATAATCCAGCGCAGCGTTCTCAGTGAAATGAATGACAGGTCTGCGTTTGTCCACATACAGTAGTGCTACATGTCGGTATGAACGTGGAGCAAGTATGTGCTTTTGTATTTGTGCCACAAAGGCGTTCAGTGTCCTCATACCTTTGGAATATGACTTAACATGCTTGAGGATGTTTTTAATGCCTGTCTATCGAGGTCCTGGCTAATACTTGGGTTTCAGTTTAGTTTAGAATCAGTTTTATATTCACTGACGAGCTGGTTTTGCTCGGTTAAACTATGAGCTGCAGGTTGTGTGAGGTTTATGCTACAATATACCCAGACTGTGTGTGTGTGAGTGTGAGTGTGAGTGTGTGTGTGATGGAGGTGTTTGTGCTTCACCTCCTCCTCCTCCCTCCACTGTAATAAACAATAACCGAGCATTAATCTCCCGGCCTGCTGCCTTAATAAATAATATCCACACATTCATCAACTTAAACTATTCACAATCAATGCAGCTCTTCATAGAAAACCCACCTAATAAATATAGTGGTGCGGCCCACTGAGGCGTGAACTTATAGACCAGCCGGCTGATAAATGAACCGACCCCCACGGCGAGACGCCTTTTATGTGGAAAACTGCAAGTGAGAATTTTTCGATTTTATATTACACTATTTTACTCTTATTACTTTCCTCTGTGTGTGTGTGTGTGTGTGTGTGTGTGTGTGTGTGTGTGAGTGTGTGTGTGTTCTGTCCACATCCTCTCAGGGTACAGTAGGTGTTTGTGATTTATTGGAGCGGTGAAGACGTTGGTCTATTTGTTTTATTCTAGTTCTGGGGTGTTTACCTATTTGTAAGGTACTGATGTCAGAGTTTTGTCTTATTGGTTTCAGAATAAGAATCACTTTATTTTCTGACTACAGGCAGCACACGGGAATTTGTCCCGGTCGCACCGCTGCAAAGACATTTCAACTACTGGCGCAGTAATACACAGTGATAAACAGGGTGCGGCGAGGGGCATGTGTTTATGTCTCAGAGGGACACACAAGTACAATATGTAATATACATTCATACCAATACCATGTGGTGAATGGTGTTTGGAGCTGAATTTAGGGATGTAAGGTTAAAATTCATCAGTGTTTAGTTGGAAAAATCAACACATGCTGTTTAAATATAAGAAAATCTTTGAATAAAAAAAGGTGAATTAAACATCAACATGATATTGTGTTACCTTCGTCCCTCTTCGTCACAGTTAAAAAGAATTGTCGAAACTGAATTCAGTTTTGTAGAATCTGAGGGATAAAGACTGAAGCTCATTAACACGGTCATGAGTCTGTGTTGGTAAAGTAAGTAGTTTAGTTGAAGGAAAGTAATAAGGTACTTTTACAAGTTTAGTTTGTAACTTTACATCGTTGCAGCTGCTGCTGATTGAAGATATTAACAACATGTTTGCTGGTGGCAAAGTAGCTGCTGTTGAAATGATACGGCATGTTATTTATTATTTATCAGGCTGTTCTTTTGCACTGTTTGTATGTTTTCCTACGAAAAGTAATGCCAGAAGGCTGCGATCATGTGACCAGTGAGCTGACAGTGGTGAAGAAGGAAACAACCCTGAGTGGACCAGTTGGGCTCCGATCACACAGAAAGCATTTTAGCAGCCAGAGGCTTTTTGTAGCATGAGAATGAAGCTTTTTGCTCGTGTTTCTGCACTCTAGGGGTTTGTGTGAATGCCTCGAGTTGAAAAAACCTTCAACTCAGAGTGGAAAAGTGCCTCACGTCATCTATTGTCATTTATTTTCTCATTGTCCAAGCAGGTGATTTGAGAGGCCGGGTTTCCTTTCAGTTGGTAAATAGTGGTGGTAGCAGTTGCTGGATACCCAGAGCTATACGGCCTGACGATAGACAGCAGGTTGTCAAACTGCCCCTGAGTGATTCAGCCATCCAGCCTCTTCTTAGGGTCTCATGTTCCCACACAGATCTCTGTTTATCTGCTGACAGCCTCTCACCCTCAACCAGAGCTACAGACAGACCCTCTGCCTCAACATGGCAGCAGCTACACACTCATTACTGTGAAACAAAAAGTGATTACACACAGGAAGGTTAGGGTTAGGATGTGATGGGGCAATGATAAAAAGGCACAGCAAGCATTTTTTTATTTTTTTAAATTTTTTTACTAGTGGCAGTGCAGTGCACCTTGCAGTTTGGAATTGGCAAAATGCTTTGTGTGTGATCGGGCCCAACGAGACAGGTTGGGGTGGTGGATGGATCACAAAGCACAGGACTTTCCTCCAGGAGACCAGTGCTCGAAACTGTGTGACGTAACGTAATCATTTGTGGGATGCTAATTTGTAGGATATCATTCAAATTGTACTTTATAAAATGAATCGTTTTATGAGGTTACGTAAACATATCGATGGCACTGATGATACTGGTGGCAGAGGTAATAGTTAATTGTCTGACACTTGGTAAAGATGAAAGCACTGGTTGTCGTTTATGATGTTTGTTCTTTGTTTAACAGTGAAGGTTGTGGTTATAGGTGCCTACAACTCAAACTGTCAGAATCTGAGATATCATCAGACTCAGTTTACGACTTGTCTTTAAGGACCACTGTGTGGTAAACAATGTCCACCCTGGCTCTCCGGTCCTTTCGAGGATCCTTCTTTATGGTCCACATCTTAAGTCTGAAAATACCACCTGCCAAATATTGTTGGCAGCAGACAGAGAAAACGGAAGGATGCAGTTGGTAAAGTTATATGATTGGACAGAGCTACACATTTGAAAGTTGTGGTAGCAACATGGAGAAATCTACAGCCAGAGCCGTGACTTTTTGGACAGACGAGGAGACTCAGTTCATGCTGTGTCAGCTGAAAGAGTTTAATATTTAAAAGTTGTCCACCATGGTAGCAGTTAGCTGCTAGCTAACCGTAGCTAACTTGTTTGTCCATTGTTTGGTCTGTGACGTAATAGGTCAACAGGAAAGGTCCAGTACTAACAAGCTGAAAGGGGGCATATCTCCACCTATCGTAGAGGAGTCGCACACTGTGTGCTTGTATACTGGGACAAGGACAGTAGGCCAGTTACATTGCCGTGTCAAACAATAACTGTAGCTCTATGTCTTAATAATCTAAATGTGATTCTTTCATTTAGTGCCTAATATCAGAGGCGTCAGATAAAAGTTCTGAGTGACAGATTAAGAAACAAACACAGTTAGCAACTGATACAATAAAATTCTGAACAAATGGCTGACAGTGTCTGTGCTGATGTGCTTTACCTCATGTCAGGCAAAAACAAAGTAACATTCTTCCTTTAATTACTTTAATTGGGTTTACGATGAGGAAATATTTTTTATCTGTAAACGGGAATGAAGCTGGATACATGAAAATGGAAGACAGAGCGCAGGGACGCAGAGATATGAGGAGAGGCTGTAAGAGCAGTGTCCTGTAAGTTAAAACCAAATAACTAGATAATGTTAGCAGCAGACTGTGTGTGTGTGTGTGTGTGTGTGTGTGTGTGTGTGTGTGTGTGTGTTCGGCTCAATAAATAGAAACAGTGTAAGATTAGATCTGCTGCTATATGGAAGCTGGACACTCTATTAGCAGACACACAGCTATTGTTTGGTCGTTTGTTTCAGTCTGATTCACTCCCACTGTGAGCACACACACACACACACACACACACACACACTCTTTATATCTATCTCTATCTTCTTTTCTTGTTCTGTTACTGTCTCTATCGCACTCTCTCTCTAGCTACACACACATACACACAAACTCGCGGTGATAAATGATCCAGTCGTGATCTCAGCCTGCATTGTTGATGAGGGTCATGCTGCCATGGTTACCAGAGCAGTGTCCGACTTCCCCTGCCCCATCTGTGTGTGTGTGTGTGTGTGTGTGTGTGTGTGTGTGTGTGTGTGTGTGTGTGTGTGTGTGTGTGTGTGTGTAGGCTATCTGTGTTTCCAGACCTAACATTGTGGTTACTTGCCCATCCTTCTCTCTCTGTTTCAGTGTCTAATGTGTGTTTGTATCCCCGTGTGTGTTTTTGGTGTTTGCTCATCTGTAATGAACTGTTCGTGTGTTTATGTGTTTTCTATCTGTGTGTCTACGTGCTTGTTCGCATGAACCTGTGTGTTCCGTAGTGTTTGCTCATTCTCTTATTTGTCTCTTAATTCAACATTTCTGGCAGAAAATCACAGGTTTGTCTCGGAGGCTTTACAGTCTGAACAACATAAGACTCGCTGACACCCTCGATTTGGAAAGTGCAAAACTCAGAAAAAACTGTGGGCAAAAGTTTGAGAAATGAAAGAAAATTATAATCAAGATCTGCCAAGTACCATCACTGCAGAGTACCAGCAATGAACGACTGAATGACTCTTGTGTCACACCATTGAAATGAAAGATAGAACCACATATAATTTAACACTGTCAGTAGTTCACAGTCATGTTCACATTTAAAAATGATTAATTTCTGCAAACCTCACATTGTACATGATCCTTCACAACATAAAAAGAGATTTTTAAATGTGTCCTTATGTTATAAGGATTATAAGACAAACTGTTTCATTATTTCATTAATTATTGCACTCCGCCCCCATTTTGTCGCAAAAACGCCTAAAATGACATACCCAAATTAAAATGTCTGTAGCTTCTGAACCGCTCTGACTACATGCATGCGTGAGGTCTTGCCAGAAAGCAAACTCTCTGAAGTTTCTTGTGAAAGTGTCAAAAACACTCTAAGTGTACAGAGACAGAGTAATGGGCCTCTGAAGTCAGTAAAAAAGTGAAGATTTTGCCTAAATAAAATAAAAAATGATTTTCAGGATGAATAACTGTCTGTGGCAGGTAAATGACACTGTGGGGCTGTAGGCACACTATCAATGAACACTTGTTTCAAATTTGAAGAAGGCTGCTCAAAGTATGACCATTCTACAGTGTTTTTACCATCAAGTCTGTTTTTATAAATCACAAATTCTTGCTTGAGAAGTGGCACCTCTTGTGCTTACACAGTGTTTTTAAATGAGACCCTGAGTGATTTAAGGCAGTAAGAACACTGAATAAAACAGTTTCACGTTACAAATCAGTGTTTCTTCGACCCTGTTTGGCATGTCGGAGATGTGCTGTTAGCCTAGCACCTGCTGATGTGCTCACCTTTGTTTTCTAATAACCTAAGATCCAAATGTTAAGAGGGTTTTTAATGAGTGGCGCATTATGCACAGAGGTCTCCTCCTCTCCAAAACAAATGGACCTGGTGATTTAAGCCAGTAAGAACACTGAATAAAGCAGTTTCGGGCTTTTAACTATGATGCCCGACACAAAAGCCTGGATGGCCCTGCCTGGAGCCAGTGTTTGGTTTGTCTGTTCTAGGCTACTGTAGAAATGTGGCAGAGCAACATGGTGACCTCCATAAATGAGGAGCTGCTCCCTTTGTAGATATAAACAGCTCATTATAAGGTAACAAAAACACAATACTTAATTTCAGGTGATTGATTCACTTCCAGGTGCTTCAAGGACCGTGATCATAACTGAAGAAGAAGAAGACTTAAACAGGCACCTCCCTTACACTCCCTCCTGTGTCTCTCTCTCAGACCGTACCAGTGTGGCCACTGCTCCCAGTCCTTCTCCCAACCATCAGATTTGAGGAACCATGTGGTGACGCACTCGAGCGACCGACCCTTCAAATGTGGATACTGCGGCCGCGCGTTCGCCGGTGCCACGACGCTCAACAACCACATCCGCACGCACACCGGGGAGAAGCCGTTCAAGTAAGTAACAGTGAGTACCCCCCACCCGCCCCTCTGCCCCCCCCCGCCTGCTGCAGACTCCGGCTGGGCTGACCACTTTCACTTAGAGATGACACCCAGCTAACACCTACTGACATGCTCTTAACCGCCAACTGACACCCTCATTACTTCTTCCTGACACCCTCACTATCACCTGCCGCCATCCCAGCTCTGGGGGGTGTCACCTTTTCTAAAGATCATGTTTCCATGAAGGAAAACAACCATGGTCCAAATCCAACCAATGAAACCTCACCTTAAACTGCGTGATAGAGCTGACTCATTTAGGTTAGGGTTTTTATTTTGTTTTGTTCTTTATCTGCACACACATAAAGAACTATAAAGAACTAAACCTGTGGTGTAAGGTCGTCATGACGGGCCCTGAGGTTAGGCGCCTGAACTACTCACCATATAATCATGTTGTCACTTGATCAAATAGAGACTTGACACTAGAAGCAATTTCTTCTGCTGTTCAATTTTTTTGTAAGGGTCTTGTGTATTTCATCCACTTTGCCCCAGAATTAAATGAACATATTTTTCTGAAGATGAAGAGAAAAAGTAATGTTTTACATAACATAAATATCATTTATAATATTTATCCACTCCTCTACAGGCTGCTTGAAGCAAAAGATGTGCAACTATGAAAATAACAGCACAACATTAAGAAATGTAGTACTTGAACTATACTTAGCTTATTTATTATTGTTATTATTTATTCAGTTTGTTGATTATATTTATATTTACTAGTTCATACCCCACTGAGTGCACAGTTGCCCACGTACAGTTTCCCATGGTGTGTGTTTGGGATACAGGTCATAGGAAATTGCAGATTAAATAGTCGACTGGACCCATTAAGAAGAGCAATGTATTCAGACAGAGTGTTTGTGAATTAGATAGTAAGATTGCTTTATTGAAAGTACAATAGTACCATTGGTAATAGTGGGATAGTTAGTGGGCTAAAACTGTACGTTAGTTAAAGCCATTGCCTTATAGAAGCTCAGTTTTAGTAAGTTTTTCAACTTTTGCCAAGAGGGAACTTTAGATATTAGTCCCTAGATTATGTTCACCCAGTTTCATGCAGATCGCTCAAACTTCCTAGCCTGGAAATCCAGATCCAAATGTAGAAAGAGTTAGGGTCTGGCTATGAGTAATGCAAATGGCCCAACTCGAGGGGCGGCACCAAGCATGCATTTGAAAATATCACTGCACGCAACTGGATAACACTATGACCAATCAGAACAATACTTAGCGCTTAGCTACCAGCGGAGCTAACTGGTAGATTAGACTCTTGCAGTATCCAGTCGGCAAAACAGCAAAAATGTCCTTCTTGCAAAGGAAAGATTCGAGCGCCGTCTTCTGTTCCTCTTTTAGAGAAAAAGCCAAGTCTAACTCGTTCATTATAGCGGCCAAAGTCTAAAATCTATATAAGTGGAAGTTATGGGTTCTTGAGGCAAATGTGTTCCTCATGAGGAGAGACATCTCTGTGCAAAGCTTCATGTCTCTACCACATACGGGGCATGAGATATGCCCATTCAAAGTTTGACATTTCAATGGGTTGCTATAGCGCCCCCCTTTGGCCAATTGATGTAATATTGCTTCATTGGCATCCTCCCATGACCCTCTACCACTGTGCCAAATTTCACATGGATTGAAGTCAGAACGATATATTACACTAAAGTATATTTATCAATTGGTGGCATTTGTGAAACAGTATTAACTTTTTATACGGATTATAAAATTAAGAAATCTGAATCTCATTATATACATGATTAACTATTTGAACCTTAAATGTCACATTTATCTCTAAATGTATGTTTTTATTTATTATAAAAACAAATAATGAACTAAATCAATAATTCCTCGTCGATCAGGCAGTTTCCCTCTCAGAGGTTTAGTCTCATGATTATATATTAAACAGATCTCTGACTGTCAGTATCTCGACTTCACACTAAAATGAACTCTCAGTTTGTGTTTGTTCAGGCGATATTATCTCCAGCTGGTGAAGCTGTGGAAGTTTAGTTCAGCGTGATCTCTGCTCAGACCTTTGCTCCTCTTCTTCAGTGACTTCCTGTGATGTTGCCCATTCAGGAAAATCTCCTCCTGTTCTTGTGTTGTGCTCCTTGTAAATCACTGTGCATGTGAGCATCCCACAGCGTTCGGTGTAAATACAGAAGCAGCTCGATCACAGCCGTTAGCGTCCTGGTGATGAATCTCTGCGCGCTGACACCGCTCATTTCCATTTTTCTTTTTATCCAGTAAAGACTGATATAATTAGAGGCCAGGCCACACCGCAATTAGGGGCTCCTTGAAGCCGCTGTTGTCACGCTGTCATCTCGTCAGCGGTGGAGGACAATAAAGAGTTTCCCTGTGGACGCAGAGGTCAGCGTTCAGCGAGAGGGCAGAGAGGAAAGAGGTATTAAAGAAAGTGAGGAAAGCGAAATAAGGGATTTGAGTTGTGGGGAATCTAAAGGACAGGTACCAGGGAGAGCTGGGGGAAACAAATTAATGTCCTTAATAAGCAATCAGAGAAATCCGAACTTGTCATTGACGTTGGGAGCTAAAGGGCGAGAATGAGTGAAAAAGGAGTGAGAGAAAGCGCGTGGAGGAACAAGAGATCACGGTGTAAAAAGTGAAACGACAAGCGCCGGCGAGAAATCCGGTTAAAGCAAATCAGCGTTCTTAATAAGCAATCGGAGGAAACCCCCGAACCTTTTCATCACTTCAGAGTCTCGGTGGAGGCAGAGCGGGACAAAGACAATCATGGACGGGCGTCAGAAATCTTTAGCGGATCGATGGCCTCGGGGAGTTATCTCCTTTCGGACGGTGCGGCGAATAGATTAAAGCTGCCACTGTCACTTTGTCAGGAGGAAAACGCTCAACTTTATTTTCCCCGCTGAGGAGACGGAGGCAGGGAATCTGTGTGGTCGGCAGCTTTTCAGCACTGATACTCGCTGGACTGTGGAGGCTGTCAAACTGCTGCTGCTGTTTGCGCCGCTGCTCAATTGTTCTGCTGTATTCAGTCAAAACTTGAAGCGTCCTCCTGAGGACTGAAGCGAGCACGAGACATCCAGGACATGTTTCTTTTTCCTTTCTTTCTGTTGATGATTTGAGACTCAACACAGTTCACAGCTGAGTCTCTGAACATGCACGCTGACCACAGACAAAAGAGCACTGTAACTAAATATGGTTTGCATCTCTACAACATCGATAGTGACACAGTGATCAAAGTTGTTTTATAGAAGCAAAAGCTGAGATGAAGATGTTTGCTAATCTGCAGGCTGCAGTTTGTTTTATTGCTAGTTTTGGCTTTGTAATCACACGGGAAGCAAACACCGGCCTCCCAGGTGAAAGTCGATGGTTGTTGGACCCATCCACCACCTCTCCCACCTGCCCTACTCGCACTTTCGCCCCTTTTACTTATGCTGTTTTCTGGCTGCGTTGCCCGCTGACACTGCCGGGTGCCATTACAGAATAACAGCAACTAGTCACATATCGTGTTGACATGAAAGTTCAGCTTTTTTTGCTGATGTCTGACACCGGAAGTCACTGACCATGCGCCTGTTTTCGATGACTTTGGAGTGACATCAGGGTGGAGCCTGTCCCAGCTGACACTGGGCAGAGGCGGGTTACACCCTACAACCATTCACACCTACGGACAATTTAGAGTCACCAATTAACCTGCATGTCTTTGCACTGTGGGAGGAAGCTGGAGCACCTGGAGGAAACCCACGCTGACACAGGGAGAAGCGGCTCTTTCTCACGATGGATCGACTGATTTGTTAACATCAAAAATCTGCACTCTGTAGAACTTTCTGAGCAGCGTCAGATTCTGGGCCGGATTTAGTCGTGACAGGCATGTTTTTGTGATCTGGTTTCATCTAAGCTGCCGTCTGGATGCTCAGACAGTAAATTTAAACAGAGCTGTTGATGGCGACTTCTTGTACATGTCTGTGTGCCTCTTTCAGGTCCCATCAATCTGTGACTGAACACAATCTGTTTACTTCCCATTCTGTCCTGTTTTATAGAACAGATTAAGATAAGAGGTGAGCTGAAGCTCCACTGATCCTTGAGGGGAAAGTGATTAAAGCTGAACTCTGTCATTTTGTCAGGACCAAACTGCTCAACGTTATTTTTCCCCGCTGACAGAAGAAGAAGGAGGCGACCGGTAACAGACGCCGGCTGGTCGATAGCCAGCGGACTGCAGCCAGTCTTGTTTCAGCTCCGCTCTTTGTTCTGCTGGAGGACGGTCCTCGTGTCTGTCCTGGTGGATAAGTCGCTGTGACAGAGGAGCTTCAGAGGAGCTTTGATGTCGGTAGCTGTTGTGGTTTAGTAAATTTACAGACGAATTACAGCAGGAACGTCCACCTTCGGGGCAGAGCACTTCAGTTCAGTCAGGGGCCTGTTTTGTTTTTCTTGCACTGCGAGAAAATTTACAAAATGAGAAATAGAAGCTCTGTCTGCTGAAAGTCGCTCCAGAAAGAATACTGCTGTTTACAAGTCTGTGAGAGGCCGCACGCACACATTTGGGCAGCGCTTTGCTTTCATGTGAACGCTGAAGAATACTTCAACCTGTTTTATTACATTATAACATTCACTCACATCAGTCGTGTGAAGCGAAGATCTTACAGTTTCTCTCATCCTGGTTTTTGTAAACATCAAACTTCAACAAAATGACGACCTATTGACCAAGCGCCACTATTTGCCAACTTTGAAGTGAGACTGGGTTGTTTTTTACTGCACATTTTCTGTTCTATATTCATGTTCTTGAGTGTTGCAGGACTTCGGCGTGTTCGTACTCCTCTTAATATCATCATCTTAATATTTGCACAAAAAACCCAAAACAAAGTCTTTGCAAGTGAAAACCTACTCGGCAATACGTCCTTGTCTGATTCTGAAAAGTAAACTGTCTCCACCATGCTGACCCGGAGAGTCCAAAATTAAGGAAGCTAACATAATAGCTGAAAAACACTGTAGAATGGTCATACTTTGAGCAACCTTCTTCAAATTTGAAACAAGTGTTCATCGATAGTGTGCCTACAACCACACAGTGTCATTTACCTGCTCAGATGAAGCCACAGACAGTTATTCATCCTGAAACACATTTTTTATTTTATTTTAGGCAAAATCGTCAATTTTTTTACTGACCTCAGAGGCCCATTATTCTGTCTCTGTATCACTTAGAGTGTTTCTGACACTTTCACAAGAAACTTCAGAGAGTTTTCTTTCTGACCTCATGCATGCATGTAGTCAGAGCGGTTCAGAAGCTACAGACATTTTAATTTGGGTATGTCATTTTAGGCGTTTTGCTACAAAATGGGGTGGAGTGCAAGAGGTTTTTAAACACTTCCAGTTTTCATTTTTTCCGACATTAGATATTTTGTTATCTCGGTTATTAAGCAGCACAGGTTCGACGAATTACGTCTGGACACACTTAAATTCCAAAAAGAGTTTGAAACAAATCCTTCAAATCCTTTCCTGCAAAAAGTCAACATCAACCAAGTGAGTAACGCATTAACACAGACTGTTGGTTTCTACTGCGTTTATCACATTTAATTAGCAGGCTGCCGGTTAAATTGCTTCCAAATGACCATCGTTCAGTCCACACTGAGCTGCGATACAAAAAAATGTGTCTCTCACCTTATCTAACTAACACCGCCTCCCTCCGTCCCTCCCTCCTCCTCCTATCTATTTAACAGCATGTTAGTCTTGTTTCAGGGCTGCTAAGTCCAATACCTCAACACAGCTTTCTCTTTGAAGCCCCCCCAACACACACACACACACACACACACACACACACACACACACACACATTTAACTGCCCCTAACCCCCCCTCCATCTCAGACTAAAAGCTCCCTCTCTTCTCTCTTTCTATTGAAAGTGACAGTGACGCTGTTTTATCAGGCCTGTCTGTGTGTGTGTGTGTGTGTGTGTGTGTGTGTGTGTGTGTGTGTGTGTGTGTAAAAGTGTGTGTGAGATGGGAATACCCTCCCCGGACCACTTGATAGATTATTGACAGGTGGACCATGTGTGTGTGAGTGAGTGTGTGTGTGTGTGTGTGTGTGTGTGTGTGTGTGTGTGTGTAATTTGTCGGTCAGGTTGTGAAGATCAGGGCAACAATTACAGCTTGCTGCTCCGCTGGGCCTCACACACACTTTATACTGTCACTGGATATTAGAGTTAACAGAGAGGTGTGTGTGTGTGTGTGTGTGTGTGTAAGTGTAGATGTGTGTGGGTGTGTGTGTGTGTTGACAGATCTGAAGGTTGTGTCTGTGTGTGTCTTTGTGCTGTTTAAAGTCTCAAACAGTGTTGTGTTTTTTCGACCTTCCCTACAAGCTTAAACTAATCTCTGTCTCTTATTTGTCTTTTTGTGTTTCTCTTCCTGAATGTGTGTGTGTGTGTGTGTGTGTTTCTGTATCTGTGTGTGTCAGGTGCGAGCGTTGCGACCGCAGCTTCACACAGGCGACTCAGCTCAGCCGCCACCAGCGACTTCCCAACGAGTGTAAACCTGTGAATGAGAGCAGCGAGTCCATCGAGGTGGATTAACACCCAGACTGTTCACTGACCGAGGCCACGTCCACACTGAGGCTGAATATGAAAATGCATCTTTTTGTTTTGACTCTCCGTCCACGCGAAGCCGCTGATTTCCTCAATGGAATTTTTTTCCCCCATAGCAGATTAATCTGAAAAAGCCGCCTTGATGTTGGCAGTGTGAGTGCTGCTGTCCGAGCATTCAGTCCACACCAACGGTCCCTTTTTCCAGGAGCAAAACTACGGTGGCCCGGAGAGCTCAACACACTGCAACTCAAGAAAACACATGAAAATAGACAAGCAGATTAAGAAAAGGTTTTCACCACTTTGACAGCACGTGCACAGCATTTAGAAAAAATACTGCAAATTGAAAAAACACAACCAAACATCCGTGTTTATCAGACTAAATATTTACAGAAGAGGGAAAGATATCTGTCGGCTGTGATTGGGCCAACTAATGTTTCAACAACTTTTGGGGGGCAGCTCTATTCTGGACATAAGGAAGAGGCTTGTTTAGTACAGAGCCCCATAAAAGTTGCAGTAAAAATGACCATTTCTGATTATGATTACAGTCTGCAGCCCCGTTTTATACTTTTAGTGTAGCTTCTGACAGCAGAAATAAAATGTATAGATGAGAATGACTTATTTATGAAATGGTCTTTGTTGATGCTTGACAAACGGTAGCTGTGAACCACAGTTTTCTGACCAAAATAGGAAGACAGAGATTTTTCTGTTTCCTGCTGTGCTGGTGTTTCAGTGTGGACGGAGGTCTTCAGGAAAACCACCTGAAAATGGAGCATTTTCATATTTAGCCGTCTCAGTGTGACCACAGTCTGACTGCTGACAGATTTGACTCCACTGACTGACTGACTTCTGCAGAGAAGAGACTCTGAAGCCACATTCATCCTGCTGGAGAGAATCCTGATTCAACCAAACCAAAGATCCTTTTATTTTCCCAGCAGAGAAGAAGAACTTCAAGACGAAATGGTTGGACTCACAAACTTAAAGTTTTTTTGGACGAGGATATTTATTGGAGACTTTTTGGGGAATCCAGTCAGGTTTCCCTCCAAAGAAAACTCTTTCTTGAAACCGGGACAAAAACAATGAAATACCAAAAAATGCAGACTGATTGGTCTGTCTGTAGCTTTACTTCTCGGTTTCTCTCTCTCTTTTTTTTTTTTTTTTTTCTTATTTGCAACAACGATGCCAAAGGAGGGCGCGACCAAAGCAAACAGACTGAGAATGCACAACGAGCAACAACACGGACGTCTGAGGACGACGCTCAAGTTTTACATCACTAAATGAACAAATAAAATGACATGGAGTATGTATTGTAAAAAAAAACCCAAGAAAAAAATCCCAAAAGAAAGGACAAAACAAACATAAATTATATTTATCTTCTTGCTCATATCATGCTTCGGGCACTTTTGTTTTGAAATGTTGATTATTTAATTTTTGATGTTGTCAGATGTAGAGATGGCAGAGACAGGAGGGAAATACTGAAGAGATAATGGACGTGATTTCTTATAGAAATAATCCCACAGTTCATAAAGCGTTAAATATGAAGTTGACACAGCATGTGTTTAAAAATGTATTTGGGTTAAAGCCAGTTTGTTTGTTTGTTTTTTCATGTTGCCGTTTCAAACATTTCCAGGGTCAACATTTCTCACATTTCTTCTTTTTTGATAACAGATAAAGATGATGTCTGATCATCTGAGGCACAAACACCATCAGTTCCAAAAAGGGCAAATGTTTCTGGTTTAAAAAAAATACTTTGTCATCTCTCTCATGATTCGTGTTTGTCTCATAGAGTATATTTGCTATGCGATTAAAGTTTGAATCCATTCACAAGCAGTCTCAGATGTGTAAATAGTCCTGTGTCATTACGATACACTTTGTATTAAAACGAGTGAGAGTAAAAGCACAGTTATTATAACATGAACACCAAAAAGGTTTTTGTGCCTGAGAGTTAAAAAAGCTTTAATGATAATAATCTGTAACTTCTCTTCCCAAAGACCAACAGAGTGTTGAACCTGCTGGATGTAAATCTACAGTCCAAACCAAAACTCAAAGAGATGTTTCACTGCAGGAAAAACTGCTTTTACTTTAATCACACAAACGTCTGTAAGAGTTCAGGAGCAGCATCAGTCACCGACAGTCAGGATCAGTCTTTATTTATTTATTTTAGAGGTGGAAAATCTGCACAACTAGAACATGTACAAGTTATGTGTAAATACTGGCTATAAAATGCGTTACATTTGGATGGAAACTCAACTTGTGTCTTATCTGCAGCGTTGATCTACTTCTGTGATTGGCTGCTTAGCTCCACAATCCAATCAGCATAAGTATCAGTTTTTCAACATTTTTCTTCTTTATTGGACTCTTTGACAATTTTCATACACTCTGTCTAATTTTGTGAACTTACTTCATTTGCAGTTCTGCCAATACTTTTAAACAGATGCAACTATCAGTCATTATATAAAAGTCTGCAGATGAATTCTGAAGTTACAACCAGCTTATGTGAAGGAAAATGAAAGCAATTCATAAAAATAAAAATAACCTATTGTTAACCTGTGTTTCCATGTCTTCCATACGTTTACATGCACAGTGAGGTCAAGCTACGGTTATAGCTCGAGATGAGAATCGATTTATTGAGCCAAGTATGTGCGACTCCTCTACGATAGGTGGAGATATGTCCCCTTTCAGCTTGTTAGTACTGGACCTTTTTCCTGTTGACCTATTACGTCACAGACCAAACAATCACCATTCTGTATCTCCTCATCCGTCCAAAAAGTCACGGCTCTGAATGTAGATTTATCCATGTTGTTACCAGCTTCTTCTTCTTCTGTTTTGCATTTAATGCCATTCAACTTTTGGGTCAAAGCCCGGGTGATGTGAGATGTGATAATAAATCCTAAAGTCTGGGGGGTGTTGGCAGCTCTACAGGACACAACAACTGCTCGTTAAACTCTTACAGACCTGTTCATGTGACCAAAAGTAAAAGCGGGTTTGCACCTGACTGAGACATCTCTTTATCCAGAATGCAGATTGATCCAGTGCTGTAAATACAGAAAAATACAAACTATGGGGATTTTTATATGATGGATCAAAGGGAGGTGAAATTATTGGACTAAAACACAAAGGTGAATACGAACCAGAGCTCTGAGCAAATTCACTTTATGTTCACATCTGTCGGGATCCAAAATATGATTAGAGACTGAAAGTCCTCCAGCAGTAAGTACTTTGAAAGAAAAATACAAGAAAAGTAAGTAAGTAGTAATTGATTTTTGGAAACGTAGACATTCGCAGACTGAAGTAGAAGTAACCAAAGTAGACTCAAGGAACTTATTTTAAAAAGTTTATTTTTAACTCTAGTCTTCCTTTAAGACCCACTTTGGAAATAGATCTCTAAATTTACATTCATCTGTTCTTCAGGTGACAATTTAAATCCCAAACAGAAATTCAGCATCACGTTATCAATTGGAAATCTTGAACAAACAGTAATTGATTCACAGCATTACTTTATCCACAATTGGTTGGAAATATAAAACGTTTTTCTGGAAGAAATCAGCGTCTCGGATCAGCTGAACACAAACTGAGTCTTGCTCTGACGTTCTGATGATGATAATCATTTCCTCTGTAATATTCTGACAGAATCTGATGGAAAACAAAACCAGTCATGCCAAACAGACTCTTATGGCTCCATTTTGACTCGATCTTGTTTGCATGATTTCTCTGACTCCTCTCCCCTCCCCCCCTTTTTTTAACGAATGACAAAATGAGATCAAAAACCAAAAAGATGTTGTTCCATAGGAAATAAAGCTGAAATCCAGTTTTGATTCTTATCAGTTATTCTCTCTGTGGTTTTATTGTTCAACAGTGTTTGTCCACGACACTTTACAGACGATACATTGAAAACTCCGACAGTCATTTAAGGATCAACACATACTTTTTCCTTCAAACTGCTTCACTCTTCTCCAGAAATTAACAAAAACCTTTCATAAAATTTTTGACATTGACAAAAAAAAAAAAAAAAAATAGAAATACAAAGTGAAACGTGCCTCAACTTCTCAAGTGATTTTTACCAGTTAAGACTGAAAACTACAATGAAGTCGCTGTTTTGATAATTAAGTCATAATATTATGGGATAAATTTGATTTTTCAAGAAAAAACATTTGTAACGTTTCAAGTAAAAAGTTGTTAGATATCTGGACAAAAGTCATATGGGAATATCCTTTGAGTCGTACGTTATCGTTACAAATTGATCAGATTACATGCTCATGTTTTAGCATTTCCTGACAGTCTGTGGGCTCGACTGACTTTATTCTCGTGTAATTATGACTTTGTTCTTATAATTACAACTCCTTGTAATGTTACTTTTTTCTTGAGATAATCTGATTTGATTCTCATTAAATCATGACTTTAAACTCGTACAATGTTTGTAATTATAACTTTATTATCATATTAATGACTTTACTCTTGTAATTTTACAACTTATTTTCTAGAAGTATTTTTACTTTATTCTTACAGTATTAAAAACGTATTAAAATTACAACTTTATTCTCATACTAGGACTTTTTTCTCAAAATTAGAACTTCATTCCTGTAATTATGACCTTATTCTCATAATTATAACTCCTTTTAAAATAACATTTTCTTCTTGTAATATTCTGACTTATTTCTCATTAAATCATGACTCATTGTCGTAATAATGACTTAATTCTCTGATAGTAACTGTATTCTCACTATATTACGACTTAATTCTCACATTATAACTTTTTTCTAGATATTTTGACTTAATTCTCGTATTTACAACTTTACTTTTGTAATGATTATGCTTTTTGTCAAATTTAGAATTTATTCTTGTAATATTATGTCTTTTTTTCTCTAAATTGCCTTAAATGCTTGTAATTATTACTTTTTGGTAGTAATACACTTTCTTCTCTTATTTACAACTTCATTATTGTAAAATTAGGACTTTTTTCTTGAAATTATGACTTTATTTTTGTGATGATATATCTTTTTGCTCAAAACTACAACTTAATTCTCGTAATTATGTTTTTATTTTCATGATATTATGACTTCATTCTTTAAATCCCCCCCCCCCCCCCCCCCCCAATGTGCTCCTAATAATCAGTTGTAAAAAACAATTCAGTGCAAAGGAAACTTAAAGATCAAGGCAGGCATTATTGTGTGGTTTTTTTTTAAACAATAATTACTTTACTACAATAATTACTATGACTGATGCATTTAGAAAAGGGGGTGTGGCTTCAAATCACCTGAAATTATCACTTAAGGGTTTCGAGCTCAACCAATAATTTATCTTTATATCAGCTGCCACACAGAAAGTTTAGTGACTGATCAACAGCTGCCTCTACTTTCTGCTCATAACACACACACACACACACACACACACACACACACACACACACACACACACACACACACACACAGCCCCACCTTGACCTCAGCTCCAACAGTCTGCAAACACAAAACTGGACTTTCCACTTTCCAGTCTGATTTCGGAGATTATTCCTGCGAGGATTCGACAAATTCACCAAAACAAACACAGTCCGAGTTTTTAAACATCAATCACAGCTGTTTTTTTTTCACCGTGGGAACCGGATCCAAACCTCCAGGCCAAACAAATGATCACACAACCTAAAGGTTCATGCCTTTTTCTTTTTTTCTGTCCGACAAACGTGAATGAGTCCAGATTAGATTACATGTAATGAGATTATGGAAGTGGTAGTTTTAATTAGAAGCAGTTAGTGTGAAAGAACAAAAACAGATTGAGGGAAACTGCTGACTGAGAAGCGAGAGCGAGGAGGAAAAACAGGGGTTGTAACTGTTTTGAGTTTTATTTATTTGAACAAGTTAAAATTGAAAAAAGACGTACAGACAATATCTGATTCTTAACCTCCACCTAAATAATAAAAAACATCTTCCCAATGTGAAAGTTGTACTCAGATTGTGTAACAAATAAAACACTTGGAAGCAGCACAAGAGAAAATAAATAATTGTTGATCATAGTTGTAGAAAAACAGGACTGACGTGACTGCAGGGACACTGAGTGTAATCAGGTTAGAAATAATGGAACTGAAGAAGGTTTCTGTAAACAAACAATAGCTTGATGACATTTTAGGGAAAAGTTACTTTGGCATAATGTGCCTATTGTGAAAAATCTAAAGTCAAATATCAGTAAAAATGTCTTCAGTGTCTCAAGTGCAAACAGACATTGTGAAGAAATCCTTTATAGAGTGTTTAAAGTGATGAAAGTCCACCAAATTAGATACAAATCAAACTATGACAACTGATTTTTTTTAACCACTTGAAGGCAGCAGAAATAAGATCCGACCTTTGACCTTTGACATACAAGTTGATATGCTGACTTTGTTAGCAAATCAATAACAGAGCAGCACGATAATTAATTAGGAGACTTTAGACCCTTTAACACTTCCTGTTGAAGGCGGGATTTGTACTGTTTTTTCTAATATTGTATATCATGTTAAATAAATCTTTACTGATTGCCTGAGGGAGTATCTGGTTGTTGCAGCAGCAGGTTGGAAATAATTACAGACAAATTAAGTAGAAAATAAAAGAAAAAAATATTACAATAACAATAGAATAAAAACAAGACTGCAAAAGAACATTTGGAGACAGAAATGAAAAGCTTTCTAATCTAACTGACAAGGTTCAGTGACAGTGGTATGAGTCAGTTGAATTTAAGAAGTTACCTGTAACTACAGCTAAAAGAAAAGACAACAATATTTTTCCTACTGAGATGTGACACAAGAAAAGTAGAAATTCTCCCAAAATAGAAATCAAGTAAAGAAGGCAAACCTTTAAACTGAGGTCTATTTTTATCAACTGTGATGGCGACAAGAGAGAAAAGAATATTATACAGAAACAGGACGTTAGTAATAATAGTGTTAGTCAGGTATCAGTGAAGTTCATTGGCTTTACCGCAGTGTGTGTGTGTGTGTGTTTAATGGTTGTAATGGTTTGCTTTTGGGTGGAATTTCCTGTCGGGGGAAAATATTAAGCAGACGAGAGGTCACACTTTCAAAACCAATTAGACATGAAGCCACAGAGGTTTTTTTTTAGTTTTAATTGGAAACATGTTGGAAAGTTTCACTGTGAGAAAATCTGTCTGCTGGTAACCATGTGTGTGTGTGTGTGTGTGTGTGTGTTAGGCCTGATTGTTGATAATGTGACTCAACATGTTTGTTTATGTGTGATTTCTTTTGGTCTGTATTTTGTTGTGTTTTTCATCATTTCCCAGGTGAAGATGTCTCAGAGACATCTCGCAGCCCTGTGGTGTGTGTGTGTGTGTGTGTGTGTGTGTGTGTTTGTAGAGGTGGTGTACAGCATGTGGTAATGTCTGCAGCTCCACAACAACTGAGGAAGAAAATCATGTGATATGATGAAAAGCTCCACAACTGGAGCTAAATGGACCGTGAGGTGAGATTTGTTTTGCTGCTGCACTTTAAACCTGTTTCCTGCAAACAGGTTTGTTTTGTTTTATTTCAGAAATCTAAACTTGATGGATCTGTCTGTAATCTGTCCTCACATGTGAGTATAAAAGTGAGATTTGTTTATTCTGTAATCTGTGTGTGTGCAACTTGTACAACTACCTTTATGGGCACCGATTGGAATTTTAGACCATCAGAGTGAGGACATTTTGGAATGTGAGGACATTTTGGCCGATCACCTTTGGACAGACCTTCAAAGGCCTGTTTGAGGGTTCAGACTCGATTTTAAAAGGGATAGTTCAGGATGTTTGACTCGGGGCTGTGGAGATATTTATCTGTAGTCAGTGTATTACATACAGTAGATGGTGGTTGGCACGCTCCCTGTTTCGGGAGCAGACTGGTGCCAAAGGAATGGGCTGTGTGACGGCAAGGTAGAGCCGGGAAAATATTCTAATATAGCATCCACTTAAACTGATGCAGATTTTTTTTAGAAGGACTTTTTTAAGTGGCTAAAATAACTTTTGCCTGTAACCCAAATTCACAGCAATGCACAGCAATTGGAACGCTAACTTTTTAACATTAGCTTCATTAGCTTCCATAGCAAAACACACTGGAGGTGACATCATCCATCCACTGAGTGAGAGCATACGGGTCGGCCAGTCTGTTCCCATTGATCAGTGTTTACTTATTCAAGTAACACTGGCGTCCCGGAGAGTGAGTGACCTGACATGGTGCGTTGGTAAATTCAGTCTGACGCTCTGAGAGTGCAGTGCTCCAGATATTTTGACAGTGCTCCGAATTTGCGAACAGTCGAGTGTGTGCCAGGGTGCACTCGGCACTCGGAATGAGTATTTCTGAACGCACCACTCACATCACCTTCCTCCATTGTCTAAAACAAACCAACATAACTTGCTAGCTTGTGCTGGCTAATGTCTTTGGAGAATTGTTTTGCCTCCAGCTAAGCCCCGTCCACCAAAAACACCATCCTGTCTACAGTAGAGGGGTTTATACATCAGTATCTCACGCAGCCCCACCTAAAAATCCTGAACTATCCCTTTAAGTTTCAGGTTAGAATTAGGTTCAGATTAGTGTAAGTGGTTATGGAATGCAGTTCATCAATTAGTGTCTTCACAAGTATCAAAATACAGGTATGTGTGTGCGTGTGTGTGTGTGTGTGTGTGTGTGTGTGTGTGTGTGTGTGTGTGTGTGTGTGTGCGTGTGTGTGTGTGTGCTTGCAGGATTCAGTCAGTTATCAGTCAAACTAAGTTTTGCAGGAATTTCAGATAAAAACACTCAGCTGATAAGATTTTAAAGGAGGATTTCACTTTACACATTTATTCTGCTGCTCTCTCCTTTCTTCTCCTCTTTATCTTCCTCTCCTCTCCACCCTCCTCCTCCTCCTCTCAGTAGATGGATGAGTTGGGAACATCTGCTCACCGTCAGCGCTGAGGGCCCACATGTCAACACACACACACACACACACACACACACGCAGCAGTGTGTGTTGTTGTACATGTGATAACACGTGTCATCTGTCTGCAGCTGACCTTCCACTGCTTCACTTTTATTGTTTTATCTTATCGGGGGGTTTTTTCAAGGATGTTTTCAAATTTATTTTTATGTGTTTGTTTGAAATTTTAATTATTTAATTTTTTGAGTACCAAAACATTGTTATAGAATAAACTATTAAAATGTACATAGAGTAGTTAAGTCATAATATATACCATGTGAAAAAAATGCATTAAAAAGTCATGGTATAGTATACCATACAAATTTAAAAAAAAAAAAAAAACATAGTATAGTATGTCGAACAAAATGCCAGAACAAAAAACAAAACGAAAAAAACGCCATAGTTCAGTATTTTAACACAATTGCAAAAAAAATGGTCATAGTATAGTATGTCTTCCAAATCAAAAAAAGTCATTGGAGAGAATGTCAAAACCCATAAAAAGGCACAGTGTAGTATGTCTTCAAATATCACGAAAAAAATGTCATTATATGGCATGTCGTCAAAAACAAACAAAAAACCCATTGTTGTATATTGCCAAAGAATGCAAAAAAGAGTCCAACTATAGTATGTCAAAAAATAGTGCCACAGTATAGTATGTCCCAAAAATACTGCAAAAAAGGTCATAGTATAGCATGTAAAAAAAAAAGCACCAAATTGTCACAAAAAGTCATAGTATAATATGTCAAAAATGGCCCAAAAAAGTCATTGTGCAGTTTGTCCAAAAAAATGCGCAAAAAAAACAGACAAAGTATGGTATGTCAAAAAAAATTGCATTTATCTGATCGTTCGAATCATCTCTATGTACTAAAGTTTCTTTTTGAGTTCCACAGGGTTCTGTGTTTGGACCAATTCTGTTCACTTTATATATGCTTCCCTTCAGTAACACCTTTAGAAATTACTCCACTGAAATTTCCACTGCTATGCACGATACACAAATGTATTTATCAATAAAAGCAGAAGAAATAGATCAATTAACTAAACTTCAAAAATGCCTTAAAGACATAAAAACCTGGATGAGCTGCAATTTCCTGATGTTAAATTCAGACAAAACTGACGTTATTGTTCTTGGCCCCAAACACCTCAGAAATCTTTTGTCTGATGATACAGTTTCTCTGGATGGCTTTGCTCTGGCCTCTAGCACTACTGTAAGAAACCTCTGAGCGATATTTGACCAAGATTACTCTTTTAGCTACCAATAAAAACAAACCTCACGGACTGCGTTTAGTACGGTATATCACAAAAATTCCAAAACAAAAGTCATAGTCATGAAAAAACATCCTCATCGTAATACATGACGACATGCTATACTATGACTTTTTTCATGATTTCGGATGACATGACTTTTTTTCGTGATTTCGGACGACATGCTATACTATGACTTTTTTTCAGGGTTTCGGACGACATGCTATACTATGACTTTTTTTTATGATTTCGGACGACATGCTATACTATGACTTTTTTTCAGGGTTTCGGATGACATGACTTTTTTTCGTGATTTCGGACGACATGCTATACTATGACTTTTTTTCAGGGTTTCGGATGACATGACTTTTTTTCGTGATTTCGGACGACATGCTATACTATGACTTTTTTTCATGGTTTCGGACGACATACTATACTATGACTTTTTTTCATGGTTTCGGACGACATACTATACTATGACTTTTTTTCACGATTTTGGACGACATGCTATACTATGACTTTTTTTCAGGGTTTCGGATGACATGCTATATACTATGACTTTTTTTCATGGTTTCGGACAACATGCTATACTGTGACTTTTTTTCACGATTTTGGACGACATGCTATACTATGACTTTTTTTCAGGGTTTCGGATGACATGCTATACTATGACTTTTTTTCATGGTTTCGGACGACATGCTATACTGTGACTTTTTTTCATGATTTCGGACGACATGCTATACTATGACTTTTTTCATGGTTTCGGACGACATGCTATACTGTGACTTTTTTTCATGATTTCGGACGACATGCTATACTATGACTTTTTTTCGTGATTTCGGACGACATGCTATACTATGACTTTTTTTCATGGTTTCGGACGACATGCTATACTATGACTTTTTTTCATGATTTCGGACGACATGCTATACTGTGACTTTTTTTCATGGTTTCGGACGACATGCTATACTGTGACTTTTTTTCATGGTTTCGGACGACATGCTATACTATGACTTTTTTTCAGGGTTTCGGATGACATGCTATACTATGACTTTTTTTCATGATTTTGGACGACATGCTATACTATGACTTTTTTTCATGATTTTGGACGACATGCTATACTATGACTTTTTTTCATGATTTTGGACGACATACTATACTATGACTTTTTTTCGTGATTTCGGATGACATGCTATACTATGACTTTTTTTCATGATTTTGGACGACATGCTATACTATGACTTTTTTTCATGATTTTGGACGACATGCTATACTATGACTTTTTTTCGTGATTTCGGATGACATGCTATACTATGACTTTTTTTCATGATTTTGGATGACATGCTATACTATGACTTTTTTTCATGATTTCGGATGACATGCTATACTATGACTTTTTTTTCATGATTTTGGACGACATGCTATACTATGACTTTTTTTCATGATTTTGGATGACATGCTATACTATGACTTTTTTTCATGATTTCGGATGACATGCTATACTATGACTTTTTTTTCATGATTTCGGACGACATGCTATACTATGACTTTTTTTTATGATTTCGGACGACATGCTATACTATGACTTTTTTTTCAGGGTTTCGGATGACATGCTATACTATGACTTTTTTTTCACGATTTCGGACGACATGCTATACTATGACTTTTTTTTATGATTTCGGACGACACGCTATACTGTGACTTTTTTTCAGGGTTTCGGACGACATGCTATACTATGACTTTTTTTCAGGGTTTCGGACGACATGCTATACTATGACTTTTTTTTATGATTTCGGACGACACGCTATACTATGACTTTTTTTCAGGGTTTCGGACGACATGCTATACTATGACTTTTTTTCAGGGTTTCGGACGACATGCTATACTATGACTTTTTTTTATGATTTCGGACGACACGCTATACTATGACTTTTTTTCAGGGTTTCGGACGACATGACTTTTTTTCGTGATTTCGGACGACATGCTATACTATGACTTTTTTTCATGGTTTCGGACGACATGCTATACTATGACTTTTTTTATGATTTCGGACGACATGCTATACTATGACTTTTTTTTATGATTTCGGACGACATGCTATACTATGACTTTTTTCAGGGTTTCGGATGACATGCTATACTATGACTTTTTTTTCACGATTTCGGACGACATGCTATACTATGACTTTTTTTTATGATTTCGGACGACATGCTATACTGTGACTTTTTTTCAGGGTTTTGGACGACATGCTATACTATGACTTTTTTTCAGGGTTTCGGACGACATGCTATACTATGACTTTTTTTTATGATTTCGGACGACATGCTATACTATGACTTTTTTTCAGGGTTTCGGATGACATGACTTTTTTTCGTGATTTCGGATGACATGCTATACTATGACTTTTTTTCATGGTTTCGGACGACATGCTATACTATGACTTTTTTTCACGATTTTGGACGACATGCTATACTATGACTTTTTTTCAGGGTTTCGGACGACATGCTATACTATGACTTTTTTTCATGATTTTGGACGACATGCTATACTATGACTTTTTTTCAGGGTTTCGGATGACATGACTTTTTTTCGTGATTTCGGATGACATGCTATACTATGACTTTTTTTCATGGTTTCGGACGACGTCCTATACTATGACTTTTTCTCACGATTTTGGACGACATGCTATACTATGACTTTTTTTCATGATTTCGGACGACATGCTATACTATGACTTTTTTTTCATGATTTTGGACGACATGCTATACTATGACTTTTTTCATGATTTTGGACGACATGCTATACTATGACTTTTTTCATGATTTTGGACGACATGCTATACTATGACTTTTTTTTCATGATTTTGGACGACATGCTATACTATTACTTTTTTTCATGATTTCGGACGACACGCTATACTATGACTTTTTTTCATGATTTCGGATGACACGCTATACTATGACTTTTTTTTCACAATTTCGGACGACATGCTATACTATGACTTTTTTTTCACGATTTCGGACGACATGCTATACTATGACTTTTTTTCACGATTTCGGACGACATGCTATACTATGACATCATAGCATAGCATGTCATTAAAAAACATAAAAAAGTTACAGAATATTATGTCATTGTTACGGCCAGCTGTATCTTTCATTGTATATATAACATTGTGTACAGGAAGTGATGTTTCAAGGCAGCCACAGCTGTCGTTTCTGTGTGGATGTTTGTGTTACAGGTGCAGATGCCCAGTGCCGATTGGGTGACTCGCTGTGACATCACTGCTGCAGATTGGCTGAGCTTCGGGATCTGATGTGCCATCGGTGCTGGGGCTTGGCCTGTTTATCTTCTGGGTCGGCTGCGATGGCGCCAAGAATTAGTTGCCAGCCGGTCACTTTCCTCCTCGGCCTTCTGCTTGTTGAAACGCTGTGTTCTTTGCTTGCGTTTGTGTTCTGTACAATGAGCCCTTTCATTAGTGTTCAAGATTCAAGATTCAAGATGCTTATTGTCACAAGATAATGTACAAGTACATACACTGTGAAAAACTTATGTTGGGTCTTTGCTCTGTGGTTTAAAAACACAATACATAATAATGATACTAGAATAAAAATAATAAGGGATAATAGCAGGTATGTTAAAAAAAACTAGTTAAAACAGTTAAAAAGTCAAGGCAATATACATCATGATGTCGAGGAGTTCATTTGTTGAGCATCTCATGGCCTGATAAAAAAAACTATTTTTCCCTCTGTCAGTCTTGGTCTTGATATGTTCATATCTCCACTCTGAGGGTAGTACCTTGTATAAGTAGTTGTGGGGATGAGTGGGGTCCTTGATAATCCTCTGGGACTTCCTGAGGCACCGCTGATTGTACAGCTCCTCCAAGCTGGGTAGTGTGCACCCAGTGATCCGCTCGGCTGAGCTCACCACTCTACTGAGGGCCTTGCGGTCTTTTGCGGTGCAGTTCTCATACCAGCTGGTGTGACTGCTTGTCAGCAGGCTTTCGATTGTTCCTCGGTAGAAGGCCCTGGTGGTGTTTGGACTCAGGCCAAACTTCTTAAGCCGCCTTAGTCCATATAGGCGTTGTTGTGCCTTGGCAACCACCGCAGTTGTGTGAACTTCCCACTTCAGCTTCTCATGGATGTGTACGCCTAGATACTTAAAGGACTCCACCCTCTCCACCGCTTCTCCTTGTTGCTTAACGCTGTTACCCTTCAGTTGTGTTGTTTATTATTTAGTGTGTGTGTTAGCTTCATGCTAACTAACCAGGCTTGTATATATATATTGAAAATAGCTTGCACTTTAAAGTAATTAGCATGAAGCTGTAGGGTTGAACTGCCATTTGTAATGACCTTTTTTCTTCTGTTTTTGTGTAGTTCAGGGAGTTAGGCCTGGTATTGTATTTTTGTTTGCTTCTTTTGTTTATAAGGAATAGGCAGCACTCTGGGCGGAAATTGGCGGGTTTTGTGTGTTATCTTGAATTTGGTTCATGCTGATGTCATTGCACATAATGTTTACAAATTTCTTGTGTATAATCATTCTCAGATGTATAAGCAATAAATTGCTCACTGTTGTTCATACGTACATGACTCCATTTCACTTTTTTTGTCAGGCTCAAACACCCCTAGACTGAGGCTCAGAAGTTGTCAACATCCATGATCGAAAATCATGAAAAGATGTCAGAGTATCTCATGTCGTCAAAAAACATGAAAAAATGTAATAGTATAACAATCACGTCCAAAATCATGAAAAAAGTCATAGTATAGCATGTCGTCCGAAATCATGAAAAAAGTCATAGTATAGCATGTCGTCCGAAATCATGACAAATCGTCATAGTATAGCATGTCGTCCGAAATCGTGAAAAATCGTCATAGTATAGCATGTCGTCCGAAATCATGAAAAAAAGTCATAGTATAGCATGTCATCCAAAATCATGAAAAAAAGTCATAGTATAGCATGTCGTCCGAAATCGTGAAAAATCGTCATAGTATAGCATGTCGTCCGAAATCGTGAAAAATCGTCATAGTATAGCATGTCGTCCGAAATCATGAACAATCGTCATAATATAGCATGTCGTCCGAAATCATGAGAAATCGTTATAGTATAGCATGTCGTCCGAAATCATGAAAAAAAGTCACAGTATAGCATGTTGTCCGAAATCATGAAAAAAAGTCATACTATAGCATGTCGTCCAAAATCATGAAAAAAAGTCATAGTATAGCATGTCGTCCAAAATCATGAAAAAAAGTCATAGTATAGCGTGTCGTCCAAAATCATGAACAATCGTCATAGTATAGCATGTCGTCCGAAATCATGAAAAAAAGTCATAGTATAGCATGTCGTCCGAAATCATAAAAAAAGTCATAGTATAGCATGTCGTCCGAAATCATGAAAAAAAGTCATAGTATAGCGTGTCGTCCGAAATCATGAAAAAAAGTCATACTATAGCATGTCGTCCGAAATCATGAAAAAAAGTCATAGTATAGCATGTCGTCCAAAATCATGAAAAAAAGTCATAGTATAGCATGTCGTCCGAAATCGTGAAAAAAAAAGTCATAGTATAGCATGTCGTCCGAAATCATAAAAAAAAGTCATAGTATAGCATGTCGTCCGAAATCATAAAAAAAGTCATAGTATAGCATGTCGTCCGAAATCATGAAAAAAAGTCATAGTATAGCATGTCGTCCGAAATCATAAAAAAAGTCATAGTATAGCATGTCGTCCGAAATCATGAAAAAAAGTCATAGTATAGCATGTCGTCCGAAATCATAAAAAAAGTCATAGTATAGCATGTCGTCCGAAATCATGAAAAAAAGTCACAGTATAGCATGTCGTCCGAAATCATGAAAAAAAGTCATACTATAGCATGTCGTCCAAAATCATGAAAAAAAGTCACAGTATAGCATGTCGTCCGAAATCATGAAAAATCGTCGTAGTATAGTATGTCGTCCAAAATCATGAACAATCGTCATAGTATAGCATGTCGTCCAAAATCATGAAAAAAAGTCATAGTATAGCATGTCGTCCAAAATCATGAACAATCGTCATAGTATAGCACGTTGTCCGAAATCATGAAAAAAAGTCATAGTATAGCGTGTCGTCCAAAATCATGAACAATCGTCATAGTATAGCATGTCGTCCAAAATCATGAAAAAAAGTCATAGTATAGCATGTCGTCCAAAATCATGAAAAAAAGTCATAGTATAGCGTGTCGTCCAAAATCATGAACAATCGTCATAGTATAGCATGTCGTCCGAAATCATGAAAAAAAGTCATAGTATAGCATGTCGTCCGAAATCATAAAAAAAGTCATAGTATAGCATGTCGTCCGAAATCATGAAAAAAAGTCATACTATAGCATGTCGTCCGAAATCATGAAAAAAAGTCATAGTATAGCGTGTCGTCCAAAATCATGAAAAAAGTCATAGTATAGCATGTCGTCCGAAATCGTGAAAAAAAAAGTCATAGTATAGCATGTCGTCCGAAATCATAAAAAAAAGTCATAGTATAGCATGTCGTCCGAAATCATAAAAAAAGTCATAGTATAGCATGTCGTCCGAAATCATGAAAAAAAGTCATAGTATAGCATGTCGTCCGAAATCATAAAAAAAGTCATAGTATAGCAGTCGTCCGAAATCATGAAAAAAAGTCATAGTATAGCATGTCGTCCGAAATCATAAAAAAAGTCATAGTATAGCATGTCGTCCGAAATCATGAAAAAAAGTCACAGTATAGCATGTCGTCCGAAATCATGAAAAAAGTCATACTATAGCATGTCGTCCAAAATCATGAAAAAAAGTCACAGTATAGCATGTCGTCCGAAATCATGAAAAATCGTCGTAGTATAGTATGTCGTCCAAAATCATGAACAATCGTCATAGTATAGCACGTTGTCCGAAATCATGAAAAAAAGTCATAGTATAGCGTGTCGTCCAAAATCATGAACAATCGTCATAGTATAGCATGTTGTCCGAAATCATGAAAAAAAGTCATAGTATAGCATGTCGTCCGAAATCATGAAAAAAAGTCATAGTATAGCATGTCGTCCGAAATCATAAAAAAAGTCATAGTATAGCGTGTCGTCCGAAATCATAAAAAAAGTCATAGTATAGCGTGTCGTCCGAAATCATGAAAAAAAGTCATAGTATAGCGTGTCGTCCGAAATCATGAAAAAAAGTCATACTATAGCATGTCATCCGAAATCATGAAAAAAAGTCATAGTATAGCATGTCGTCCGAAATCGTGAAAAAAAAGTCATAGTATAGCATGTCGTCCGAAATCATAAAAAAAAGTCATAGTATAGCATGTCGTCCGAAATCATAAAAAAAAGTCATAGTATAGCATGTCGTCCGAAATCATGAAAACTCGTCGTAGTATAGTATGTCGTCCGAAATCATGAAAAAAAGTCATAGTATAGCATGTCGTCCGAAATCATGAAAAAAAGTCATAGTATAGCATGTCGTCCAAAATCATGAAAAAAAGTCATAGTATAGCATGTCGTCCGAAATCATGAAAAATCGTCGTAGTATAGTATGTCGTCCAAAATCATGAACAATCGTCATAGTATAGCATGTCGTCCGAAATCATGAAAAATCGTCGTAGTATAGCATGTCATCCAAAATCATGAAAAAAAGTCATAGTATAGCATGTCGTCCGAAATCGTGAAAAATCGTCATAGTATAGCATGTCGTCCGAAATCGTGAAAAATCGTCATAGTATAGCATGTCGTCCGAAATCGTGAACAATCGTCATAATATAGCATGTCGTCCGAAATCATGAGAAATCGTTATAGTATAGCATGTCGTCCGAAATCATGAAAAAAGTCACAGTATAGCATGTCGTCCGAAATCATGAAAAAAGTCATAGTATAGCATGTGTCCAAAATCATGAAAAAAGTCATAGTATAGCATGTTGTCCGAAATCATGAAAAAAAGTCATAGTATAGCGTGTCGTCCAAAATCATGAACAATCGTCATAGTATAGCATGTCGTCCGAAAATCATGAAAAAAAGTCATAGTATAGCATGTCGTCCGAAATCATAAAAAAAGTCATAGTATAGCATGTCGTCCGAAATCATGAAAAAAATCATAGTATAGCATGTCGTCCGAAATCATGAAAAAAGTCATAGTATAGCATGTCGTCCGAAATCATGAAAAAAAGTCATAGTATATAGCGTGTCGTCCAAAATCATGAAAAAAAGTCATAGTATAGCATGTCGTCCGAAATCATGAAAAAAGTCATAGTATAGCGTGTCGTCCGAAATCATAAAAAAAGTCATAGTATAGCGTGTCCGTCCGAAATCATGAAAAAAAGTCATAGTATAGCGTGTCGTCCGAAATCATGAAAAAAGTCATACTATAGCATGTCATCCGAAATCATGAAAAAAAGTCATAGTATAGCATGTCGTCCGAAATCGTGAAAAAAAAAGTCATAGTATAGCATGTCGTCCGAAATCATAAAAAAAAAGTCATAGTATAGCATGTCGTCCGAAATCATAAAAAAAAAGTCATAGTAATAGCATGTCGTCCGAAATCATGAAAACTCGTCGTAGTATAGTAATTCGTCCGAAATCATGAAAAAAAGTCATAGTATAGCATGTCGTCCGAAATCATGAAAAAAAAGTCATAGTATAGCCATGTCGTCCCAAAATCATGAAAAAAAGTCATAGTTAGCATGTCGTCCGAAATCATGAAAAATCGTCGTAGTATAGTATGTCGTCCAAAATCATGAACAATCGTCATAGTATAGCATGTCGTCCGAAATCATGAAAAATCGTCGTAGTATAGCATGTCATCCAAAATCATGAAAAAAAGTCATAGTATAGCATGTCGTCCGAAATCGTGAAAAATCGTCATAGTATAGCATGTCGTCCGAAATCGTGAAAAATCGTCATAGTATAGCATGTCGTCCGAAATCGTGAACAATCGTCATAATATAGCATGTCGTCCGAAATCATGAGAAATCGTTATAGTATAGCATGTCGTCCGAAATCATGAAAAAAAGTCACAGTATAGCATGTCGTCCGAAATCATGAAAAAAGTCATAGTATAGCATGTTGTCCAAAATCATGAAAAAAGTCATAGTATAGCATGTTGTCCGAAATCATGAAAAAAAGTCATAGTATAGCGTGTCGTCCAAAATCATGAACAATCGTCATAGTATAGCATGTCGTCCGAAATCATGAAAAAAAGTCATAGTATAGCATGTCGTCCGAAATCATAAAAAAAGTCATAGTATAGCATGTCGTCCGAAATCATGAAAAAAAGTCATAGTATAGCATGTCGTCCGAAATCATAAAAAAAGTCATAGTATAGCATGTCGTCCGAAATCATGAAAAAAAGTCATAGTATAGCGTGTCGTCCAAAATCATGAAAAAAAGTCATAGTATAGCATGTCGTCCGAAATCATGAAAAAAAGTCATAGTATAGCGTGTCGTCCGAAATCATAAAAAAAGTCATAGTATAGCCAAAATCATGATATCCAAAACGACATGCTATAGTATGACTTTTTTTCATGATTTCGGACGACATGCTATACTGTGACTTTTTTTCATGATTTCGGACGACACGCTATACTATGACTTTTTTCATGATTTCGGACGACATGCTATACTATGACTTTTTTTCATGATTTCGGACAACATGCTATACTATGACGATTGTTCATGATTTTGGACGACACGCTATACTATGACTTTTTTTCATGATTTCGGACAACATGCTATACTATGACGATTGTTCATGATTTTGGACGACATACTATACTACGACGATTTTTCATGATTTCGGACGACATGCTATAGTATGACTTTTCTTCATGATTTCGGACGACATGCTAATCCAAAATCATGAAAAAAAGTCATAGTATAGCATGTCGTCCGAAATCGTGAACAATCGTCATAGTATAGCATGTCGTCCGAAATCATGAAAAAAAGTCACAGTAGAGCATGTCGTCCGAAATCATGAAAAAAAGTCATACTATAGCATGTTGTCCAAAATCATGAAAAAAAGTCATAGTATAGCATGTTGTCCGAAATCATGAAAAAAAGTCATAGTATAGCGTGTCGTCCAAAATCATGAACAATCGTCATAGTATAGCATGTCGTCCGAAATCATGAAAAAAAGTCATAGTATAGCATGTCGTCCGAAATCATAAAAAAAAGTCATAGTATAGCATGTCGTCCGAAATCATGAAAAAAAGTCATAGTATAGCGTGTCGTCCGAAATCATGAAAAAAAGTCATACTATAGCATGTCGTCCGAAATCGTGAAAAAAAGTCATAGTATAGCGTGTCGTCCAAAATCATGAAAAAAAGTCATAGTATAGCATGTCGTCCGAAATCGTGAAAAAAAAAGTCATAGTATAGCATGTCGTCCGAAATCATAAAAAAAAGTCATAGTATAGCATGTCGTCCGAAATCATAAAAAAAGTCATAGTATAGCATGTCGTCCGAAATCATGAAAAAAAGTCATAGTATAGCATGTCGTCCGAAATCATAAAAAAAGTCATAGTATAGCATGTCGTCCGAAATCATGAAAAAAAGTCACAGTATAGCATGTCGTCCGAAATCATGAAAAAAAGTCATACTATAGCATGTCGTCCAAAATCATGAAAAAAAGTCACAGGATAGCATGTCGTCCGAAATCATGAAAAAAAGTCATACTATAGCATGTCGTCCGAAATCATGAAAAAAAGTCATACTATAGCATGTCGTCCGAAATCATGAAAAATCGTCGTAGTATAGTATGTCGTCCAAAATCATGAACAATCGTCATAGTATAGCATGTTGTCCGAAATCATGAAAAAAAGTCATAGTATAGCATGTCGTCCAAAATCATGAACAATCGTCATAGTATAGCATGTTGTCCGAAATCATGAAAAAAAGTCATAGTATAGCATGTCGTCCGAAATCATGAAAAAAAGTCATAGTATAGCATGTCGTCCGAAATCATAAAAAAAGTCATAGTATAGCGTGTCGTCCGAAATCATGAAAAAAAGTCATAGTATAGCGTGTCGTCCGAAATCATGAAAAAAAGTCATAGTATAGCATGTCGTCCGAAATCATGAAAAAAAGTCATAGTATAGCATGTCGTCCGAAATCATGAAAAATCATCGTAGTATAGTATGTCGTCCAAAATCATGAACAATCGTCATAGTATAGCATGTTGTCCGAAATCATGAAAAAAAGTCATAGTATAGCGTGTCGTCCGAAATCATAAAAAAAGTCATAGTATAGCATGTCGTCCGAAATCATGAAAAATCATCGTAGTATAGTATGTCGTCCAAAATCATGAACAATCGTCATAGTATAGCATGTTGTCCGAAATCATGAAAAAAAGTCATAGTATAGCGTGTCGTCCGAAATCATAAAAAAAGTCATAGTATAGCATGTCGTCCGAAATCATGAAAAATCATCGTAGTATAGTATGTCGTCCAAAATCATGAACAATCGTCATAGTATAGCATGTTGTCCGAAATCATGAAAAAAAGTCATAGTATAGCATGTCGTCCGAAATCATAAAAAAAGTCATAGTATAGCATGTCGTCCGAAATCATGAAAAAAAGTCATAGTATAGCATGTCGTCCGAAATCATAAAAAAAGTCATAGTATAGCATGTCGTCCGAAATCATGAAAAAAAGTCACAGTATAGCATGTCGTCCGAAATCATGAAAAAAAGTCATACTATAGCATGTCGTCCAAAATCATGAAAAAAAGTCACAGTATAGCATGTCGTCCGAAATCATGAAAAATCGGCGTAGTATAGTATGTCGTCCAAAATCATGAACAATCGTCATAGTATAGCATGTTGTCCGAAATCATGAAAAAAAGTCATAGTATAGCGTGTCGTCCAAAATCATGAACAATCGTCATAGTATATAGCATGTCGTCCGAAATCATGAAAAAAAGTCATAGTATAGCATGTCGTCCGAAATCATGAAAAAAAGTCATAGTATAGCATGTCGTCCGAAATCATAAAAAAAGTCATAGTATAGCGTGTCGTCCGAAATCATGAAAAAAAGTCATAGTATAGCGTGTCGTCCGAAATCATAAAAAAAGTCATAGTATAGCGTGTCGTCCGAAATCATGAAAAAAAGTCATAGTATAGCATGTCGTCCGAAATCGTGAAAAAAAAAGTCATAGTATAGCATGTCGTCCGAAATCATAAAAAAAGTCATAGTATAGCATGTCGTCCGAAATCATAAAAAAAAGTCATAGTATATAGCATGTCGTCCGAAATCATGAAAACTCGTCATAGTATATAGCATGTCGTCCGAAATCATGAAAAATCGTCGTAGTATAGTATGTCGTCCGAAATCATGAAAAAAAGTCACAGTATAGCATGTCGTCCGAAATCATGAAAAAAAGTCATAGTATAGCATGTCGTCCGAAATCATGAAAAATCGTCGTAGTATAGTATGTCGTCCGAAATCATGAAAAAAAGTCACAGTGTAGCATGTCGTCCGAAATCATGAAAAAAAGTCATAGTATAGCATGTCGTCCGAAATCATGAAAAATCGTCGTAGTATAGTATGTCGTCCAAAATCATGAACAATCGTCATAGTATAGCATGTTGTCCGAAATCATGAAAAAAGTCATAGTATAGCGTGTCGTCCAAAATCATGAACAATCGTCATAGTATAGCATGTTGTCCGAAATCATGAAAAAAAAGTCATAGTATAGCGTGTCGTCCGAAATCATGAAAAAAAGTCATACTATAGCATGTCATCCGAAATCATGAAAAAAAGTCATAGTATAGTGTGTCGTCCAAAATCATGAAAAAAAGTCATAGTATAGCGTGTCGTCCAAAATCGTGAAAAAAAGTCATAGTATAGCATGTCGTCCAAAATCATGAAAAAAAGTCATATTTATTTCATAGTTTATTTCATAGGGACAGTGCACCACTAATCAACAGAGTTAAAAGAAAAACTGTAAGTGGGCCAGAGTTAGCCAACAAGGCTAGTTTTCGTCCGTTGTCCCTGGCCAGATGTTAAAGGCAACCTAAAAGCCAAAAAAAGGGGGCAACAATTAAGTACTTTCAAGACACAACTTACATAACAATCTAGTAATCTATCTAGTAGTAAAAGCTCATAATAATAACAAGTAAAACAGGTAAGAAGTCTGACATACAACATGACAAAAGCTCATGGCATGCAGACATAACATGCAGACAGAGAGAAGAAGAGCGAGAGGAAGCAAGAGAAGAAAGCACTGCTAGAAGCACATGCAAGTAGCACACAAAGCTAAGACATTAGCACAAACAAACAATATCAGACATTACAAGGCAGGACATGGAACGGCATTAGGCAAGAGAACCAAAGCTAACAAATAAGCAAACAAACAGAATAAAAAACAAAACAAAAAAAAAAAAAAACAACAAAAAAAAAAAACAGGACATATGATTACAAGCATTGAGAAACAGCATAAATAGCCTAATGATTGATTAGTGATTTACATGATTAGTGATTTATATGATTAGTGATTACATGATTAGTGATTACATGATTGATTATTAATTAACCACTGCTTTAACTGTCTTTTAAAAGAATAGTGAGTGTTTGATTCTCTAATAGACCCTGGTGTTGAGTTCCAGTCCTGCACTGCTTTTACTGAGAAGGCAGCTTGGCCAAAGACACTATGACGATTGTTCATGATAGTATAGCATGTCGTCCGAAATCGTGAAAAAAAAAGTCATAGTATAGCATGTCGTCCGAAATCATAAAAAAAAGTCATAGTATAGCATGTCGTCCGAAATCATGAAAAAAAGTCATAGTATAGCATGTCGTCCGAAATCGTGAAAAATCGTCATAGTATAGCATGTCGTCCGAAATCATGAAAAAAAGTCATAGTATAGCATGTCGTCCGAAATCGTGAAAAATCGTCATAGTATAGCATGTCGTCCGAAATCGTGAAAAAAAGTCATAGTATAGCATGTCGTCCGAAATCGTGAAAAATCGTCATAGTATAGCATGTCGTCCGAAATCATGAACAATCGTCATAATATAGCATGTCGTCCGAAATCATAAAAAAAGTCATAGTATAGCATGTCGTCCGAAATCATGAAAAAAAGTCATACTATAGCATGTCGTCCAAAATCATGAAAAAAGTCATAGTATAGCATGTCGTCCGAAATCATGAAAAATCGTCGTAGTATAGTATGTCGTCCAAAATCATGAACAATCGTCATAGTATAGCATGTTGTCCGAAATCATGAAAAAAAGTCATAGTATAGCGTGTCGTCCGAAATCATGAAAAAAAGTCATAGTATAGCGTGTCGTCCGAAATCATAAAAAAAGTCATAGTATAGCGTGTCGTCCGAAATCATGAAAAAAAGTCATAGTATAGCGTGTCGTCCGAAATCATGAAAAAAAGTCATAGTATAGCGTCGTCCGAAATCGTGAAAAAAAAAGTCATAGTATAGCATGTCGTCCGAAATCATAAAAAAAGTCATAGTATAGCATGTCGTCCGAAATCATAAAAAAAAGTCATAGTATAGCATGTCGTCCAAAATCATGAAAACTCGTCATAGTATAGCATGTCGTCCGAAATCATGAACAATCGTCATAGTATAGCATGTCGTCCGAAATCATGAAAAAAAGTCACAGTATAGCATGTCGTCCAAAATCATGAAAAATCGTCATAATATAGCATGTCGTCCGAAACCATGAAAAAAAGTCATAGTATAGCATGTCGTCCGAAATCATGAAAAAAAAGTCATAGTATAGCATGTCGTCCGAAATCATGAAAAAAAGTCATAGTATAGCATGTCGTCCAAAATCATGAGAAATCGTTATAGTATAGCATGTCGTCCGAAATCATGAAAAAAAGTCACAGTATAGCATGTCGTCCAAAATCATGAAAAAAAGTCATAGTATAGCATGTCGTCCGAAATCATGAAAAATCATCGTAGTATAGTATGTCGTCCAAAATCATGAACAATCGTCATAGTATAGCATGTTTTCCGAAATCATGAAAAAAAGTCATAGTATAGCGTGTCGTCCGAAATCATAAAAAAAGTCATAGTATAGCATGTCGTCCAAAATCATGAACAATCGTCATAGTATAGCATGTTGTCCGAAATCATGAAAAAAAGTCATAGTATAGCATGTCGTCCGAAATCATAAAAAAAGTCATAGTATAGCATGTCGTCCGAAATCATGAAAAAAAGTCATAGTATAGCATGTCGTCCGAAATCATAAAAAAAGTCATAGTATAGCATGTCGTCCGAAATCATGAAAAAAAGTCACAGTATAGCATGTCGTCCGAAATCATGAAAAAAAGTCATACTATAGCATGTCGTCCAAAATCATGAAAAAAAGTCACAGTATAGCATGTCGTCCGAAATCATGAAAAATCGTCGTAGTATAGCATGTCGTCCAAAATCATGAACAATCGTCATAGTATAGCATGTTGTCCGAAATCATGAAAAAAAGTCATAGTATAGCGTGTCGTCCAAAATCATGAACAATCGTCATAGTATATAGCATGTTGTCCGAAATCATGAAAAAAAGTCATAGTATAGCATGTCGTCCGAAATCGTGAAAAAAAGTCACAGTATAGCATGTCGTCCGAAATCATGAAAAATCGTCATAATATAGCATGTCGTCCGAAACCATGAAAAAAAGTCATAGTATAGCATGTCGTCCGAAACCATGAAAAAAAGTCATAGTATAGCATGTCGTCCGAAATCATGAAAAAAAAGTCATAGTATAGCATGTCGTCCGAAATCATGAAAAAAAGTCATAGTATAGCATGTCGTCCAAAATCATGAGAAATCGTTATAGTATAGCATGTCGTCCGAAATCATGAAAAAAAGTCACAGTATAGCATGTCGTCCAAAATCATGAAAAAAAGTCATAGTATAGCATGTCGTCCGAAATCATGAAAAATCATCGTAGTATAGTATGTCGTCCAAAATCATGAACAATCGTCATAGTATAGCATGTTGTCCGAAATCATGAAAAAAAGTCATAGTATAGCGTGTCGTCCGAAATCATAAAAAAAGTCATAGTATAGCATGTCGTCCGAAATCATGAAAAAAAGTCATAGTATAGCATGTCGTCCAAAATCATGAGAAATCGTTATAGTATAGCATGTCGTCCGAAATCATGAAAAAAAGTCACAGTATAGCATGTCGTCCAAAATCATGAAAAAAAGTCATAGTATAGCATGTCGTCCGAAATCATGAAAAATCATCGTAGTATAGTATGTCGTCCAAAATCATGAACAATCGTCATAGTATAGCATGTTGTCCGAAATCATGAAAAAAAGTCATAGTATAGCGTGTCGTCCGAAATCATAAAAAAAGTCATAGTATAGCATGTCGTCCGAAATCATGAAAAATCATCGTAGTATAGTATGTCGTCCAAAATCATGAACAATCGTCATAGTATAGCATGTTGTCCGAAATCATGAAAAAAAGTCATAGTATAGCGTGTCGTCCGAAATCATAAAAAAAGTCATAGTATAGCATGTCGTCCGAAATCATGAAAAATCATCGTAGTATAGTATGTCGTCCAAAATCATGAACAATCGTCATAGTATAGCATGTTGTCCGAAATCATGAAAAAAGTCATAGTATAGCATGTCGTCCGAAATCATAAAAAAAGTCATAGTATAGCATGTCGTCCGAAATCATGAAAAAAAGTCATACTATAGCATGTCGTCTAAAATCATGAAAAAAGTCATAGTATAGCATGTCGTCCGAAATCATGAAAAATCGTCGTAGTATAGTATGTCGTCCAAAATCATGAACAATCGTCATAGTATAGCATGTTGTCCGAAATCATGAAAAAAAGTCATAGTATAGCGTGTCGTCCGAAATCATGAAAAAAAGTCATAGTATAGCGTGTCGTCCGAAATCATGAAAAAAAGTCATAGTATAGCGTGTCGTCCGAAATCATAAAAAAAGTCATAGTATAGCGTGTCGTCCGAAATCATGAAAAAAAGTCATAGTATAGCGTGTCGTCCGAAATCATGAAAAAAAGTCATAGTATAGCGTCGTCCGAAATCGTGAAAAAAAAAAGTCATAGTATAGCATGTCGTCCAAAATCATGAAAACTCGTCATAGTATAGCATGTCGTCCGAAATCATGAACAATCGTCATAGTATAGCATGTCGTCCGAAATCATGAAAAAAAGTCACAGTATAGCATGTCGTCCAAAATCATGAAAAATCGTCATAATATAGCATGTCGTCCGAAACCATGAAAAAAAGTCATAGTATAGCATGTCGTCCGAAATCATGAAAAAAAAGTCATAGTATAGCACGTCGTCCGAAATCATGAAAAAAGTCACAGTATAGCATGTCGTCCAAAATCATGAAAACTCGTCATAGTATAGCATGTCGTCCGAAATCATGAACAATCGTCATAGTATAGCATGTCGTCCGAAATCATGAAAAAAAGTCATAGTGTAGCATGTCGTCCGAAACCATGAAAAAAAGTCATAGTATAGCATGTCGTCCAAAATCATGAACAATCGTCATAGTATAGCATGTCGTCCAAAATCGCGAAAAAAAAGTCATAGTATAGCATGTCGCCAGAAACCATGAAAAAAAGTCATAGTATAGTATGTCGTCAGAAACCATGAAAAAAAGTCATAGTATAGCATGTCGTCCAAAATCGCAAAAAAAAAGTCATAGTATAGCATGTCGTCCAAAAACGTGAAAAAAAGTCATAGTATAGCATGTCGTCCAAAATCATGAAAAAAAGTCATAGTATAGCATGTCGTCCAAAATCGCGAAAAAAAAGTCATAGTATAGCATGTCGTCAGAAACCATGAAAAAAAGTCATAGTATAGCATGTCATCCAAAAACGTGAAAAAAAGTCATAGTATAGCATGTCGTCCAAAATCATGAAAAAAAGTCATAGTATAGCATGTCGTCAGAAATCATGAAAAAAAGTCATAGTATAGCATGTCGTCAGAAATCATGAAAAAAAGTCATAGTATAGCATGTCGTCAGAAATCATGAAAAAAAGTCATAGTATAGCATGTCGTCAGAAATCATGAAAAAAAAGTCATAGTATAGCATGTCGTCCAAAAACGTGAAAAAAAGTCACAGTATAGTATGTCGTCAGAAATCATGAAACAAAGTCATAGTATAGTATGTCGTCAGAAACCATGAAAAAAAGTCATAGTATAGCATGTTGTCCAAAAACGTGAAAAAAAGTCATAGTATAGTATGTCGTCCAAAATCATGAAAAAAAGTCATAGTATAGCATGTCGTCCAAAAACGTGAAAAAAAGTCATAGTATAGTATGTCGTCAGAAATCATGAAAAAAAGTCATAGTATAGTATGTCGTCAGAAACCATGAAAAAAAGTCATAGTATAGCATGTCGTCCAAAAACGTGAAAAAAAGTCATAGTATAGTATGTCGTCAGAAATCATGAAAAAAAGTCATAGTATAGCATGTCGTCAGAAACCATGAAAAAAGTCATATATATGCAAAAAAAGTGCCATAAAGATTCACAATGAAATCAACGTGTCGTACATCATACAGAATGTGTAAAGTCTTTGTGTGGCATATAAAAATAAAAACATGAAGTCTATGATGTCGTGAGAAATTATAATCATGTCAAAGAAATTCACTGCTTCAATTAAGCAATGGAGAGAGAGAGAGAGAGAGAGAGAGAGGATGACATGCAGCACAGGGCCACAGTCTGGATTTGAACTCGGGCCGCTGCAGTAACAGCCTTGTACACGGGCCGCCTGCTCTGTCCACTAACCCACTGACGCCCCTAAACATTTGATTTTCAAAAAGCTTTGACAGAAGCAGAGTCGGAGGTTCAGAATAAATGAACAGACACACAAAAAAACTTAATTTAATCAGAAACAGATCAGTCATTGTGATTTAGAATTAATCTTGTGTCTTAATTCCTTGTCTTTTTGTTCCACGTGCCTCAGCTTTTAAATCAGTTTAATTTAATATTTAATCACTTCATATTTCTGCATCTACTTAAACATGATCCTTTAAAATACATCAGTATTTACAAAATGTGTGAACCACAGAAAAAACAGCAAATGATGAATTTCTTGTAACAGTGCAAACATTTCTCTGTCGTCTCTTAAATACCTTTAATGAATCAGAAATACATTAAAACATCTTCATGAGAAAATAACAAGAATCCAACGTTCACACAGCAGATTTGATCCAAATATCATTTATTGCAGACGAACACAGAGATTTTCTCTGTCTGATGGTAAAATAAGTTAATGTTTCACAGCTTGTGCAGGTCAGAGGAGCGTTTGTTTCTGAGGCTGCGACGCCACCTGCTGTCAGATAAAAACCTCATCACAACAAGCAACACTAATATTTTACAGACTGTACACAAACTCATCACTCACTAAAAACTGTACAGCTTCAGATTTGAACCCTCTGACGCTCAGACACATTTAAAGGAACAGTGCACTGGTTTTGCAGGTTTTAGTCCTTTAGCTTCATGTATATGTTACATCATCTGGGAGTCTGTTAAAATTGACTTAATAAATAGTTTCTTAGTTTTAATCTTCAAATTGGTTCGAGTTCATGTCCGTGGAAATTATCTTAAGAGATAATTCAGCAAAATTGTTTTACTTGAGAAAATGTGGATGAATTCACGGTTATTTTCTCATCCATCAACCATTTAGTTTCTAAAATAAATATCCACAAACTCTCAGAGTGCAGCACGTCTTCAAACTCACAAAAGTCCAACACACTGTTCATATTTAACACTGATAAACATTCTGACAATCAACAGAGCGATAAATCATCTCATCCTTTCAGCCACAGTGACCACTGTGAATAGTTTGTGTGGATTCTGAGATGTCGGACTGTCCTTGAACGCATCAGCAGCTCATACAATGAACTGAAAACTTTTTCTGCCTGAAAAGAAACGCTGTTGGAAACATGTTTGTGTTTTTAAAGGTTCAGACGTGCAGAACTAGTGGAATGATCCTTTAAAGGACAGAGTCAAGTCTATCTTAAATACAAACATGTACGTATTTACACGTGTGAGGTTTACTGATCCCTGTAACTCACCTCTTCAATTCATTCACACTCGCACATCAACGTGTGAAGTGACCACAGAACTTCATTTGCTTCTGATTCAAGGCAGCGTTGACTGGATGAAAACTGGTGTTAGCAGCCTCAGAACTCAGCAGGGTTTCCGTGTAAACATGCTGGTTCACCTGCCGTCTCAGGCGTGTCTTTTGATTGGACGTCAGAGGTTGCCTCTGTCCCTCATGGCGTCCTGTATCTGTCTGTTGAGCTCAGCGATGATTCTGTCTTCGTGGGTGTACACGCCGGTCCTCAGCAAAGTGTCTCTCTCCTCCAGCAGGCGGCTCAGGTGTTCGTCAGCGCTCTCATTGACGCTGTGAGCGGGGGCGGGGCCACACGGGGACGAGGCGGGGCCTAACCTGTCCTCCTCCTGCTGCTTCAATCTGTCACAGGAAGCGTAAAAATATATCACACTTTGCCTCATCACACAGATGAATAGATATTATCAATAACGTGACAAACTATAGCATTACTTTATTTTCCCGTCATACTTTCATGTGACGCTTCCTCAGTTTTATGACAGAAAACTGCAAATTTTATTGCTTTTATTTACGACACACTATAGCAGAAAACTACTTTTTTTCATGGTTTCGGACGACATGCTACACTATGACTTTTTTTCACGATTTCGGGCAACATGCTATACTATGACTTTTTTTCATGATTTCGGGCGACATGCTATACTATGACTTTTTTTCATGATTTTGGACGACATGCTATACTATGACTTTTTTTCATGATTTTGGACGACATGCTACACTATGACTTTTTTTCATGATTTCGGACGACATGCTATACTGTGACTTTTTTTCATGATTTTGGACGACATGCTATACTATGACTTTTTTTCATGATTTTGGACGACATGCTACACTATGACTTTTTTTCATGATTTTGGACGACATGCTACACTATGACTTTTTTTCACGATTTCTGACGACATGCTACACTATGACTTTTTTTCACGATTTCTGACAACATACTATACTATGACTTTTTTTTCACGATTTCTGACGACATGCTACACTATGACTTTTTTTCACGATTTCTGACAACATACTATACTATGACTTTTTTTTCATGATTTTGGACGACATGCTATACTATGATGTTTTTTCACGATTTCGGACGACATGCTATACTATTAATTTTTTTTAATTGGTTTCGGACGACATGCTATACTATGACTTTTTTTCATGATTTCGGACGACATGCTATTCTATTAATTTTTTTTAATTGGTTTCGGACGACATGCTATACTATGACTTTTTTTCACGATTTCGGACGACATGCTATACTATGACTTTTTTTCATAATTTCAGACGACATACTATACTATGACTTTTTTTCACGATTTCGGACGACATGCGAGACTGATATTTTTTCATGATTTTGGACAACATACTAAACTATGACTTTTTTTCATGGTTTCGGACGACATGCTATACTATTAATTTTTTTTAATTGGTTTCGGACGACATGCTATACTATGACTTTTTATGCTACATCTTTTATGACATAGAATAGTATGAGTAGTAAGACATACTGTAGTATGACTTTTTGTTTAACGTTAATGACTTTTTTTGCATTACTTATGACACACTATATTATGACTTTGTTTTAGATTTTTTTTGCATTTTGTATGACATTTAAGGCATACTATAACTTTAACATCTTGTTTTGCATGTTAATGGCAAACTATATTATGACTTTTTTTTCCCAGCAGTTTTTTTTTTTTTTATATATAATTTTTTTTTAAGACATACTAAACTGACTTTCTAACTTTCATGTCATACAATACTATAACCTTTCATTTCGTTTTTACGAATTACTTATGACTTTAAAAAAAGACTTTCTTGTATTCTATGACATTTGTGACATACAATACTGTAACATTTTTCTTATATTTTTTGACTTTTTTTCTGGCATACTATGGAATTACTTTTTTGACAGTATACATATATTTATATCACTATCTGCTCTAAGCTGTTTATCCATCACAGTCTATGTATTTATTTGCGTACTTGTCTACTACAGTATTATATTTTATATTCTATTTTAGCTGTTTAGGAAACTAAAGAACCTGAAACCTGAATGACTCGTCTCCACATTACCTCATTAAAATGAGTCAGTATTTTTATCTAACGTGATGAGCTGACCTGTTGAGTTCGTTCCTGATGTCGTCCAGCTCCTGTCTGTCCTGGTGCACCGCCTCCTTCTGCTCCGTAGCTAGGTAACGCAGCCTCATGGCCTCAAGCTCCGCCTGCTGCTTCTTGAGACGTGTCATGGCGTTTTCCTGCTCCCGCTGCAAACACACAAAAACATAAACCTAAACAGCTGCACTTTTTTGCTTATGGCAATCGAGACTTTAACTTCAGGACCATCGCAACAATTTCAAACATGCTGGACTTTCACAACCTGTCCTGACGTCCTGCGCTGGTCTACCAATCAGATCTGAACTGACAACATTTGAAAATAAACCTCTGACCCTGGTGCTGAAATGTGTGCGTTCAGATGCCAAGGAACTGTTTTCCTAATTACACAGAGTTTGGTGATAAATGTGTCTGGTTTCACATTTTCATGAAACCTCCCTGAGAAAAAATGCTGCAGGACTTGGAAGAATTCACACGAACACGATGAGAAACAGAAAGAAAACTTCATAAAAACGTCTGAAAAAGTCGTATTTCTCTCAGCTGCTCCGGCCTCCAGCTCAGACTTCCCAAAATCACCCGTAATACCAATCTGGGCTCTGTCTACTGGCTTACAGCTGGACGTTAATAAATCAAGGAAACAGTCTGAGCAGGGAAAACAAAAACACTAATACGCTGTTTGGTTATAAATCAGAAGGGGATTAAAGTTTGCAGGTTTACATCCAACAACCTGCTGGGAAATTTTAAACATGTTCAACAAATAACCTGTTCAGCAGATATTTAAATATCTTCTCATGGGCAGACAAGTGCTGGATGAATAGACCATCGTTCAGCCGCTCTGCTAACTGGGTAGAAAAACATGGAAAACATGGCGAGCGTCAGACTGGAGGTGATTTGAGAAGCTGGAATCTGTCTGTGTGTTCTGGTGATACAGAGCAGAACGAGCAGCCGGCTGATTCTGGATGGGAAAACTAACATTTTCACATTACTGCCCGACCACTTTTCACACGCCTGATCACCTCACCTCCTCGCAGAAAAAAACACACACAATCTCTCATGAACACATCACACACACACACACACACACACACAGACGGTGTGTTGACACAGGCCCAGCTCTCTGTGGACCATTAGCAGTCTGTATTACGGGCCGTTTTAAGGCTAATTACTAGAAAAACAAACACGCTAAACATTTTCTCTAGTGCCCGCTGCCAAGGACAATCTGAGGCCGAGTCCTGAAACAATTAGAGGACGAGGTGATACCGAGGCCTCGGCGGGGGGGAGAGGAGGAAGAGGGGGTGAAGGAGAAAAGCTACTAAAACTCAGGACCCTGAAGCAGATATTTCACAGTTATTACATCATGAATCTTCCAGAAGCTCCAGCTGAGGACCAACTCTGCACAGACACTGATAGAAAGGTGCAAACTCAAGAACAGTGTGTATTTTAACTGTAATAAAATAAATATCACTTCCATTATAAATTATATTTTTGGAAAAGGAAACACTGACTGATACGACAAATGGCTTTCCAGTTCTCTACAAAACAACTTAGACTAACAAGAGCTTCGGAAAAGTAAAGTTTGGAAACATAAGTACAGTGGCTTCCTGCAGATCCTTACAAAGCCCTAAAAGGCATTAAATTCATTATACTAAAAATAAGGCCTTAATTGGTATTAAAATGTCTTAAAATCAGTCTTTCAGAAGTCCTAAAAAAGTCCTACGAAATGGGAAGTAGGATTTTATCAATTGCTTTTTTTCTGACGTTGCTTTCAGTGAAAACTGGCTGTAGATTTCACGGCATGGCTGAATCTGGTACGAGGTAATGCACATGAGGCTTTGTGTGTTTTATGCAAAACGTTTTCCAAACTTGGCATGATGGAATTATGGCAGGCAAACATAAAATTGCCAAGGAAACCTGGCAACAAACACCAGGTATTTCCAAATAAATCATTTTTTATATAACACTCGGGCAAAACTGGCACAAACCCTGAGTAACTGATGTTGGTTTGTGTTTTTCTTTCCTTTAATTTTAGTTATTATAATGTTGGTATTAAATTTAAATCCAAGTGGCATTAAAAAAAGTCTTAAATCTAACTTGCCTTAGGCCCCAATCACACAAAATTTTAGCAGGTGGAGGCGCCTTTTTGTAATTGATTTTAATGAGAATGAAGCTTTTTGCTTGCTGTGACGCACCACGTGTTTCTGCAGTCTAAGCACCTGGAATTTTTGCCAGAACGCACTTAACGCCTTCAGGTGAAAAACCTCAACTGTGAGCAGAAAAACGCCCCCTTGTCATCTCAGCCTTTTCCCCATTGTCCAATCAGATGATGTGAGGCGGGGCTTCTGTGGTGGTCACGACATCAAGTTTACAGTTGGTAATTAATGGAGGAGAAACTGGTGGTAGTGGCTGCTGGATACCCAGAGCTATACGGCCTGATGACAGACAGCAGGTTGTCAAACTGCCCCTGAGTCGTCCTAAAATATGCCTGTAAATGTCCATGATGGAGGAGAAGCTCCTGGACCAAGTGGTGGTTCTCCCCCATGATCCAGCCTCTTTTTTAGGGTCTCATGTACCCACACAGATCTCTGTTTATCTGCTGACAGCCTCTCACCCTCAACCAGAGCTACACACAGCACCCTCTGTCTCTAATTACTGTCAAATAAATAAAATAATAAACAGTACATTGATTACACGGGAATGTTTCGGGGGCAAAGTATGTCATATCCACTTCTCTGTCGTATGTGTGGTCATCTGATCTTTACTCTATGTTCTGACTGCAGGCACATTGAAATTTGTTTCTCAGTAAGACTGTCCACAGTGTCATTATAAGCGATCAAAAATGATTTGTAAGTCCAGAGCCCAGTCTATCTCCGTGGGTTGCTGTGGTAATGATGTCAGTAACTGCACAGCTGAGCCGTGACGTGGCTTTCCTACAGGAAAGCGTGAGAAATTGAGGTCCATTATTTCACCCTCCGAACAATTGTGCTGTCAACTCACGAAGCATTGTGATGTTCTCAGCTGCAGTCACAGTGAGCTTCACTGTGCAGCGAGAGGTGTGGTGACTTCCACAAAGTCCTGACTGCTGGGAACAAGTGGCCCTCGGGACCTCTGGGTCCAACGATTACCAAAAATTACTCATGTGCGAATCTGGATTTGCCAAAAAACAGATTTGGGCTGGCAGTCTAGACACGGCCTTAGTCAGCCTCCATTTGAGCATCTATGTTAAGTTCACATGAACATCATGATGAAAATGAAGCACAACATTCAAAGAACATTGTCATCACGGCAGAAAATTCTGTGCTCGTTATGTCTTTTCTTTTTTTTAAGCAGACATGAAGAGGACGTTCTTCTTCACATCAGCTCACGCTGGAAACATGGTATCTGTATCACGCAGCTCAAGACAGGGGCACTAAAAGATGGCGCCCAGATCAAAGAGGCCAGATGATGTTAAAGTGGAGACAAGCTGTGAGCCGCAGAAGGACTGAAAGCTCGGACAGGAAGTCCAGGAGAGCAGGATCCAGGTTTCAGATTTTTGGGATGGATGACCAAAGAATGACTTCTCCTCCCCCAGGCTCTCCTCCGCCTTCCCTCCATCACTCGCCTCCACTTTCAGAGGTCAACAGTCCCGAGCAGCTGGGGGAGGACGGCTCTTACGTGAGAACACACTTCTCTCAGCTCAGATGGAGTTTTCTGAGCAGCTCTCCACCTGTGGGAGTTCAGGGGGAGTTTTTCACCGAGGTTTTTTGGGGATGTGATGGATAAAACACGACTGCAACGGCTGAGACTCACATTAGAGACCATTGAGTTTCAGGGGAAAAAATGCCGAAAACACAGAAATAATATGACTAAATATAAAATGTCTGTGTTTTGTAAAGAGCTGACAAACTGAAGCTGAGGTAGCTCCACACCTGAGGGGGTTCAGGGAGAGTTTTCCTGCTCTGATGTACGGGAAACTCAAATATCAACATAATCTAAAGAGGGAAAAGAAACCAGGACTGATTAAATGACTCAACTTCTATTCTACAAATCCAAATCTTCTCACGGCCGTCACTTTATTACCTCCGCCAAAGAGGTTATGTTTTCAGTTTGGTTTGTTTGTTAGCGGGATTACAGAAAAAACTACTGGCCTGATTTTCATGAAACTTGGTGGACTGGGACCCTGTTCAATTTGGAGTGGATCTGAATAACAAATTATTTTTCACTTTCTTTTGCATTGTGAGATTGTGCATTTGGCCTTTGCTGAGGTCTGCCCTCTCTGAGAACCTTAGTTATTATCATTTTCTATAATGGAAGTAGAAACGTCCATACAAATGTTGCAGGAGCTAAAGGAACGCCTTCATATATCTGATGAAGTAGAGTGCAAAATGCTTAGATTGCTCTCTTTTGTTTTTAAAGTAATCTATCACAAAAATAATGTCGGGCCTTGAATCCTAGCTGCTACTGTTTGTAAAGCCGACCTTTGATTTCCTTATGGTTTAATGTGTTTAACATGCACCAGTCTGCACCCAGGAGAGAGGCACCGCTGTGCTCGGGGTGTTTTCAGTTCTTTGAAACACCTTCACATGTCTCACTTTGTCTGACCAACAGTCCAACACCCAACAGTGTTTGATTTTTGATGACAGGAAGGCAAGCAAGTCCTGAACTTAGGACGCTGAAACCAGAAAACAATAATCTGCAGACTATTTCTATAACTACAAACCAACACTTTGACTATATTTGGTCTGTTTTATATTGAAAGAAACTTGATACAGCATTACAAATATAAATATAAATATAAATAAAATAATATATAAATTAATTAAAAATATTGTAAATGCAAATTAAAATTTTGGTAGCCTGCTAGAATGATACTATCAGTTTGTTTTTCAGTTGACTAGATACATTTTGCTGAGATGAACAGAAAGTTTTTCCTTTGCAGCTGGAAAATAATAAATTGCAACACATTCAAAAATGTATGATATCGCAATACTCAGGTGTAACGTTTCTGGTTATGTTTGGAAAAGTCACTGCAAACACACAAGATGCAAACAAGATTTAAGTAGGAAGTTAATTAAAGTTTGAGTGCAGAGACGAAAAAAAGAAAAAACAATAACAAACCACACAAGGCCAGCAGTGCTTTTAGTCTTCAGAAAAAAGTGCAAAATGATTTTGCTGCTGATTGTGCACAGAGCCAAAAAAAGCTACAACTGCAGATGCAGCTAAGATCAGAAATTCAAGGAAACACAAGACCAAGTGTTGGACTAATTCTTCTTAATTACATTTTACACAAACAAGGCTGCTGCTAATGACTATTTTCATTATCAATTAATCTGGTCTCTTCATTGTGGAAACACTTTGGCATCTAAACTGTCTGAAAATAGTGAAAAATACTTCAGAAAGACTTCAGATGTTTGGTTTTGATATTTGATTAACCATCAAATGAGAGAAACAAAAGCAGCAAAATCATCACAAATAAGAAGCTGAAATTTCGGACTGTTTGGCTGATATGAAACAAGTATCAAGTTGCCAGTTATTGTTGAATTGATTTAAGTTAAGAAAATATATGTTGGTAGAACAATCGGCGGTTTAGATAATCCTGTAACTAACGCAGAAGATGGGAACTGCTCCACACAGGGTTAAATGTCTCCACAGCAGTATTATATCCGAGTGTGTGAAGGGTTAAGATCAGTGTTTTCAGACTGCTCTGTCGGGTTTTTAGAACGATAAGTGAAAGATAAGAGACACAGGAGCAGAGTTTAAGAATGTTGTCTGTGTGTCTGAGATACAAGCTGCGGCTCTGCAGCAGGAACATGTTAATATGAAGCACTCTGATGGAGTCACATAGTATTCTGTCACTATTTCTTAATCTCAGTAGATTTGGACTTTAAATATGACACTAAAATAAAACAAATAACTGAGACAATCTTAATGCAAACCTAGTATTCTGTTCACCACATACTGATCATCCTGTAGCCTCTCATATTAATCACAGACTGCTTTACTTTAGAAAGACATTTTCAAGCATCAAACTCAGATAAAACTCTCATACGACTCCTAATTCTGCTGAATTTGTTTTTCTCACCTGCTAATATCTGACAGCAGGACTTGGAGATCTGTGGTGCAAAATTCTTTTTATTCTTATCATTACATTTCTGTAAACAAGACTTTGCCACTAACTTTAGAGGCACTGATTACGCTACTGATCAAATCTAACAAACACACATCTCCTCATTACCAGCTGACGTTCATCAGGCTGAAACAAATGATTTACAGCAAGTTTGTAAAGTAAAAGAAGTTTAAGATTAGGATCATGAAAATGTTGTTTCATAACTTGTGCTTCTATGAACGACAGCTCTGTCTCCCTCCTGGACTGTTGTTGTTTTTGCAGTCTGGGTTTGTTTTTTCCATCTGATGCAACGAGTGTCTAAAAGCCTTACAAAACACATTGTTATATTCATGTTATTATTCCATAAAATCCCGTGTTTGCTCCAGAATATGTATCGACCTCTCCGACCCTCCCTGTCTGGAACACACCCTTTACACTGGAGCTCCAGGACATTCCAGGACTGACCAGTGGGAACCATCAGAGAGTCTCCACTGAGACCAGTAATACTGAAATTCCCTCAGACGACATGTTACATCTGCTGTTTGACAGACAGCTTTATACAAACAGGCTTGTGAGAGGACAGTTTTAGTCCAGGCTGCCACAGAGAGACTGAAGCCCAAACTCCGAGTGACGGAAAACGAGATGTAACAGCAGAGCCGGGTATCGACCTCAATACTTTTTGACTTTACACTAAAATGTGTCGCTACATATGTTCAGACTTTTAGTTTTCCTTTCATCAGATATTTCCTCATCTGCGTCAGAATTTTACTAATTTTGGATCCATAGCGTCCTCAGATTCAGAATCTGTACAACACGACTTCTGTCTCCTCATAAACCCAAACTGTCTCAATAAACTACAGCTCCTCTTGTACTCCATTCATTAAAAGTTTATCTGTAATAAGATGCAACTACAATCCTCCTTTTCTCATTTTTTCTTTTCTATTGAGATTATTAAACATGTAATAAAAAGTATTTTGTCTGTACAGTGTCTCAAAGTCACTTCCCAACAAGAAAAAGCTGAAAATGTTTTTCATTTACATTTATTAAGGCAAAGTTGCAACTTTGGAGCAGAAATAATTCGACAATTAACCGTCAACAATGTTGGTTTTGTTTCAGTCTTTAGCAAAAATGCCAAACAATCTCTAGCTGTGAAAATGTGGTAGTTTTGTTGTCTTCTATGAGAGTAAAGGACTGTTGGTCAGAGAGAAAAATAGATGTCACTATGAACTCTGGGAAATTATGACTGACTTTTTTTCACAATGTTCTATATATTTTCTAAAGTTATTTAACCAATTAATCTTTATCATGACAACAAAACAACAACAGGTCTAGTGCTGCACGATTTATCTAATCACAATGTGATGATGTCAGGCTGTGCGATTACATAACCGCATATCCCGGTGTGTGCAGCACGTATGGTCAGGTGACCACCCGGCGTGCAGCAGTGACCAACACAGACGCTGAAGAAGAGCATGAGCATGACCAAGAACAGCCTGAGTTGGTAGTGGGAAAAAAACCGCAACGTCTATTATATGGCAATACTTTGGATTCGGGTACGGCGACGTTGAACAGACAGACGTGATGTGTAAAAGTTTAAAAGTTAAAGTCACCACGTCAACACGACCAATCTATATCAGCACTTGAGACAGCACAGAGAAAAGCAGGAAGATTACATGCGAGAGAGAGCCGTGCCGTGTAATGTTAAAGACAAAGAGACAACTGAAAGACACCAGAGCCTCATAAAACAACATCCAAGCACAGGTACACAAACATTTCTAAGTGTCACGGGAAAATCACGGACTCCATAACAAACTATATAATAAAAAAATTAAAAACTGAGCAACTTTGCTCGGGTTCGGCCCACCTGACATGCTGCTGTGTTGTGCTATGACTTACTTGAAATTGTCATTTACGTGACAACGCCTGAACGCAACACAGGCTCGCTCTGCTGTGTGTACAGTGCTGTGCTGCGCTGCTGTGCTGCGCTGCTGTGTGAGCGCCGTGTTTGACTGTGCTCAGTCTGTTGATGGTCATTTACACTGTCCATGACTATAACTATGTCAGGTCAGGTCAGTGGCCCCTGACATAATGTAGGGAAACACTGAATCAAGCAAGAAGACTAATGATACCATTTAAGTATCATATTGTAATCACAATCGCAAATCGCGATACTGTCCACTCAAATTACAATCGCACATTTTTATCAAATCGTGCAGCACTAAACAGATCTTTATCAGGATGTTTATTATAAGGCCACTTAACAAAGGATGATAAACTGTGTGGTGTCCTAACTATAATTCCTCTCTTCAAGGTTTGTTTCCGATCAGTTTTTTTTTTTAGGTTTGTGTCAGTGTAAACTTCACACTAGCGCTGTTGCTATGGTTACCTGAACTTCAATACTCTCACATGATAATTTAGACAATAGTTAACCTGTCTGTATGTTTTGCAGTTTTAACGGTCCCCCGCCAGCCAATCAGGAACACATATTTTCTCAGGTGCTGACATAAGAGAAGCTTGGCTTTTTCTGTTAAAGAAAAAGAAACCGTTTATATAACGCCCCCAAAAAGGTATCACAATGTCAAAGTACGGTTTAAAATTTGTAACAAATCTCAAGTGGTTAGTGGTGGAAGCAGTGATGTCTTTTTACTCTGACTAATCCACAGATTTATGGAGATTTAACATCAAACATTTGCACAAAAGCAACCAACTTTAATCACTGACGGTTTGAAGGGGACCTATTTGTTTTATGTTACAGTGATGGATGTTCATATTACACAAGACTAGCTGACATTAGCTTGTGACACAATTCTTCATATGGTCATCTGCTACAGGCACAGTACTGCAGGTGTTCACAGTGAATACAGTGCTACATGTGGCTACATGCTAACGTCAGGGAAACATGTATTGGTTGCTTTTGTGGTTCATTTCTCCCTGATTTCGGATCATCTTCCTGCTGGAACGTGTCCGGCTGTTTTTAGAAGATTATATTTGTGATTTTTCACTGTAAAAAGTGTCGCTATTCTATGTTACAGTCATTACAGCAGCTGCAATGACAGCGCAGAGACAGTGAGAAGCAAAAGACCTGGAAATGCTGACCAATCAGAGCAGACCGGTGGGGTCTCAGACGGAGGGTGAATCCAGGTGTCCAATCACAGACACTATAAGGAAAGTGTTTTTTTGAACATTAAAGCCAAAGTAAAAACACAAACTACAAGTATTAACCTGTCAATGAGCAGAACAGGCCCTCTTTAAACACCTGAAGTCCACTGGATCTCATTTATTAAACATCATTACCACAGCAGACTTTCCTGCAGGTTCCTGGTTTCATAAACTGGACTGTTGTGCTGATGTCTCATGTGACTGTTGGTTTAACAGATATAAATATGTGCTTCTTTCTTTACTGCCCATGAAAATGACCAAGTTTAGTTGTCTCTCTCGATACAACCAGCTTTTAAAAAGGCAAATTTAGTTTCCTGACCTTCCACTGAGGCTGTAAAAATACCAAATTTAGCTTCTAGGCTCAGAACTTTAATCTCTTTGTCCCAATATTTTTGCTTTGAAAAGACCAACTTAAGCTCCTTGTCCCAATATTTTGAATTTAAAAAGTCTCTGATCTAATACCTCAGAGCTGTCTGGACATTAATTCTCGCCCCACACCTCCTGGGTTGAAAAGCACATTATTCCTCGGACAAGAATTTTTATGATCCGGCTTGAGCTAAACAGCACGCCATGCGAGGCGCTGAGAGGAGAGAATAAATAGGCGAGGAGAGGCCGAGAAAAACCAAACAAGAGCCGGCTTTAAAAACCGCCGAGCGCCAAGACGGATGGTCGTGTAAACACAGGCCTGATATTTTATAAAAAGCGAGAGTGTGACATCTGAATAGTTAGCGCCTGGCTAGCTTATTGCTCAACGCAATCCCAGGGATGATTAATAGGCGGGGGGTGACACTCAGCGCCGAACCCCCTTAGAGCTGCATAAATCACAGCGTGTTTTCTTTACAATGATGTGGCACTTAGAGAGGGGAGGAAGGGGTGAGACGGAGAGAGCGCTAAAAGAAAAGAGAGGGAAAGACAGGAGGAGAGAGGAAGACTAAAAACAAACGACGGACTGAAAGACAAAAAGAGAAAGGACAAGGAAGTCATGAACTGAAAGACAGGAAGTGTGAGGTGGAAAAAAAACAGAACATAAGTAAAGGACTGTTTAAAAAAAGGTGAATATCAGGAGACTAAGAAAGGAGGAAAAAGAAGTAAAAGTATGGAAAGGTAAATAGGAGAGATGGAAAGAAAAGGCAGAACATAGATGAAGAGGAAGAAAAAGAGAATGTTAAGAGCGATGAAGAATGACCAGAGGAAAAGCACAGAGAAAAGGAAAAAGTAGAGGGTGAGGCGGTGTCGGACGGTAGGTCGCTGCTGCTGCTGCTGCTGCTGCTGCTGCTGGCTGTATGTGCTTATGCCCTGCTCACACACACATTCTCATTGACTGATGAATTGGCGCTGGTTATTGATATTATTGTGGTGTATTGATTATGGATACAGTCCATCTGATGCTACAGATCAGAAGTACAAAGAGTTGTTGACTAGAGATGATACACCGTCTTAACTAGTTGCATTACTGTGACCGGACAGGTTATTAGAACATTGCAGAATGGCACATTGCAAGTAGTTGTCTGTTTCAACTTGTCACGTCGATAATCTTTGGTCTGAACTGGGCTTTGGAGCCTTGAGTTTGGCATTTTGGCCATGGCCATCTTGATAAAAATAAAAAAGAAAGAGAGTGGGGGAAATAGAGAAAAGTAAGAGATAAGAAGGACTAAACAACAAAAAGGAGTTACGAACTGAAAGAAATTTGTGTGAGGTGGAAAAAATATGAGGACTGTAACTAAGTAAATGACTACAGAAAGAAAGAAAGAATGGAAAACATGAAAAGGAAAGGGAAAAGTGGAGAAAAGAGGTGAATAGAGGGATAAAAGAAAGGAAATATTAGACAAAGTTAAAGCTGAGAAACTGACAGAAAAACTAAGAGGAGAAAAAAGTGGTTAAAGAAAGAAAGGAAGAGAGGAAAGGCAAAAAATGATGAAGAGGAAGAGTGTTTGAGAGCGATAAAGAGTGACGGAGGAAGAGAAGGACAGAGGGAAAGAAAAGGGAGATGGGAGAGACGACTGGAGGGAGAGATGGGGGGAGAAAAACAGAGAGAGGGAGACGAGATTGATGCAAAAAGAAAAGAGAGGAAAAATGTCCGTCCAGTTTTCCAGCTGTTTAATGTCAGTAACAGTTATTAGTTTGTCAGATAAGGTCTGTGTGTGTGTTTACATTAGTCTTAGGCTGACTAAAGCCCCACTTAGTGCTCTGTGTGTGTGTGTGTGTGTGTGTGTGTGTGTGAGAGAGGGGAAAAGAAAAGGAAAGAGTGAGCAAGAAAGAAAGAGAGAGGTGTGTTTTTACACTAGAGCCAAATATTTAGCTGAGATGAAGTAGACAATGAAATGTGTGAGAGCCGTAACACACACACACACATTTTAAAAGTCTCTCAGTGTTAAGTTACTGTTAAAGCAAACTGAATCTTTCCAGCTATTGCGGCTTCACATTAAAAGCTTCGCACTGGTGAACTGACGGGATGCTTTTATTTTTGAAGGGGTGATACCTAATGAAATGTTTAGGCCTATTTCCACCCAGCAGTGCCGCTCAGTTCAGTTTAGTTCGTTACGCATTTTTTGATTCCACTGTGAAAAGTTGAGGATGGTACGAGTGAACTGTTCCTTAGCGTCCCCATACCCACTACCCGTGGGTATGAAACTAGCCCTTCGGAGCGAGGGATTTCAGATGCTGACTTGCCAGCGAGGGGTAGCCGTCGCCATGGCTACCACCGAGCAAGAGACGGGGAAAAAAGTTCATACATAGCTAACGTTTCCATCGTCAGGTTGGCGTCTGTCATCTGTCCTGTTCTGCAAAATTGTCGGACTTTTCACATTACAATAACACCCCAGCTAACTATGCTGCCTCGTAATGTTAGCTAGCTAGCAGGAGTCGTCTGTCGTTCATCAAACGAAGCATGATGAATGTGGCAAACGCGATCGGTATGAACTCAACTTGAGACTCCATTGTAGATGCTGGTTGGAAATGTAGATGGCTCGCAGCTTCCTGTTTAAAATAGTTACGTATGCGTGAACGTCACCGATGCGGTGACGTAGTGAGTGGTGTCCCAATTCCTTGAGAAAGAGTTCAACCTCTACCCCTCGTTGCTTCATTTTGAGGGCTAAGGGGTAGTGGACAAGGGGGGTTACTGGGATTGGACCTTACTCAGTGCTGTCTGGGGATTAAAAGCCATTAAAAGGTAAATCAACTTCTGGTGCCTCTAAAATAATGTGAATGTCAACCAAGCACAAAGTTCAATTCTATCACTTTAATTCAATATTTTACAATGAAACTGTTCTATTTCATGTCCTCTCACACACTCTACATTCAAACTTACAACAGTACTGCAGCAAAAACATTTTGTTATCAGCAGTAGGCTTGTTGTGGTGGTCGATGTTACCCGGTGTTTGTGCACACACTGATTACATCACTTAGCCAACACTCCAACCATCAATTTGCTTTAAAGAAAAAAAAGAAGAATGAAATAAAACCCATTAAGTCAATGTTGCGTATCAACACCATGTTCATCAAATAAAAACAAAAACCTAATCTGTAAAACACAAAGTGTGTTATCAGTATTTAACTGGACACAAGGAACTTTAATTCAAGCTACAGTCTCTTCTGCTTTTACCCTCATTGACCACATATGTTCTGTTCATGTGTACTCGTGTATTTGGCGTGATGTCGGCTGACGGATGACGGCCGGCCCGAGCTCAGTTTCCTCTGCTTGCTCTGTGTCTTTAAACAGAGCTGTTAAATGTCCTAACACTGTCAGCTCGTCTCCAGCAGCAGATTAAAAACCTGCAGCGTCTCGAAGCCGCCAGACGTCCCAACACAGAAAAACTACTATTATCTGCTGTGAAATATGAGCGCTGTCAGGACGGAGAGGCCTCTGCCTCGCTTCCCAACATGTCTTCAGTTTAAGGGTGAAGTTTGTCTCTTAGGTGTGGCTTAATGCTTTGGTCTCTGTCCATGGATCTATTTATATAATTCATTTTTTTGAAAAGTGTCCATGCAGCCGCTGATTTAAGTTCATTTTTGTTAGTGTCACGTGGTTACTCACTTTCCACAAATAAAACTGTCTCTGCTGGTGCATTCAAGGACGCTTTGACATCTGAGAATTGAGGGACTCAAACTTCTGTATGCTTTTTAAATGATTAACTTACAGAAAATAATTGTGAAATATTTTAATATTCAGATAAAACTCAAAGGATTTGCTCTCTTCATTTCTATCTGTGTTTGTCCTGCATTACTCTAAGCTCAATGGCCTTGGGGTTTGGATAGTTTTGGACAAATATAATAAGTATTTTTTAAATTTTATAGACAGAAAAGGAAACTGATTAATAAGGAATATAATCAGCACATTAATTGATAATAAAAACAGATGTTAGTTGCTGTCCTGGCTCTGTTTGTCTCATTTATGGTTGGTCCTTCAGATGCTTGGCTTGAAATTAGTTTTATATTCCTGTTTACAACTTCCTGCAGCTGAAGCATTGGTGCTTCACATGGTGAATGTCGTCTTATGTCTTAAGAAAAGGCATATTTAAAAAAAGAAACAGCAAACCTTACCGGCCCCAATTCTCAGGTCTTTGAAAAGTCAGCTCTCTGATCGTTGAATGAATGACGCCCCTCCCTGAAGACGAACATACCTGTTTGAATCTGGCCAGCTCCTTTAAGGCGCGCCCCACTGCTGCTTGTAGTGCAGCTTAGACTTGGTGGTGGACTCCAGCTTCCTCTCCAGCTCCACCTTAAAAATCACAGAGCAGAACGATCAGTCACACACATCTGAAAACCTCTGGACATGTAATATTGTACCAGTGTTGACCAACAGAGGGATTAAGAGCCTGAAATCACATGAGAGCTAATAAAATTTCAGTAAGATTAAATGATTATGGCTGAGATAAAAATCACAGTTAATATAATGAACATTTAAAGTTTAGAAAGAAATGCGCTGACATTAAAATAAAAGGTCCCCTGGGGATTTTTCCTGGGAACAAATTATGTTTACATTCAGCTTCTTCTTCACTGTTACTAAACAGCTTTAAAGTGCTGCTAAACATCAGAAACTCCACAGGATGTTGTTTATCATGTGTTTCATGAGAGAGTTTGTAACTGTAACTGTAAAACAATTGTACAAGAACAGCAGTCACACTTAATGTTTTGGGAGTAATAACAGAAAAGTAATAGACTACCTTCTCCAGAGTGAGCAAGTTGATCTCTGACTGCAGTCTGAACTCAGGTCTGATGTTCTGTTGTTCTCTGTAGAGCTGGAACTCTTTCTCCAGCTGTTTATACCGAACCTCAGCGTCTGCAATCTGAACAACACAAACAGTAGTATTATAATTATTACACTCACTGTAATACAAACAGGACTCCTCTGTCTCTCTCTGTGTCTCTGTCTCTACCTGCTGCAGCAGCCGGCCTCTCTCCTCCTCCATCAGGCGCACTTTGTCTCTCTCCAGCGCCACCCGGTGGTCACAGTCCTGCTGCAGCCTCCTGCTGCTCTCCTGCAGCTCCCTCTGGGTCAGATCGTGTTCAGCTCGCAGCTCCCTCTGCAGCCTCTGAGTCTGAACACACAATAACAGAGCCACTGTGAAAACACGCTGTAAACACGGAGGTGCACTTTGTACGAGTAGTGAGTAATACTTTGACAGTACTGTTATTCTGAGAGTCACCTCGATTGTTCAGAACTGATTTTGACACAAAAATAATGCAGAAACAAAAGTGAAAGCTGAAGTCCATTGTCCTGCTTCCTGCTAGTTTATTTCTTATACATTTAATAAGGCGATGACAGAAAATTAATTATAAACATTTTTGACTGTAATTGATTGTAAATGAAATATCTCTGAGTTTTGAAACTGATCGTTGGGAAAATGAGACATTTGACGATGTCACCTTTACAGCTGCAACGATAAGTTAATTACTCAATGGACATAAATTACAACTATTTTGGTAATTGAATAATCATTTTAGTGATTAAGCCAAACATTTTCTGGTTTAATTCTTCTCAAATGTAAGAATTTGATGCTTCTCTGTCATAGTTGATTAAAAACTGATGTTGGTTGGATAAAACATCACCTTTGGCTCTGGGAAATTACACAGCAGGGTATGTTTAACTATCTTCTAACATTTTAGTGATGAAACTTGAAGATAATGGGCCGAATGATCAATGACAAAAACAATTGTTAATTGCAGCCCTAAATATGACATATTTAAATTTTGCAGAAGCAGAACTTATTTTATAACCTTCTTTTACACAAGAGCAATTAGAAAGTCTAAATATTATAAAAGTGAAAACTAAAGTTTGTCTCACGATTGAAGTTTTGACCTGATTGTCGGACAAAATGAGACAATTGAAAAGGTCACCTTGTGACACAAGAGATCAAACACTTGTTTTATCAAGAAAATAATCTGCAGATTAATTAATGGTAAAAACAAATATTAGTTTCAGCCCCTTATTTATCAGATTGTCTTCTCTTGTCCTAAGGAGAAATTTATTATGACGTTTTCATCAAAATGAGCATTAGATTTTAGCTGCAGCATCACAAAGGTCTTTTTAAATTGTTAGAAATCCTCCACTGCTGCAGGCGTCACATTTGCTGTGGCTTTGGGAAGTGCGGAGGTCCTATTTCAGTTAAATATTATCATTCATGGCGTAAAACAGCCTTCAGTTCATCCGTGAGTCAGTGTGTCATTAACTTCACAACTTAAAAACATTTTTAAAAAACTTCCTAAAAGTATGTTACGTTAAGGTTTCAGAGTCTGACCTCCAGCTCGGCCGCAGCCAGCTGCTTCTCTCTTTTCTCCAGATCAGACAGAGTCTTCTGAAGCTGCTCCTCCAACACGTTATACTCCACCTCCTGCATACACACAGAAAACCACGGGCTGTCATCATTAAATTCAGATTTAAGTGTCCCATCATGAGCCCATATGAGAAGGAAATCATGTAGCATGTAGAGTGACGTGTAATAGAGCTTTGATTCTCTGCCGAACGCAATTCAGCTGACCCGTCAGAGTCGGGCTGGGCAGGGATTTAATTTCTCAAAATTCCCTCATTCTTGGATCAGTTTGAGTTTGTGCAAGTGTCGTAGTGTATTTTTTTTAAATGCAGACATTATAGTCTGTGTGAATTATGTGTGGGTTGCATGGTCATTAACTCATCATGTCGAATAAAAATGAGATTTAGAATAAGATTTAAACTGACAAACTCCAGTGCACTGCGCAGGAGGTGCCTGAAACTGACAGTTCTTGTGTGCAAATAACAAGTGTTGCATTTGACCGCAGGGAAAACAAGTGGTGCAAGGAAACACGTCAGCTCTTAGCTTGTAATTAATGTCTGAATATTAAAAAAATGTTCTTTTTACCCTGCAAATGGGTGTTTTTAATCGGGCTTGGGCCCAAAACCGCTAACGTTATCAGGCTCAAGTCTGGCTTGGACACAAACTATGCAGGTTCATGAAGGGTCAGGCCTGATTATTTGGCCCAATCAAAGCTCTAATATGTTAGTATTGTGTTTATTTGTGTAGGTAGGTGTGGACTCTCCACCTTCTTCTTGACCAGTGCTTCTCTCTCTCTGTCTCGCCTCCTCCACTCCTCTGCCAGAGCTCTCATGTGGCTCAGCTCCTTCTTCCTCAGCTGGAACATATATACATGATGTACATATGTATTTCAATAGTTTTATTTGTTTGTAGCAGAACATGAAACAGTCGACATGAGAGGTCAAGCTGTTCATATACAGACACAACACAGTAGTTAACAAGCTTAAAGGATCTACATGTGAAAGTCTGCAGCAGGTTTTTATCCATATTTGTGTTTACATTGCATTATATATATCACACTGCTCGATCTAATCAGTATAATGTTTTGATTTTGTACACTTTCAGTCCTGTCTATACCTGATCATCAAACAGATCCTCCTGCTCCTCCTTCCACATCTCCAGCTCCAGAGCCGTGCGGTACTCCAGGGTGTCTCTGGGAGCTGTTGGAGTGGTGGGGCCCAGCGGGGCCGGGGTAAGGCTGGGTGCAGCCGGTCTGGGTGCTGCAGGGTGGGAGGACAGCTGTGCTGGGACAGCAGGTTCATTCTGATGACATATGAGGATAAAAACAGGTAAAACATATGCAGACAACTTAACACAGAGGCCTATACACACAGTGACCACTTTATTAGGTACATCTGCAAAGTCTAATGTAATCAAACACAACTGTTCAGACTTAAGTTGCACCTTCACAAAGATAATAATGTTCGGTTGATGTCACAGAGGTGTTGATCTAACTAAATTTTATTGATTTGGAGTTTGTGTCACATTGAGAGGTGTTCCTAATGTGTTTTGTGCTCCATCAGCCAAAGCACACTGTGAATATTCATCATTTTACATAATTTAAAATTTAAAATAAGTTTAAAATAAGAAGAATTTAATAAGCATACGCTCATACATTCTAAAAATACAGCAGCATGCACACCACACTTGTTCTCCTTGGGGTGTCTGAACTAAAAACATTCTTATGTTATTTACCAAAAAAGTCCTGCTGACACACAAAAAGATGCCGGTTGAATTCTGTAGGCATCAAACAATCCACCTCATGCATGTGTACACACACAACACACACGTCCGTCTCACCTGTGAAGAGTCGGACACGATGACCTCTCTGGCTTTAACCAACCCCAGGTCCTCTAGTGTTGCCACGTAGCTCAGCTCTGCCACCTTCTCACTGCGGCTGAAGGATGGAGTCACAGTTATTTAACAGCTGGTTATCAGGCACCATGTGATGATCAGTCCTCTCTGTCGGTGTTGTTTCCTTCCTTACCGGTGTGTTTTGACCACAGGGATGCGATCCTGGTGAGTCTGCCTCCAGCTGTGCTCTCCTGTTGGTGCCAGGACTTTGCTCCTCTCCGAGCTCAGCAGGTGAGACAGCTGGACGGAGGCTCGTCCTATCAGCTGGTCTCTGCTGGTGGAGTCTCTGTGCCAAACCTCCACCACCAGAGGAACCCTACAACACACACACAGAGTTCAGTGACATTATACACTACACTGCAGAGCTTCCAGCAGCTCCATTATTAATATTCACATAGACAACATCAAAGTGGAAACACAGTCCTGCTGCTCCACCTGCAGGCCACAAGTCGCACTGTTAACAGAGGAAAGAACACAACTTCATTGTCCAGCAAGGTGGAAAAACAAAGGGTCTCAATATTTTCAGTAAATTTTAAGAAAGTTACCACTAAGCTGCGGAACATTTCACAAGTTTAATATAAAAATTGTACCTTTACTTATTCAGGGGTAAATAAACATAAAAAAGCAATACAAGTACTCCTGGCATGTTTTGTTAACAAGTATTCCCATTTAATGAATCTTAACCATGCACTACACTCAGCAGCCCTCCTCCATCACATGAACACATCATCTGTTTGGGTTGGGTATTGTTTGGGTTTTTTCCGATATCGGTGCCGAACAGATACTTTTAAAGCGGTACCAGTGCTTCGACGGTGCCTGAACCAATACCTCAAAATATGAGGTTTTTTTTATGGAGGTTGAAAAGTGGCACAAATGGGCCACCTTTCAGAAGTGTGTGAGTATTTTGTATAACAGTTTTAAATTATTCATTTATTGCTGAGGAAAATTAGAAATACCTAGAAATAAATAGGTATATGAACTCTATTAACAGTTTTAAAATAAAATAAAAACATTTGACAAATTAACATTACAATAGTATTAACTCGATTAAAGTCCGGTCTCTGAAGGCAGCCCAGGCTCCACAAATGGCAACAAAAACATTTGGGTCCAGGCTGCACCAACCAGCCAGTGCGAGACCAGCGAAAGCAAGCACACACACACGAGGGCGGTGCCCATGTCTCACGGTCTTGCACAAGCGTGCGCATGTGAATGCAGTGCACATAGAGGCCATTAGAGCTACAGCTACAATGAGGCTGGGGGGATGCTTAGCGTGCCTTTAAATAATAATATACACTCAAAAAATAAACAAATGAATGAATGATTCTGTTACGTGTGACGTCCAATAGAGGAAGACATAGCATTAAAAAACACAAGCACCAAAAGGAGGCACCATAAAATGTGTTTCGTTTCGATCCCGTAGGTATCGGTTGTATAGGTACCGATTCCATATAAGCACCGACTTTCGGTACCCACCCAAAGGCCCCAGTGCAACCACACTGCCTGCACTGTCTACATTTACACCCCTGCAGCCGAGGCAAATAACCCCAGAACTTCCCAGAACTTTGCAACCTCACAGACCCATCACAACTACGTAGTTTTCACCTGTGTGAGCAGATACGACCTCAAAGGACCAGTGTCTAAGGTTTAGGGGGATTTAGTGCATAGAGTGGTGAGGACTGCAGATTTCAAACAGCTGAAACTTCTTGGTTTGAATTCCTTCAGTGTCCACTGCACAGTTTTTTTACTGGGAGCCAAATTATCCACAGAGGTCTCTTCCTTTCCAAAACAAATGGACCTGGTGATTTAAACTGGTAAAAACATTCAAAACACTTTTGTGTTACAATTCCGTGTTTCTCCAGTGCTGTTTGGCATGTCGCAGAGGGGCCACTAGCTCACATAAAGCTACTGTGTGCTCACTGTTTTCTCTGATAACTTCAGATCCAGACATTCAGGAGGTTTTGAGCAGCAGCCAGATCATCAGCAGGTCTCTTCCTCTCCAAAACAAACAGATCAGGTGATTTATACCAGTAAAACACTGAATAAAACAGTTTCACATTTAAAAATGTGGGGTTTTTTTTTTCCAATGCTGCTCATTGCAGATGAGCGTCTAACTACAGTGGCCAACATGAAAATGTCTGGTTCTATACTAGCTCTGTCCTAGTTTCAATCAGACAGCAAATTAAAGCACAATTAATGGGACAAATAACTATTCTGAAGAGAGAAAAACAAGAAAGGGGGAAAGGTTTGAGTGCATTGAAGTTTTATTCTTATTTTTGGCATATGTGTATTTTGAATGGGGCTGCCATGATTAGTCGACTAAATCGACTATTAAAATAATCGGTGACTATTTAGTAGTCGACTAATCGGTTTGAGTAATTTTTCAAAGATAAGTACTATAAAAGTACCCAAAATACTCTTACTGCAGCTTCTTACGTTCAGATATTGGCAGCTTTACACACTTTCCCGTGACGGTGAACTAAAACCCTTTGGTGTGAGTACGAAACAAGACATTAGATGTCATAATTGTGGGGTTTGGGAGAGACAGACCGACATTTTTCAACATTTTAACACATTTTTCGATTAAATGATTAGTCGACTAATCGAAGAAATAATCGACAGATTAGTCGACAATGAAAATAATCGTTAGTGGTAGCCCTAATTTTGAATTGAGTTTAGTATGTAAAGGAAAGTCTTTCCTGTGTAGGTTTGCGTTCCTACCTGAGGAAAGTGTCCTGCAGCTGTTGCGGCAGAGCAGCGAAGTCGAAGGCGCAGTAGGACTGAGGCAGAGACACCTCCATGTTCCTCTGCAGCTCCACAGGAGGGTTGGTCATGATGGGGGCTGCACTGCCAAAGAACTGATATGAATACCTGAAATACAGCAAACACACAAACATCATTAAACAACAGAGTATGATTTAAACCACTGTACAACCAGTAACTACAGAACAATTTGTTACTTAGCTGATTTAGAGGCTAAAATGCAACAAACTGGCCGAATTACCTGCAAAATTTCACACAAAACTTACTTAGGTGACATTTACAAGACTGATTTTAACTTTTGTTTTATCAGTTATGATATGAATATGTTTAAAGGCTTCACTAGACATGAAATTAGAAGTGAACATAATCATAATGTTGGTTAGGATTGTGATACTGTGTCCCCACATCTTTAAAAAATAAAATGTTATTACAAACGAGGCCTTGTGAAGAAAGAGCGAGAGTTTAAGATTAAGTCTTTTACCTGAGCGTAGCAGCGTGGGGTGCGTCAGGCTGAGGTTCCCCAGGCTGCGGAGGTCCAGAGAGAAGCAGTAGTGGTGGGCGGAGGGAGGGATGGACACTTTGGGAGCAGAGACACTGACAGATGATGCTCCACCTTCTGCTGTTGCTTCAGTCTGACTCTGCGGCTGCACAGGGACCTCCAAATCTGCAGCTGGACACAAACAAACACAGTGTTACTCCTCTTTGCTTTGACTCAAACTGTCTAAATCTGACATGCAGCATTTCCAGCCTCACCTGCCAGTCCTGCCTGCTCTTTGCCACGCTGAAGCTCCTCCAGCAGACTCTCCACTTCGCTCTCTGTATGAGAGGAAGGAGGAGGAAGAGGAGGACCAGGTGGAGAGTAGTCAGGAGGTTTTCGGATTGGAGAAGAGCTTCGAGGTCTCTGGACAACAGGAGGAGCAGAGGGAGGAGGGCTGGAGTGTGTCTGAGCTCCACCTCCTTCTTTATTCCCTAAAGACTGGAGAGAGGACAGAAATTTGACTGTGCTCACTTTGAGACATTTTCTGTGTCAGACTCTGCGCCCAAATTCCTATTGTCCCTCGGACTTGTTTTTGGGTCCAATAAAATCTAACATTTGCGTAGACACAGTACATTTGTACACAGTCATCAGTTCAAGGTCCACACAGTTTGATATATTCAGCATCACACTTGCATTTGACCATGTCATGGAGCTAGTTTGCTGTCTCTGTCAGGGAGCTGTCTGACAGTCACTGACTCTACAGCAGGGAACAGCATTTCAAAATAGAAGCTCAGTGCCAGACATCCACTATACTTCAAAATAAAGAATTTTACAAACTTGACACGTTCAGAGGTCACTTGCAGTTCATGCAGAATGGACCCGCAACCCACCAGTTTGTATCAACTGGATTAGCGTGTGCGTATGATTAATTACTGTTACCCCCGTCAGACCTGTTGTGTCCAGTTTAAGCTTCGAACATTCACAGGTAATTATCACTTAAGCCTCAAAACCCCAAAATGGTATTATACTACACTATAGTGATCTGATTAACCACCATTGGCAGCAGTTAAATATCACACAAATGCAAAATTTTGTCTCTGGAGAGACGCAGAAACATCCAGTGTTTTGGGATGTTTTTTAGTGTGCATCTGCAACAAAAGCCCCCTGACAGACCAATGTTGTGGGTCACATTATTGAGACTGCACAAACTGGGCTTTTCAAATATAAAATAAATCAAGTGAAACACGTTGTCTGTTTTACTTTCTTAACCCAGTTACATACACTTATTTCTTGTGTGTTTGCACAAAAAGGTAGACAGTTATTGTTTCCAGGTTTCTTTCCATTCATTTACAAGTGATTTCACTCAAAACCACCCAAAAACAAACTGATATCATGAAGTTGCTGGTGATGGACTGTATGGAGACAGAGAAGGGACAAATCCACCACAGGTGAGACAGAGAATTCCTCCTCTTCACACACACGAACAACAAACAGACCAGAATCCAGTGTGACCACAAAAACTGGGCATTTGTGAACTGTTCTTTCTGTATATCATCATTATTATAATCAATCTCTCCATCTGTGCTTATGACCCACAGCTACATGCGACAACTCCAAGGATGTTCTTTTCTCTGAGGTTCGTCCCAAAAAATATTAGAAAACATGCTAATTTTAAGCTTTACTCGATGTAGAGGATGCAGAGTGAGGAGCAACAGGGACAAAAGAGACATAAAATAGTAAATAACCACATTTAATCACATAGTAATTCTTGTTTTAAGACCACATTCCAATGTGTGTGTACCTGTGGTGTGACCTCCTCCCTCCTCAGACTAACAGCCACCCCCACAGTCGGCTGCAGGTCGGCAGGCAGAGCTGGCAGCGCCTGTTTGGTGCGTTTAGGAGGTTGGAGTATAAAAGCTCCCTCCACTGTCGCTGCCTTGTTCTCCAGATCCACAGACAGAGCAGCCAGAGCTGAGAGAGAGACGTCTGTGCTGCCCAGAGAGTGATTCCCACAGCACAGGTGGATCTGAGGAGACAGACGGGGACATGTGAGGACAACACAGACAGCAACAGGTATTAATGAGCTGTTGACGAAACACTATGACTCTCACCTCTAAACTGGGCTGCTGAGACAGGAAGGTCTGCAGGATCTGTTTGCTGCTGCGGAGGCGCACAGAGGCGCGCTCGGGCTCGAAGTCGGGGCTCAGCAGGTTGTGGAAAGGCTCGCTGGTGATGTCGTTGCCCAGTAAAGAGTAGTAGAAGAAGAACTCTGACCCCTCCGCTGACAGCTTCATAGTGCTGGGGATCAACTGTGGAGAACAACAACAGAGCACAAGTGCAGGTGCACAAGTTTAATACGGTAAAGTCTGAGAGGAAGCTGCAGATTTTTGCCTGATGATTACAGAGTTTTCTCAGATGCATATAAAACACTGTGTTTTTGATTAATGTGTAGACCATCCATCTGTTTGTAACCTTTAAAATGTCAATAGGTTACCACAATTTTCACAGTGTTTGGTTCCCCCTCTGTGCTGCCCTGAGCCCAGAGCTCCTCACCCATCTGTCAACAAAAAGTCAGCCAGGTGACGCAAAATACATCACAGAAGTCTGCAGAGCTCCTGGTGCTTGCACAACCAAGGGAAGCTGGGCATCGTTCACCTGCACACACTGTGATGACAGAGCTGACTGAAAATCAACAAAGTTTCCCTCTAAGTACGATTCTGAATCCAGGACTTTTATTTGTATCAAAGTATTTCTACATGGTGGTATTACTATTACTTAAGTAAAAGATCTGAATATGTCTTTCACCACTGACGACTTAACAAACTTAAAATGTATCAGTTATTTTTCAACCCACCACATTTTGAATTAAAGGTTTTCTACTGAACTACACAACACTACATACAGTGTACTGCTGCTACTCCACTTCTAACTGCCATGAGGAACAACAGGTTAGTTTGACAGAAGAGGTTTAATTTGGTGGCAACGTCAGAATCATTGACGCTTCATTTGACACTCTAGGGAAGAGACAGTCAGTGTTAAAGAGCTTAAATAATGTTTAAATGACATTCACCACCGAGATGTTCTTGAACTGTCAAATTAGTATCAATCTGTCAGTTTTAACGCTTTAACAAACTTATCTTTTAATTAATTGCTGGAGTTTTATTTCTTTAATTCATCCCTGACCGGCTTTAGGTAGCGTCGAACAGGGTTTATTATGTCAAGAGAGTTTTCAGCCAATCAGAGGTGAGTGTGTCTGTATTTTAAGTTGTCACTCTGATTCCAGATGTGAATATTTCTGGATGCAGCGTCATGTTTTCAGCACTATGCTGTCTGAAGAAACAACACCTCTCTGTGAAGTAAATAAATAAACAGCTCTGGTTGGAGGTTGTCAGAGGCCAAAGAACTGTTCTTACCTGCTCTAGTTTGGTAGCAAAGGCCAGTGACGGACAGGATGAACATGTCAGAGCAGTGATCTGCAGGTCCGACCTGATGGTAACCCTGGTCTGGGATCAGCGTGGCTTCCAGCTTGTCTGGCAGCAGGTCAGTTACTGCGGGAGAGCCTACAACAGCAGAGCAGCACAAGAGTTACAATAACAGACGGACAAGACAAAAGAGACACAATGAAACACACCTAAGCTGATTAATTTTCTTCTTTTCTAGAGCCTGGAAAAAATACACTGAGTGATCACAGAGGCATTAACCTAAAATTATTTAAAAAAATTTGACATACTTTAGACACAGTGCTTCTCTTACAAACTTCGTCCAGTGGAGACGACTGACTATTTTGGAGCTGGGTCAATTCCCAGTTTTGCCGGCCTGGTCCAGTGTACAAGCTTAAACCAGTTTAATTTCATACAAACGGGCTAAAATTAAAAGGAAGCCTATATGAGCAACCCTTACCCTAACTGAAATTAGTAATAGGCAATGTGACAACATGATTAACGTAATATTACGTTGTGTGTTAACAGACTAACGGAGCCACTGTGTCTGAAAGGCATCATGAGCATGGCAACATTTAGGAGATCAAATATCAGTGGAGGTGTGAGGGGGACGAGTGGCACACCTGTTTGTTTATTAGAACGTTCATGTGTTTTTTGGGGTGACGAGAGGACACACAGCAGAGTTAGTCTCTCAAGAAAACTAAAACTGTGCCAATATGGCAACATTTTGCATGTGAAACTAACAAAGAGGTGTCCTAACTGGCTGCTGGCGATGTTTTGAGCAAAGCTTTCGTCAGATGCCCTGTTTCTATTTATACCTGTCGCTTGCTTGGAGAGTGCAGTGATGGAAGTGAAACTGGTGATTCATGGAGTTGAAATGAAGAATTAACGAAACCATTCCTTCTCATTTCATTAAGAAAAATTAAATAAGGTGGCAGCTGGCTGCAGAGAGTTCGTCTGGGAGCTGTAATTTTCTGTTAAGTGCTAATAACAAGCTAGGCTACTTGATGTCGGCTTTATTGTGTGTCATTTCAATTCAAATATTACAACATGTGTTAGTGCAAATTCAATTGATTTCATGCGGACAAAGAGCTCCAATGTCATGTGATAACCTGACGCTCGTTTGCTGTTCGCATACAGTGTCATTGTGTTCCACTCGGGAGCAGCTGCTGTGTTAAATGTGACTGTATTTAGTGGAAAAATGTGGTTTACCAGTCCGGTGTGGCTACAGACCCAGCCACACCAAACTGATGTTGGAGAACTAGCAGTGACAAAAGCCACGCTCTGCGTTGCCTCTTGTTGTCGTGTCTCGGCCAAAAAGTCGCACATGAACACACCAAACCAACGGCCAACAATCAAATATATTCTGCACCTGCATGAGAGAACATCTATACCAGCAGATGGCAGTAGTCTGTAATTGTCCTTCAAAAAAGGGAAACCGGAGACGTTAACAATAGAGCCAGTGTTGAAACACAGAGCGTATTTACCATGCACCAGTGAACAATAACACAAACCATCAAGAAACATTTCTGCTAAAGAGCTCAATCAATAAAGAGGAATGATCTTATCTCATATAACAAGTTCTTTGTTTACTTTCCTCACTTTGTTTCTCTTGTCCTGTGCTGAGCTGAACTGCCAATCAAAGTGATTTCATTAGCAGACAGGTTCCAAAGTGCTGACGCCAATTCAACATGGTGAATCGGCAGAAAAAAGGCCAACTAGCACTGACAAGAGACACACCACACTGACGAGTGCGGGAAAAACTCACCAGCGGCCCAACTTTGACCAACGGACGATTATCAGCTTGGTGTGTCAGGGCCTTTAATATCAAACTGGTTTGACAATTCTTACACCAGCCCACACCAATGTCCTGCTCTTTTCCTGGTCACAAATCTTTTAAAACAAAATTTAAGGGATCCTTATAAAAAACATTTTAGTTCTGTATTTATGTAGATGGAAATATTGTCATCAGATTTATGCACCAGAAACTTCAGCATGAAAGCAGCCAGAGATACAACTTCTAAACCACAGAGCTCTGATTAAATAAGAACTTTACAGCTTCACAAATAACGGTGCTCCAACTCTCACTGTCCATAAAGCAAAAGTTTTTCGGAGGCTTTTAAAGCACTTTCACAACAGCAAAAAAAAGCTGCACAAAGTGATGAATCATTATCACTGCTCCAAAAAGATCTTTTTTTAATTTTTACTTTTTAAACTGCATGAGTGAGATTTGAGGGATCTTGATTTCTGCAGATATGACCATGCTACCTGAGAGACAGAGCAGACAGACAGACTGAACATGCTGTTCATCCAGCCTCCCACTGATTCGCAACCGTGAAAACAACTGAACAGCTCAAAGTGTCATTTATTTACTTTCTTGTCCCTGTTTCAACCTTCACCTCCACATCATGAAACTGCTGCATGTGTCAGCTGACACTTTCAATCACACATGTAACATATATGAGGTGAGAAATACACTGAACTGAGAGCAGCACAAACAGAACAAACAGAATCAGTGAAGCAGCTGACCTTGTCGGGGCGGGGCCTTCTTGGCTTTGAACCTATCAGGTGAGGGCTCGGAGGGCTTGGTGTCGTTCTCCAGCGCCATGCTGAGGAGGAGGGCTGGTCTCTGTTTGGTGTATTTACTGCTAAGCAATGGATACCAGCGAGGCTCCTGACGCACAGAGAACAAATCTCATCTTTACATCACTCATAACATGCAAACTATATATTTTTACTGGTCCCAGTACACAGGAACTGGATCTCAGCGCTGTTCATAACACTTCACCCAGACAGATGGAGAAGAGGTTCACCTGTCTGACCTCTTGTACAGATCGGAGGTCGAGGATGATGTAGCCGACGCTCTCTCTTTCTTCTCACAGAGTCGACAGCAAAAACTGAAGCTTGATGGGAGTTCTCTGCAATCTGACAGAAGATGCATCAGTGTTGAAGATGAGTTTGGGAGATGGGAGACAAAGTTGTCTTCTTAACTGACCCTCAGCTGTTCTCAGATCTCTCTGTAATGTTGTTACAGTTAAAGTTCAGACACCCATGTAAGACAGACAGACCTGTGTTGGTGCAGCGTCCTGCGGTCCAGCTCCCAGGCCAGCTCAGTGCTGAAGAGCGGCTGGTCTCTGTGCTCCACCGGGTCTGTGGCCAGCTGCTCGCCATCGAAGCTCGCCTGGACCACCAGACTGAGACGGGGACTCTTTGGGAAGTGACGACCTGAGGAGGCATTTTCACTGTCAGTCTTAAGTTGGTAAATTACCACCAGTCACGAGGCAAACACAGAAAAGTTTGCTGGCTAAAGGTGGTCAGCCTGAGAGAGACTTTCTATTTGATCTGACAAATAAAACTGTAAGTTGATACAAATACTCTCATTATTCTTGTGGCTCTATCAGCCTCTATCAGAGGCCAACACACTGTGTTTGACAATAATACTGACTAAACAAAATTAACTGTAACAGCTGAATAAGTTTGGAAAATGATTTCACTTTAGTCAAGTCAAACTTAATTTGCAGAGCAGATTAAAAACAACAGCAGATGGCCACGGTGCTGAACAAGCACGAAATACCATCACAGATAAATGCAGAAGCAAACAACTCTAACAATAAAAGAAAACAACAGGCGTATTGGAGAGCACATTGCTGCACGACACAAAATGAGGCACAACAGAAGATGAGGTCAATTAAGGTGTCTGGTTCAAATCAACTGTATGCCAACCAGAGGAGATGCCACAGCAGCAACTTAAAGGTCAGTGCTCTAACTGGAGTTTGAAGATACAGGAGTGAGAACATTTGAATTCATCCATTTTACAGTTATACAGCCTTGCAGATGAGGAAATCAACACATCTAAGCTTCATCGTGACATCACAATATTCACACTGTCGAATATCACAAACTGACGTCAGTGGTGGACAGTAACTTAGTATATTTACTCAAGAAGAGATGCACAATATTGGATATAAAAACCCATTTGGCCAATAACTGATACCGATATCACTATATCCACATTTTATGGAAACATATGCAGCTGTATTTCCTGAATCCTCTGATTAAATACACCTAATTTTTCAGTGTGCTTGTATCCTGGTTTATCTTGATTTTTATGTATTCTCATTTATGTAGGCCTACTTATGTTATACCATGTAGCTTAATAGTGTTTGCTGTGTAGCACTGTTATTTCACTGTTGGATTTATTGCATTTTTAAAGAACATTTCCTTTAAAAATTGAAGCCTTTTGTTTTCTAAGGGTGTTTTACTTTGTGGTGGTTGAGGAAATTTGCGAAACAGTTGTAAAAGCTTGACTTTAAAGCTCTGACAAAGACCTGCAGTGGTTCGAAACATGGTGGTTATTTTAATGATTTAGCCACAACAGTAACGGCTTTTTAATACTCCCGCCTTTGTTTTCTATATTTTTGGAGTGCCGGGATCTCTATCCTGTGTATCATGTAGTTTCCCATTCACCATGAGCAACCGACAAGGTTTTGATCTGTTTTTGATTATACAGAATGACCAGTTGTATAGCTCTCTTTCTAATATACATATATATATATATATATTCATATCAGCAGAAATCGGCATATTGGCCGATTCAAATATTTCACTGAGTGGCTCTGTGGCTCAGAGGTAGAGCGGGTCATCCACCAGTCGGAAGATCAGTGGTAAAATCCCTGTCTCCTCCAGTCTGCATGTCCAAGTATCCTTGAAAGCGAAGTAGCAGGTGGCACCTTATTTATTCATCCTTTATTTAACCAGGTAAAACTCATTGAGATTTAAGAACCTCTTTTACAAGAGCCACCTGGCTAAGAAAGCAGTGCACAAACAACACCACATAGAATTATACAAACAGCATAAAAATGTACAAATTACAGATTACATAAGGCAAACACAAGAGCTGAAAGATCTCCTTTCTCGATCCGTCAAAACTGATCTGAATCCCCCAGGCCAATAAGTTCAGTCAGTCCTAAATCCTTTTGCAAGTCGTTCCAGCTTGAGGGGGCAGAAAATCAGTCCTGACTCTTGGGACCTGCATCTGTATGATGTTCTGGGATCGCAGGCTGTAATGGCTTGAGGTTCTGCACATGTACAGGCACAAGTATGGGGGGAGAAGCCCAAGTATAGATTTATATATAAAAGTCAACCAGTGGGAGAACCTGCGAACAGATAAAGAGGGGCACCTTGCGGCAGCATACAAAGAACAATGATGAACGCGGTGATCACTACCAGTCATGAACCGATAAACTATGTCCAATTTCTTTAGAGACTGATCAGGTGCATTCATAAAAAGCAGATCTCCATAATCCAATAAGGGTAAAAAGGTCATTAAGATTAATCGTTCCCTTACCTGATGTCAAGACAATATTTATTTCTAAAGAAGAAACCTAATTTAAGTTTCAGTTTAGAAATAAAATAATCAATATGGGACTTAAAAGTCAGGTTGTCATCAATCAATATGCCCAAGTATTTATAAGAGGCGACCAATTCAATTTCAGCTCCTTGGACAGTTGACAACCTGGGAATGTTCGATGGCAGTTGCTTGCCATTTGAAAAGAGCATAGCCTTTGACTTATTCGCATTTAGCACTAATTTGACTTCATTCAGGCGAGACTGTACAACAACAAGCAGATTGTAAGTATTCAAAGCAGTGTAATACTGATGGAGATGAACAATAAGCAAGAGCAGTGGCCCTAATATCGAACCTTGTGGCACACCCTTTGAAACAGGAAGAGAGAAGAGGACCCAGAGGCCTGGACACGCTGTGTTCTGCCCGATAGGTAGTTGTTGAACCACATTACAGCCTGGCTGGACAAACCAATCTCAGAGTCTATGTGCTAGGATGACGTGGTTGACTGTGTCAAATGCTTTTGACAGGTCAATAAAAAGGGCTGCACAATACTTCCGGGAATCAAGTGCTTCACTTATATCATTTGCCACTTTAATAGCAGCAGTTGTCGTGCTGTGCTTTCTGCGAAAACCTGATTGATGCGGTGCAAGGAAACCATATTCATCTAGAAAGTATTTAAGCTGTTCACTGACCAACTTTTCGAGAACCTCGGAGAGAACACATAACTTAAAGATGGGCCTGTAGTTATTTAAACTAGAGGGGGCACCACCTTTCAACAGGGGAAGGACATGGGCAGACTTCCATATGTCTGGAATCTTGTATTCAGAAATGGTAAGATTAAAACCATGGTATGGTAGCCTCGGCCACCAGTGCGTGAATGTGTGTGTGAATAGGTAAATGCGGCCCCTAGTGTAAAAACCGCTTCGAGTGGTTGGATAACTTAAAGGTGCTATACAATTTTTTTTAGGTCCATTTCATTTTACAGCCAATATCGGCTGATACTGATGACACGCTGATATTATCGTGCATCCCTGTACTCAAGTACTGTACCTAAGTTTTAAATTGAGGTACTAGTCTTTTCTTCTCGTGTCACTTTCTACTTCTGCTCCACTATATTTATCTGACAGCTTTAATTACTATTTGACATTATCATAAAAAGAATGTGAAAGTATTTTGATGGTTGAAGTGATTCTTCATGCAGAAACACTTCATGGTTGCAGCTTGAGAAACGTTTCCTTTAAACAGTGTGAATAACTGTAATGTATCAGTAATAATGCTGGAGTTTAACAAACATTTTCAAGGTGTCGCTCTCTGAGCTCTGGCTCATTGTGACGCACAGTTCTCACAATATTTACAAACCCAACAATCGATTAATGATCAAAGATTATCAGCAGATGAATCAATAATGAAACTAATAATAATTAATAGTTTAAATGAGCTGCACCTTCACCAACAACAACATCAAGTTACAATCCTGCTTTTACATTAATGCATGAGATCAGATATAACAGTTCACAGGGGACAGTTTGAAACTTTTAATACTTTAACTACATCTTAATTATTACACTTGCATACTTTCAGTGCAGGTCTTTTACGTGTAATAGATTACTTTTACAGTGTGGTATTAGTACTTTTACTGCAGCACAGGATCAGGAAACTTCCTCCACCGCTGATCCAGGTAAAGTTACTGCCTCCTCCGGGTGGATTTAACTGCTAAAGCTAACTAGCATGAGCAGCAGCAACAGGCTGCTTCTGGTCAGCAGGTGAAGACGATACTAATGACACTCGTGTAACTTATTTAAGTATGAAAGAAACCTTGTCTCGCTTAATGTTTACTGTGTAATGTAGTTGACGTTACTTTCGATGCGAACTTACCTTCCAGGATGGACACAACGATGAGAAGTTGGTCTGTCTTCGACGACATGTTGACATTTGTCCAACTTTAACTTATTAAACTGTTGATTTAAATGAATCTTTGAACCTTTAGTTTAGCTCGGAGACTCATGTGTGGACTCCACGTTAGGACTCGGCAGAGGTTTAGTTTCCAGGACGCTGTGTGTCCGTTACAGGCTGCTTTGTTGTCAAGCTTTGGCGCCACCCATTTTGGTTTTCCAAGCGGAAGTGATGGCGGAGGCGGTTACGAGCTCAGCGCCCTCTGATGGTGGGAGGAGGAACTGCAGCGCTCTGTGGACGCTGCCCATAGAAACACAATGATGCAGTTTTGTTTTGGTAGATTTCCAAAAACAAACAGCCTGAAACTCTTAATACTACCTCGAGTATTACTCTTGAAGTTTGTCAGGGACTGTTCATGTCTTATGAGAGTTATGAGAGGGAGTGGTGCAAAAAGCAGGAGCCATGTCAAATAAATTTTAAAGAATTGGGGACAGTATTATGTTTTTTTCTTATTCAGGGAAGAGGCATTTACATTTAAATAGTTGTATTTTGTATTTATTTTAACGCATACTGTAGTCTGAGCAGTTTTTATGTGAGTAGGTTTACAAGCAGTAGCAGAGTTTAGGGCCAGCCGCCGCAAAGGCTCAGCCAGCACTGTTTTTGTGTCTACTTCTGTGAATATCCAGGAGCATCTGATCAGCCGACCTCAGAGCTCTCACTACAGGTAGATTCACTCGCTACAGGGGCGAGGAAATAAAACCTGAACAGCCAATCAGAGGGATCTCTCTCTCAAAAAGTCGCCGACGGTGCGGGACACACCGCAAAAACTAGACGCTCACCGACGGCCCGACTTTGGTCGACAGCCGACCGTCGACTTGGTGTGTCAGGGCCTTAACTGGAGTATGAAGATACAAGAGTTCTGCGAGATAAGGTGCCGCCAGACTATTTTAAAAATTAAAAACAAGCAATAAAATCTTAAAATCAATCCTAAAATGGACCAGAACCCAGTGGAGGGAAGCCAATACTGGCATTAGGTGATTCTATTTTCTTTTTCTAATTATAAGACAAGCGGCTACATTTTGTGCTAACTGCAATCACCAAAGTGACGACTGGTGTACATCCATATACAAAGAATTACCTTGCCTTTACCTTGGATAAAAGTCTTGACTGGAAAAAGTAGTTTTTGGAGACCTGGAAATATGCTGGAAGGCATGTTTTCTTTAAACATCACCAAAATGACAGCATTTATTGTGTCCAGAAACTGTAAAAACAGAAACTATCGTCAAATTTTCCAATATTCAACAGTCCATAGACACACCATGTGTGACAAACACTATATAATATAACTTAAAATACTGATATTTCATCAAAATCACCTTATTCTACATCTCATGGACTTAATTTACCTGCTGCATTTATAATTATTATAATTTACTTTATTATTTACTATGTTTCTACTGTACAATAGTGACTTAAAGACAATTATTTATTTTTTCCCGTGTAATAATTGGTGCAATTATTCAACTGCCGCAATATTCCTCACAACTTTATTCTCATCAACACCTCTTGAATGTATATTCAACATACATTTATTCATTCATTCAACATACAATGCACATAACTGTACATATTTCTTATTCTTATATATGTATATACTGTAGTTACATTTTTTAACACTTACAGTCTCAGCACTGTTAATATATACTTTATTTTTAATATCTTAAGCAGTAGTGTTAGTCACTGTAGCATAATGGACATTTTATTTTTAATGAACATTTTTATTTCTATTTTACTGCTTTATATTGAAATACGCCCGTTTTATACTGTTATTCTTACTTCTTATACTTCTCTATTGTTTATATCAGAGCGACTGTAAGAAATCACAGTTTTCCTTTGGGGATCGATAAAGTATTTCTCATTCTGATTTAAGATTTGGCCAAACATAAGTTGTTTGCGTGAACTAACCAGCATGACAAGAGTGAAAAACTGAGGCTTTATTCAACTCCAGGATTTCATCTTGTGGTTTTAATCTAAACATCAAAGGATAAAAATCTATTTACTAATTTATGGTGGGGGGAGGGTCATGCATGTTCCACCAGTCGCTCAGGGAGGATCCAGGAAGAATATCTGTAGCTTCTGGGGAAGGTCATAATAGAAAATAAATATATAAACTTGACATCTGAGAAGTAAAGAACAGTCCTTAAGTAAAGTTTTGAATGCAGGACTTTTACTTGTAAAGGAGTTTTGTTACAGTGTGGTGTGACTGCAAACTTTTCCACCACTGGTTCTCATTAAACACTGAGTTATCACACCAAACAGGAAATTAATTTAATTAATTCAAAATAAGTTTGAATGATAATAGTAATAACAGTAATCCACTTATTCTAAACTCCTGTGCATTCATTAAATTTGCTAAATCATTTTATACAGTCATGAGTAATCCAACACTTATTTAAAAATATAACATTTTTTAATTCAAAGCAGAGAGACCAACAGCAGCCTGCTGCAATTTAAAGGATTAATTTTGTTGTATCACAATTTCTCTCCAACAAAATGAAATACTGACTTTGTTATACACATTAACTCCTTAATGTGATAAAATTTGAATTCTGTGGTGATAGTACATGAAACTTTTATCTGTCAACAGAAACCCACACAGACAAAAAGAATATATAACATCCTTTAATCATGATTGCCAAACATATGAATTAAGGCATATACAGTATAAAAAAGCAACAGCAGGTTCCATGTTTATACGATTTCAGTGTGTTATTAACTGGATACACCGGGTGGATGAACTGAACATATACCAAGCAGCCTTTATAAGACAACACTGTGTCTCCCAAAAGATGACAGCATTTTGTAAACAGAGTTCATAGCACTATATTCAAGTAATAGAATGATCACTGATACTATGCAGGTAAGGTGTTGTGTGAGGGAGGCAGAGCCGCTGATAGACCAGGTCCCAGTTTACTTAACTTGTGCTCACACAGCGTGAGCATCGTGTTATGCTGCATTGAGTTTACGTAGCAGGATGGGAAGAATGGGTAAACGTGGTTTCCTCTAATGCCAGTCACAATGATACAAATAAAATCAAGCCTAAATCAGTTTGTTTTTAACTGGAGTCCTTTACATTAGCTGATCCTGTTGCATTTGTGTTCATATTGAATTATATTTAAATGTTTGCAGCCAATTTGACACAGCTTTGTTGATACTCCTTCTTCTCTATGGGGGAGACATCAGGGGGAGAAAAAAATACAATGAGGCTGCAGTTGAACACGTGGTTTTTTCTGTGTAAAATAGCACCCTGCCTCTTCTTCTTCTCTATGATTATCAGCAGAGGCAGTTATATTATCAGTGAAGGTGGCCGGCCTCTGGTTTTAAAACAGAGGAAGGTCGCCATCTCCATTTTGGATCCACTGTGGCCCGATGTTAACAAATCTCACATCAAACCAATCATCTCTTACTCTTGGCAGTACCTCCAGGATTTTGCGGCCTGATTTCACAGCAGCTAAAAAATTGGGACGCATTTTGTGATATTTTTAGACAAAAGAAGTTGTGATGCTTTCTTAGATTAAGAGCTTATAATTATGAGCATTCAGCGTTTCTCACAGAATTAAAATCTGTGCATGAAGCTGTGCGACGCAGCGCTGAGGGACAGTCTCTGTGAGCTGCTCTCCTGCTATCTCTGCTCACTTAGCACGAGCCAAGATTAGATATGAGCTAAACTGTGATGGTATGCTGAGGTAAAATGATTAGTTTGGAAATACTGCAATTACGGCTCCCAACAGAAAGTATTAGGAGCAAAGGTGCAGATATAATTTCAGCTGGCAGCCCAGTCAACACAAGAAAATGCTGGCTTGGTGCGTCTCTGCAAACCATGCCAACGTTTCTAAAGTGACAAAGTATATAAGCCGTCTTTGTGATCAGGAGGTGGAGGGGATGGTGGATGTACTGACACCAAGGTGAGATGTCTGCCAAGCTGCACACACTGTTTGAGACCAAGAAACAAAAGTGGTTGTTTTTCTTAACCAAGAAATTGCTGCATTACCATTAAAACAAGGTATTTCGAGCCCAAACGTGATCTTTCCCCAACTATAACCAAGTGTTTTCATGCCTAACCACATTGTTGTTGTTTAATCATAAAGTTTTAACAAATTGTAATCTACAAATCTAACACATCTGTGGTTTGCAGAAACATACAGCACCAACATTTGTTGGGGGGTTGCAGCTGGATGCTACAAGCAACTATACCAACGTCAGATAGAGGAGCTTTGTTGTTGCAGCAGGAGAAAACAACTGAATTCCACCACAGGCCAATCACAGGTCGCCAGAATGATCTGACACAACCCTGGTCTGAACGTCCGGCCTGGTCGATGGATCCAGAAACAGTCTTGAGATGTGGCGGCAGTTTTGGCACCAATAATCAAACCTTGTGTCTATCAGAGGCTCTGCAGTGAGCTAGTCAGCTTGTAGAGGAGCGTGGGAGCAGGGGCGGAGTCCTGACAAAATGAGCAAACACGACAGCGAAGAAGTCGGCATTTTACTTAAAGGACAAGTTCAGTGTTTTCTATCGCTCTCCTGTAGATGACTGATACTTTCTACTTTTCTGTTGTCTGAGTTTTCGGAGCTGTTGCTCTCTACTCAAAACTGAATTCAGCGTGTTCTCAAACTGCTGCTGATGCAAGCAAATGTCTTTATACACAACTTCATAAAAACAAGACATAAATGTTTAAATTGATTTTTCGTTTACTGATAAAAGCTTATTTTTGGTCATGAACTCACTTTTTGACGTCAGCAAACAAAATTCCATTTAGTTTTGAGTACAGAGCCACCTGCAGAGGTAATGATAAAGATATGGATGTAGAATATAAGCAAAAACTCATGTTAATACTGAAAATGTCCTTCAGCAGTGCCGCAACTTAAAGTATAACTGGCCCTCTCATTCATTCACCTAGCCGCAGGTTGTACCTTTGATTAAAGCATCATATTTACATCACAGATGTCGGCTGATGATTGTTGATTATATTCAAGTCAAATAATAAAAATGTTTTAGTGAAAACTCATCAAGCCATTCATCATTTTTAAGCTCTTTTAAAGTTTTTCTTTAAAAGTTTTTCTTTTAAAGATCCACTTTCAATTAAAGTAAATTGAAAGTGGATCCTCTGATTGGGCCTCATGGTCCAACTACAAAGTCATGGCATTATGTGATTGAAAGTTCCAGAGAACCTACTAAATGGACGCTATGGTTTTGCTAAATGAAAACAAATTTCTCTGACATTAACCAAGTAGCTTTTAGTAGCACAGACTGTAAAAGAAGTGGACGCAGCCTTCAACTCATTCTCACCCCCCAACTCGTCAAGTACCGACGCTTGGTCTGTGGCCCTACACGTCCAACTATGACACTCAAGGTACTCTCCCAGCGACAGTTTTGGACGCTCATTGCGTCACATGCATTCTGTGTTTTCAAAATGAACTTTGTTTCACAGGAAATATTCAGTTTATTTTCGTTTATATGCAAACAGTCTCTTTCAAAATAAGCTTACGATGCTAGTAAAGAGACTGTGGGTGGGTATGAAAACATGGACGCTTCGCACACAGATCTACACAGTCAGCACAGTTTCAAGATTAGTGTCACCAATTCACTATCTGACCAAATGTCTCCACCTTCTGTTCCTGAGATATGACGCTGAGTAATGGCCAGAAAAGTGTTTTATGCAGAATATTATGATGTCACAGTGAAGTTGACCTTTGACCACCGAAATTTACTGTCGAGTCCAAGTGGAGCCAAATTTAAAGAAATTCCCTTTTTGTGTTCTTGAGATATGTTCACAAGGATGGGACAGACAGACACAGTCATGGCGAGCGTGGGGGCATAAAAACAACATCACTGTTTGGCTTAAAATAAGCACGTTTGTTATTAACGGAATGTCACATCACGTGACATATGTCACTAGCATAGTATGCTACAAATACTAGCACACTACATTGTTAATAAACTAACAGAAATGACTTTTGGTTTCATGTGGGACATGAACAGCAGACTCCTGGACGAAAGTCAGAGTTTGTTAGACTCATTTCTGTCCCACCTGTTCTAAGCAGACAGTGGCAGTTGCTCAGAGTGTCAAAAAATGCTGAAACCTGGTGCGTATCAGACCGAAACTAAAAGGATGCATCGGTGCATCTGTATCTGAAAACAAGGGCCACTGACCAAGCGTTGGTATCAGATGAATTGGGACTGAGTCCAGGTTGTACCCATCTCGAATTTGGCATTTTGGCCGTCACAATCTTGTTTTTTTTGGTTGGAGCAGAAGCAACCAATAACTAGATGAGAGGGTGGAGCTGCAGAGGCTACGCATTGCACCTCTATCTTGATTGACAGGTCCCCGTGGTAATGACCCACCAACCACAGGGTAGCCACGCCCTTCAGCATCATTTAAATGGTTCCCTATCATTTTAAATGAGACCATAATTTACAAAATGAACATCGTGTTGTATTGAAGACTTGAAAGTAGCGGTGCAAGTGAGCAGTAGAGTCACTTTCTCGTTAACTTCTATACAATCGGACTTCTTTTTGAAACCAGTAGAGTCGCCCCCTGCTGGCCATTAGAAAGACTGCAGGTTTAAGTTGGCTTCACTTTTCTACTGAGGCTACGTCCAATAATTTTCCACAGTCTGCGGCCTAAAACCAACCAAAGCTTAACCACAGCTGTGTCAGATGTGGAGACGGTCACACGAGTCGGCAGTTAACTGAAAGAAAACTAATTCCATGAGGCTCAAACTGGGACTAACAGTCACTAAATGACTCACTTGAGCTGCACTCAGCAAATAAAGAAACTGTGGCTCTGTTCCTGCTGGTTGTCCCTGCTCCGCCCGCTGCTCCCCTGCATCGCTGATGGAGATCAACATAGAGTACGATAAAGCATGTTAGTGCTCTGCCATGAATCTGTACAGAATATATACACCACTGGGTTCCTACATGGCACTGGGCAGGTCGATGTGAAGGTTTACTCTCACATAAAGACAATACAATCAACATGGTTACGCTCAAGTACAGGTTAGTAATACAAATGTAGCGTCAGCACTATGGAGGGAGGAGGACCACTTCAATAATCAGAATGAGAATAATAAGGATAGTAATAGACTTTTTAGCTTCCTAATGCTGTTTCCCAATAGGAGTTTTTAAAATAAAAAACCATCAACACTATTGGGATAATGTAAGTCATCTTCAGTACATTCAGTCATATCATCATCATCATCATCATAATACACTACAATAAATGTGCATTTTATAAAGTTGAACGCCTCAGCTGCAGCCGGGCTGATGCACGGCGCTCTGGGATGTTGAGTTTCATACGCGCCGCTTGCTTCTGTCAAAATCCTGCAAAACTGAAAGCTTCAAAAGTCAGTGATCTGGATCTGTACAGAGGTCCTGATCCTGCTTCCCGTCCCTCCGTCTGCTCCTCGATGACGTGTTATAAAACAGGTGGTTTCATTAGTAAGAAATGAAAGAGGTTTTTTTTTTTTAAATTTAAGTTCTCTGCCTCTCAGCGAGGCGAAGCTTATTAAACACCATGGAATTGATGTCTGATAAATCTGCCGTTCCTCATGTGAGACGTGGTCACATGGTCCTACTTCTTCCCTTCGCTCTCTGTGGAGACAAAGAGACAAAACATTCAGTCACATGTTGGATCTTTACAGAAACTACAGTAAAGATTTCAGGTGTGTTCAAGTGTTTTATGCAGAACATTATGATGTCGCAGTGAAGCTGACCTTTGACCTTCACTTCCTCATTGTATCCTGTTAGACATTTGTGTGAGTTTTTATCATACTAAGCAAATTAATTCTTGAGTTATTGCCAAAACATGTTTTGTGAGGTCAGGGTGACCTTTGACCACCAAATCAAAGTGAACTAAAATTGAGGAAATTCCCTTCAGGTGTTTTTTAGATATCATGTTCATAGTTTCATGTCCACTGATTATTTGCACCCGTCGGTCAGGCTCATGAGAAACAGATGCCTGGCTGCCTCTTTGTAGCTGTGTAAGTTTTATTTTTACCAGTTATTTAGAGAGTTATCATTTAACACTTTTAAGGGCACCACAGTAGTGCAGTGGTTAGCACTGATGCCTCACAGCACCACCCCTGAGTTTGAACCCCAGGGTGGAGGAGCCCCTCTGTGCAGAGTCTGCATGTTCTCCCTGTGTCAGCGTGGGTTTCCTCCAGGTGCTCCAGCTTCCTCCCACAGTCCAAAGACATGCAGGTTAACTGGTGACTGTAAATTGTCCGTAGGTGTGAATGTGAGTGTGAATGGTTGTCTGTCTCTATGTGTCAGCCCTGTGATAGTCTGGTGACCTGTCCAGGGTGAACCCTGCCTCTCACCCAGTGACAGCTGGGATAGGCTCCAGCCCCACGACCCCTAATTTTAATGTTAACAAGATACCAAAGAAAAAGTTCCTCCACTTTGAGAGCAGATATATTTTTAAGTATTTTTACATTTTCATGTTTTGTATCTTTTTTTCATTTTATACCATCACCACCATACCATCTTGACTTTTTACACTGTATCTTACTGTATAATGAGGAAAACCCTGTGTGTGTGTGTGTGTGTGTGTGTGTGTGTCTGTTCCATGTTTTTCTGCTCACTGACGTGGTCAATCTATGTGAAACTGCACATAGGCATTGAAGACTGGCACAGGTAGAAGGTGACAAAGCTACCAGTGGCTATGGACTAGTTAACTGTTATGCACCAAATCACCAAGACAAATTGACTGTGTGTGCAAATATATTTAGTTTATATGTAGTTTATATTTTGTTGTAGTAAAATGTTGGAGGGAGCCTGAGAGCAAAGAATTTCATTGCAACAGCTGCTCCACTGTAACCGTTGAAAGTTACAGTAACAACATAAATGTCTTTCCTTCAGGCCTTCAGATAAAGTGACAACACTCAAATGGAAGCTGATAACATAAACAGGTTTACACATACATTAAAATAACCATTCTGACGATCCTTTGTTGTTCAGAGCTAATGAAATAATTAAGTTGTGATTGTAAGAAAACAGTTTGTTCACAAGATAAGAAGATGATTAATTAGAGATCTTCAGATTTCAGACGTCAGCTGAAAACTGCTGGAATTCTCCCTCAGTTCTGGGCTGTTGTGTGATTACATCTGTCAGCATCGCTCCTGTTCATCTCCTCTATTTCACAGCAATTACCATTTATAGATAACTGCAGCTTTTGCACCAGTGAGGTAATCATCACATTATGCTGTTTAACAGAGCCGGCAGGTTCCCTCTGCATTATTTCACTCACTCAGACAAAGGCAGTGATGTATAATGGCCTCTGAAAATATATGGAAACACTGTAAAGTGGGTAATAATGATCTGCTGGATGATCGTTCAGGCAACAAGGCAGAGAGTCGACTGAGCTGAGAGCCTTTATACTCAGGAGATAGATACTTGATTTATTGACCTGCCACACCTCTCCAACACATTCTGCTCCCAGGATGCATTTTATTAAAGAAATTATGAAGGGCTATTAAACATTAGGGCTGCATAATCTGCTGTTTTTTTAATCATCATCCTGATGTCAACTTGGACAATAAACGCATCATGAAAGACTTTTGAGTGAGCTGAGAGAGCATCAGTAGGAAACTGCACTGTGAAGTAACTGTTGTTCTTCTGTGTTCAGTTCAGGGTTCAGTTTGTTCAATAAAAAAGTTGGATTTCTTTTAATCCAACAACCAGCTTGTATTTCAGCAGTTACACTGAAAGCCCCGTTGCATTTAATGTCTTTACTGTGACATTCAACACTATCACCTGTTGTCCTGTTGACTGTGCAGCACTACAAGCTGTAAAGACATAATTAAAACATCGCCCTGAAGCAAAGACGCTCCCTGAACTCCTGACACATCTTCACAGAACAACAGGACACTAGAGGAGCTGCAGATAAATTATGTGTGAACATTAATTGGAATTAAGTTCTCACCACGATCATGAGATGCTGTTTTATTTTATTATTTAACAAGACAGCATTGCATTACACTCAGAGTTTGAGTATCTATCTACCTACTCTACTCTATCAACCAACCAACCAACCAACCTACCTACCTACCTATAAATCTATCCGTCTACTAACCAACCAACCAACCAACCAACCTACCTACCAACCTACCTATAAATCTATCCATCTACCAACCTACCTACCTATAAATCTATCCATCTACTAACCAACCAACCTACCTACTAACCTATAAATCTATCCATCTACCAACCAACCAACCAACCTACCTACCTATAAATCTATCCATCTACCAACCAACCAAACTACCTACTAACCTTTAAATCTATCCATCTACCAACCTACCTACCAACCTACCTATAAATCTATCCATCTACCAACCAACCAACCAACCTACCTATAAATCTATCCATCTACCAACCAACCAACCTACCTACTAACCTATAAATCTATCCATCTACCAACCAACCAAACTACCTACCTACCTATAAATCTATCCATCTACCAACCAGCCAATCTACCTACCTATAAATCCATCCATCTACCAACCAACCAACCTACCTACTAACCTATAAATCTATCCATCTACCAACCAACCAACCAACCAACCTACCAACCTACCTATAAATCTATCCATCTACCAACCTACCTACCTATAAATCTATCCATCTACTAACCAACCAACCTACCTACTAACCTATAAATCTATCCATCTACCAACCAACCAACCAACCTACCTACCTATAAATCTATCCATCTACCAACCAACCAAACTACCTACTAACCTATAAATCTATCCATCTACCAACCTACCTACCAACCTACCTATAAATCTATCCATCTACCAACCAACCAACCTACCTACTAACCTATAAATCTATCCATCTACCAACCAACCAAACTACCTACCTACCTATAAATCTATCCATCTACCAACCAACCAACCTACCTACTAACCTATAAATCTATCCATCTACCAACCAACCAAACTACCTACCTACCTATAAATCCATCCATCTACCAACCAACCAACCTACCTACCTATAAATCTATCCATCTACCAACCAACCAAACTACCTACTAACCTATAAATCTATCCATCTACTAACCAACCAAACTACCTACTAACCTATAAATCTATCCATCTACCAACCAACCTACCTATAAATCTATCCATCTACCAACCAACCAAACTATCTACTAACCTATAAATCTATCCATCTACCAACCAACCTACCTATAAATCTATCCATCTACTAACCAACCAACCTACCTACTAACCTATAAATCTATCCATCTACCAACCAACCTACCTATAAATCTATCCATCTACTAACCAACCAACCTACCTACTAACCTATAAATCTATCCATCTACCAACCAACCAACCAACCTACCTACCTATAAATCTATCCATCTACCAACCAACCAAACTACCTACTAACCTATAAATCTATCCATCTACCAACCTACCTACCAACCTACCTATAAATCTATCCATCTACCAACCAACCAACCTACCTACTAACCTATAAATCTATCCATCTACCAACCAACCAAACTACCTACCTACCTATAAATCTATCCATCTACCAACCAACCAACCTACCTACTAACCTATAAATCTATCCATCTACCAACCAACCAAACTACCTACCTACCTATAAATCCATCCATCTACCAACCAACCAACCTACCTACCTATAAATCTATCCATCTACCAACCAACCAAACTACCTACTAACCTATAAATCTATCCATCTACTAACCAACCAAACTACCTACTAACCTATAAATCTATCCATCTACCAACCAACCTACCTATAAATCTATCCATCTACCAACCAACCAAACTATCTACTAACCTATAAATCCATCCATCTACCAACCAACCAAACTATCTACTAACCTATAAATCTATCCATCTACCAACCAACCAAACTATCTACTAACCAATAAATCTATCCATCTACCAACCAACCAAACTATCTACTAACCTATAAATCTATCCATCTACCAACCTAACCTATAAATCTATCCATCTACTAACCAACCAAACTACCTACTAACCTATAAATCTATCCATCTACCAACCAACCAAACTACCTACTAACCTATAAATCTATCCATCTACCAACCTACCTATAAATCTATCCATCTACCAACCAACCTACCTATAAATCTATCCATCTACCAACCAACCAAACTATCTACTAACCTATAAATCTATCCATCTACCAACCAACCAAACTATCTACTAACCTATAAATCTATCCATCTACCAACCTACCTATAAATCTATCCATCTACTAACCAACCAACCTACCTACTAACCTATAAATCTATCCATCTACCAACCAACCAACCAACCAACCTACCTACCTACCTACCTACAAATCTATCCATTTACTAACCAACCAACCAACCTACCTACCCACCTATCTTACACAGTGTAGTGTTCATTATTTCAGACTCACCGGTGGAGGAGTGTCCTGACACCTGCTGACTGGAGACCAGCGACCTGGAGCTCAACCCTTCAACACACAGCAGTAACACCACAGTGAGAAAATCAGCTTTGAAACATTTCAAAATAAAATGTCCTGTACAGATCAACTGTAGCTAAAGCTCAGCTGGCCGTCGACAGGAGATGTATTTTGTTTTTCACAGGTTTTATTCAAAAGATCTGAATATTATGATGGTTGTTATGAAGCACTAGTGATTTTAATGCAAATAAAACTAAGCTTATTCTGTTTGTATTCAGCATCAACATTCTCCTTGAGACACGAAAAACAACACAAAACAAAACACAAAACCCTTCAAAGCCTCAGAGGACAAAAACGAGTGCTGGATATTAACACATTTACTCAAATGCTATTCTTGAGTGCAATTTGATGTGCTTTCACTTTACTTCATTATTTTCTCTTCATGCTACTTTATTATTTGCACTTCATTGATCTGACAGCTTTACTTACCTTGCAGAGGAAGATTTCTGTATACAAAATATATGAAGATGCATTTACAAGATAAGATGCTTTGCTAAGGATTAAAACAGCCAAACTGTGGATACAATTAGAGCTGAAACAATCAGTCGATTAAACAATTAATCCAGTGACAGAAAATTAACTGCCGACTATATTGATGATGTTGATTTTTCATGAAAGAAACGTCAAGTATTTCAGTGCTACAGGATTTTCTGCCTTCTAATCTTTAAAGTTTTGCATAAGTGACATATGGTAACACTTCATAAGACAGCTCGCGTTACATGTACTTTCCTGGAGTTAGAGCGTAATTCCTCCCGGTCACTTACCACATACTTTCCTCGGGACCTAGAGTATAACTCGCGGTCACTTAGCATAGCACTTTCACAAAGCATAGCACTTTCCTGGGAGTTAGGGTATAACTCCTCCTCCTCTACTTTCCAGGGAACTCCCGGGGAAGTACTGTATGTGGTAAGTGACCAGGAGGACTCCCTGGAAAGTGGGCGAGAGGTACACTCTAAAACACGGGCTGTCTTATGAAGTGTTACCTGACATTTTTTAAATACAGAACTTTTACAGTGTTGTATTAATCCTTTAACTTTAGTGAAGGATTTAAGCACTTTTTCCAGTACTAAGAAAAACCAGTTGACAGACAAAGGTTGGGTAAAAGATGGATCCATCCTACGAGCAGTAACCTCACTAACTGAGCAGAGGTATGTGGTCACCTGATCATAACAGCCTCCATAGTACAAAATATGAAACATATTCAGCTTCAGATATAAAGCAGTTCTTTTACATTTAAAGGTCCAGTGTGTAAGATTCAGGGGGTTTACTGGTAGTGAGGAGTGAGGTGGCACATCAGTGTCTCTCTGAGGCTGTTTGGCACGTCACAGACGGGCCTCTAGCCCAGCACCTGCTCAGTGATCACCTTTTTTCTGTGATAACTTAAGCTCCAGACAATCAGGAGGTTTTTCCCAGTAGCTGTATTATCCTCAGAGGTCTCCTCCTCTCCAAAACAAACAGACCCGCTGATTTAAACCGGTAAAAACACGTATTTCCTAGGCTGCTCATCACATCTACAGTGGCTGACACAAAAATGTGAATGTCCCTGTATAGAGCCAGTTTGTCCTTTCTGGGCTACTGTAGAAACATGGCAGTGCAACATGGTGATCTCGTCCCTGTGTAGATATAATCAGCTCATTCTAAGGTAACGAAAACACAACGATTCTTATTTTTAGGTGATTATACACTAAACAAAAACATACTTATTATATTATATTCCATGTCCGCCAATAACTGATAACACTAATAACATGTTGGGCTGAGTGTGTGTCGTCGTACCTTGGTAGATGTCGTACTGTCCCGACATCAGGTTGTAGCTCATACCCAGGTGTGTGTGATGGTGTGTGTGGAGGTGTCGGGCGAATGACACGTGGTTCCTCTCTCGCTCCGTCTCTCTTTCTCCCTCGGGGAACCCTTCTCGCCGGGCTGTTTGAACACACACACACATACACGCACACACACATCTGGTTTTACACCTTATTTGAAACGTTTCCAGTCTGAACTTTTTCTATTTAGTCCTGTGATGTCGTTACTGCAAACCCACAAAGTCATTTGAAGAAACTCTTCATGTACTTGATGACATTGAAGAAGTAGAAATGTGAAATATATTGTTGGGTTTTTAACATTTTAACATCTGCACTACTTTACATGTTTGATTCAACGTGTGTGTGTGTGTGTGTGTGTGTGTGTGTGTGTGTGTGTGTGTGTGGCAGTGAAGTGAGTGGCGTCTCACAGCAGGTGATTTTCCGTGGTACTGATGGCTCTGCTGCTGCAGCAGCTCCATGGCCGAGGACGAGGACGAGTCGCCGCTCTGTTTGCCGCTCACCGCTCCTCCTCTGCCAGGAGGAGTCACCTCCGACTCCTCCCTGCCCGCCGTCTTACCGTACAGAGGGTAGTGGAAACCTGGTGGATGCAAACACACACACACACACACACACACACACACACACACACAGCCACAGACAAAGAAACATACACACACACATGTACAGTGACTTTAAATCGCTTTCTAAAACAAAAGATTTGTACATATTGAGGCCTTCAGCTGCCATCTTTAAAGATACAGTCCCAGCTTAGCGCCCCCTACAGGATGTTAGGAGCTATCATAACATCAGGGAGTGTGTCTATAATGTGTGTATGAGAGCCTTGAATGGCACTTAATAAAGTACTTTACTGAACTGAACTTGACACAAAGACACAGTAGGTGCTACAGGTGCTTGGCAGCACCACTTTCGCCCTGGATTTATAATTTATACATTTAAATTTGTTCTCTGCACCTTTTATGCTTCAAAATTGTTGCATTAAAATCCCTCTTTAAAGAAAAATGGATCTGATCCCTTACAAAGGTAAATTAATTTTTCATTAAAGGTGCAAATTCAGCAGCAGCTTAGATATCTGGTAAGTTTTATGGCTTCATTCCATATTTGGGGTTAACTAACATGCATTATGTCATGTTAAGGAGTTTCTGAATGAATTAAGGGAATTAAGGGGTTAAAACTAAATCTTAATTTGTGCAGAAGTGCAAACACTGGCACTGCCAGGGTCGCACAATGACTCAGACACAACTGAAACTGAAAGTGCCTCCTCAGCAGGTCACTTGCTGCTCAGGACACTGAGGGGAAGCTTCTGCAGAGCGCAAAAGCAAAGTGGTCAAACTACTGAAGGTGACACTGACGACACTGACACTGGTAAAGAGGGAGATTCCTTTGATGACACTGTTGGTGCTTACTGGGACAAAGTGGGGGACTGGTTTGGGAACTGGATGTCGTGGAGTTTATCAGGAATTTTGCTGCCAAGAAAACTGGCAGAGACACTTCTGAGGGTTAGTCGGAGCATATTAAAGTCAGTTAAAGTTAAATAAATAATGTTGTCATGAATTCAAATGAAGTAGTTAGAAAAAGTTGAATAAACTAATGTTGTAATAAAGTTAAATAAAATATTGTAATGAATTTTTTAAAATACTGTTATAATAAAGTTAAATAAAGAAATGTTGTAATATTGTTGAAGTAATGCTGTAATAAAGTTGGATAAAGTCTTGTATAATGAAATAAATCAAAGCGGAATCAGTGTTGCTTTTATTGATGTTTTTGCCTCAGGTGAGCAGTTAGCTGTTAGCAGTTAGCAGAAAGGTAACCCATTACAGTGGCACTGTAAACGTGAGGATTTATTCACTGTGAGCTGGAAACACTCTCCAGGTCATATATTAATAATATTTGCAAGTCGCAGTGCTGTAACTATGGTCGCAGTCTGGAGCCCTGCAGATCCAAAAGACACACTCCTCGCCTCCTCACACACTCTCGCCCAGGTTAGAGTGATCTGGATGGGCAGGAGAGTGTGTGACATATCGCGTTTGTGCCGGTGGCAAAAAATAAATTAAGTGATAATTTGTAAATGATATTCGGGATAAAATCATTTCATACATCTCATGCGGAACAAGCTGTCATACGTCGAGAATAATTGACATATTGGCCACCGCCAAAACCAAAAAATCAGATTCTGGCTGTTTCTACCTGCAGTCTGAACGTAGCCTAACTTTCAGCAAGAAAGCAAATCAGCCTCTTTCCCCAAAATGTCAAACTACTTCCCATTAAGTTACCCCAAACCATCCCTCAGACTCATACCTGGGTAGTTGTGGACCAGGGTTGGGGACACCCCTCTGTAGAGCCCCCGCCGCTCTCACACATTGCCAGGTAAGGTGGGTAGGAGGAGTGCTGGTACTGGATGTAGGGCTGCTGGGGCGTCATGGGAGGAGACACCGCCGCCCGGGCATTCTGGGACTCCTCAGCCAGCCCTCCCATTGGCTCCTGGCCTTGATCATCCAGCCCGTCCAGCCTGTCTGAATCCTCCATGTCGATGGTGGGCGGAGGTCGTGGACCCTGGCTTTTTTAGCGTCTCCGCCCACTCCTCCACCTCCTCCTGAGGTCATCTTGGCCCCGGCAGGCTCCACGGTAGCTCCCCATTCTTTCCCCCTGTCTGCTTCACCCTCCTCGGCCTCCTCTCCGTGTTGTAGCTCTGAGTATTTGCTGTGAGCGAGGCAGTGAGCCCAGGCCGGGCCGTCTGAGGGCTAGATCGATGGGGACAAGTGTTGGTGCGAGTTGCAGTGTTTCCCCTATAATTCTTTGTTAACAGTGGTGGGTGGGAGTCATTTTGGGGTCACTTCGGTCCATGTCTCTGTCCCAGTTTTGTTTATATGGCCAGTTGCAGAGCTAAAATACCTATTTCAACTACATGTTAGCCCTTTAGCATTTTGTCTCTTATGTGTTTTTTTAGAGGCTAATTTAGGACTTTCATTTGTACATTTTCTTTTTAGCAGGGGTGGAGAATTTCTTGCTGCGGCGGCCCACCGCTGCTGAATGACTATAGAGGAAACACTGTGTGAACAGAACCATAGACAGACCATCTATCACTGGCTCTGGGTGTGATGTTGATGAAGGATGACGACGTTTCAACAGCAGGCGGCCATTCAGAGGTGGGATGTGAGGAGAGTGGCGTCCCCGTTCAATGACACGAATCAAGACACGTCTCACACATGATCAACTGCAGAATTTCGGCCAAAACTGAAGGATACAACGACCTCGCAAACATTCAATTCATACAACCTTTTTTACATGACCCAGCATGGCTAGCGGTTAAACGCATCGTGAGATGGTTAAGAATCTGTACAAGCTCTCTGAAAAAGCAGCTCATATAAAAACCAACACTTACGTATTAGAAATGTTTCTTTTGTCTCTTTATGTGTTTATGTTTTACATTTACAGCTAAAGTTGGAATTACACATTAAAAACATTTGCTTCCATCAAATCAAACCAGACGATTTTGATTTCAACCAAAATGACTAAAGTTGTATGTCAGAGTAGAGCTACCAGCACCACAGAAGCCACATGGTCTTTGTTATTAGCACCTATTGGTTTTAGCTGTACACAACGTGTGATTAATCTCTTTGTGACACTCAACAACAGTCATTAAAGCACACCAACAACACCATCAGCGCGGCGGCAGGTTATAGACAGAGGGAGAAACTTACACTGGAATAGGAAACATTTGAGTCCAGATCTGTCTGACTGTTTGGGTTGTGGAGTGATGAAGAAGAGGAAGAGGAAGGTGACTTGATGTCGTCGCAGTCTTTCATCGAGACCTGGTGCTGGTCCACCATGCCACCGTGCACCGCCTTTACGCCCAGACCCTGTCCCCTTTCTCCCCTCTCACTCAACTCCACGTAGGACAGGACGGGTTTGGGACAGCAACCTTTAGCACCGTCTGGACCTTTACCTAGCATGGATCCACCGGTTGAACCCCCAACCATGTGTTTATCGTCCTCACTGTCTCTCACCCCCTGTCCCCTCTCGCCCCTCTGCTTGGCACCGTGTGTCTGATCACAGCATTTGGAGGCCAGTAACAGTTTCTGGTCCATGTACAGTCCTCTGGAGTACTGGCCGTAATACAGTGACTGGGCCAAGGCGGTCTGGGTCTGACTCATAGCCAGCTGGAGCTGAGACTGAGGTGGCCCGTCGCCTTTCTTTGAGTCCGAAAACTCATGGGAAGAGCTTTTGTCATCCTCTTTCACGTCTTCCTTTCTGTCCTTCCCTTTGCCGTCGAGGGCTGAGCTTTTGTGGAAAGCAACGCCGCTGCTGTTTGACCTGTCCGACTGCATGTACCCCTGCAGGTAGTAGGGCTCATAGCTGTGGTAGTATGGGGATTGGGGGTCTTTTGATGGTGGGGCGGATGCTGCGGACAGGGTTTTACCAGAGTTACCATGGTTACCGTTGGAGCTCACCTCCGAAGAGACCGAAGAGGCGGACTTGGATCTGATTCCATCTGAGCGGCATTCGGAAGATCCCCCGTCGTCCCCGGCATCTGAGATGTCAGAGTAGGCGGGGCTGTTGTTCTTGCTGTCTGCTGCCAGGCAACTACCAGCAGAGTCAAGCCGCGATGAGCCACCAATGGACGGACTGGGGGCGTTGTCGGTGAAGGTGTACACCTTATCAGCCTCAGCTCGGATGCTGGCCATCCTGCTCTCCTGGCTCTCTGTGAGTCCGTTCATTACATCCTGCTTACTGAGGTGCTCCTTCAGGAGGCTTCCAGAAATCTCCTTGACACCAATTTTGGAACCACCACCATCTTCCATTTTGATTCCGCTGCTGTCACCATTAGGCGTCCTGGTTTGCGCATCTTTGTTGTGTTTGTCCTTCAGCCTCCGTTTCTCCTTCTTCCTGGTCTCTTTGCTGCAGGTGACCAGAGTGGCTTTGACAAGGCTCGGTTCCACAACGATGCTCAGCTTTGGTTTGATGGGTTTCAGGGGAAGGTTTTTACTGGTGAGGCCCACGGCTGCCATGGGTGAGGGCTGCTGTGAGGCGGCAGTATCTGCTGTGCCGGTCGGATACCCCGTGTTGGGAATGGCGATCAGCTTGGGGGGAGCAGGGGCCGGAGCGATCGGCCGGTTGGTCCGTGACTTGGACAGCTTCTCCACCTTCCCGTTGGCCTTCTTGCCCTTGTCACATGCACCTCCCTTTTTGTCGATCAAGCCTTCAGCTTCCAGCTTGGGCATCTCGACCGTGGAATTCCTGTCTGGGACCATGCAGTTCTCCAGAACCACAGTCATGTTGGAGATGATGGGCAGATTGCTGAGGTCATCAATCAGCCCATCTTTCAGCAGTGAGGTTCTTCTGGTCTTGGGGTTGGCTGAGGGGCTGTGGTCAGTACTGAGGAGTAGCCGTCTGTTTTTAGGAGACCCCACCGTGGTCACCTTATATAAGGGAGCAGGTTTCTTGGAGGAGCTGTTGGCATTAGTGCTGTTTGTCTCTGCGAGGTCATATGTCATGTTGCTGATGGTGTCCTCACAGTCTGATAGTCGTTCCTCACTCTCTCCGTCTTTCAGGGGCTCCAGCTCCGGCTTCCGCTGCTCCTCAGCTTCCAGGTGTGCATGAGTCTGGTGGTAGCGCAGGCCGTTGATGTGCTTGTAGCGTTTAGTGCAGTTGGGGTGGGGGCAGTCGATGAGGATGGGTGGGGGAGGTGGTGAGGAGGCACAACCTCCTCCAGGGTCCATGAACGAGGGGTCTGATTTGCCCTGTGGCGTGGATGGGGCACTGCGGGATTTGGCCCGGATCCTCTTCCCATTCCCGTTTTTGATGTCATCCGAGGACACCAGGCTGAGGTCCAGGTCAGCTGGCGGTTTGTTCTTTCGCTTCCCGGAGGACAGAGAGGAGGTGCTGTTGGCAGGTTTCACCTCCTCCACAGTGAAGAAAGAAGGAGGTGTTCGGCAGTTGCTGTTGATGAGGTTTAAGCTTCCTCTCCGTCCTTTGCTGTGGATGGGTGCGGTGGCTCCAGCCACACCACCTCCACGGCTCCTGTGCTGAGACAGACCCCTGACTTTGGCAGCAGGGGCCGGTTCAACGCAGGGCCGCTCGGCCATGGCCATTCGCATCCGCTTGCCCCGGCCACGCCCACCTGGCAACTCAGGGTCACTGGAGGGAGACTCACAAAACCTGGACAGAGGAAGAGAAAGAAATGGATTTAGAAGAGAATTTCTCTTAGTAATCACTTGCTCAGAGATGAGACAGACCGTACTGTGACGTGTCTTGTTGTACTGTTTCGTACTGCATTAACACAATATATTGTGTGATAGTTGCAGCCGGTAAAAAGAGGGCGCACATGCAGCACTCCACCAGCCACAAAGCTTAATCCAGAGTCAGAAAATTATGATTAGATATTTGAAATAAACAAATGAATGTGCCTCCTGGCTCCCTTACAGTCAAGATGGCAGTGAACCTAACATCTTGTAACGCGACTAACTTTTCTACAGATGTCCATTTTTGAGCCACAACAAAGGCCAAAATGTGGCCTGCAACAGACTGTAAGGCCTTTTGTTTTAGCTGAGCCAATTACCGGCCAACTGACGCCCCCTAGTGGGCAGTTAAGAGGAGTGAGGAGTCAGCGTCAGTCCTTGAGTGCACAGTCATAAATGTGCACACACAATTTTTGGCTGATTGGTCCAGTAGTTTGCAAGATTAGCTGTGGACAGGCAGATAAACAGACACACACATGGCCAAATGCATTAAAGGGGTAATATGGAAACCACCATTAAAAACAGAAATAAATATTGGGATTGTAGTCAATGAAAGAAAATCTTAGTCAACTAAAATTCTACTGACTCTTCAACCAATTCAGTGGAGGACGAAAATCTGTAATCTGTAATCTCTAGATGAATTAAATGAGCCACGGTGCAGTGAGTGCACTCTATCTGGTATTTTTCCTTGATGCCAGTGAATATATTGAATCCTGTGCAGTGGAGCATGTCTTTACACTATACTACAAATGCCAGCAGTGTGACAAGACACTAAGTGTCTATTCTGTGTGAGCGTTTGTTTCTTTTTTTTTGGTTCCTAAGTTGAAAAATGCTGTGCTCATCAAGTCACTTTTTACCCCTTAATTCAGAACAAGCACTCTACCTTGTGCTGGCATTTTTGCTTCAGCGGATATTCCGTATCATAGCAACAAGGTGCAACCAAAATGTCTCAGCTGCCTCCAAAGCGCTCTTGCGCTCCCAGCTCGACATTTTCAGAGGAGCACCTGATGTTTTTATCTGGGAAAAACGCTTTGGGGACATGCACAGTCTTATGAAAATAACACCAGAGACTGTCCGACCGGTAAGAATTCAACCCGGTCTCACTCTGAAGTCGTCGAATACCTGCACTTTGACAGTGACGTCCCATGTTACATCGACATGATACGCAGCCAGTCGCCTTGATTGTTTAATCGCACCCGGCAGCGTCAGGGGGAAACGTCTCTCTCACCAAGGAGGCCAGTGTTTGCTTCCTGTAAGACTGTAAATCTAAATCCTGTTCTTTTAACTAAACCTGACCATGTGTGTTTGTTGTTGAAGGAAAAAAAAACATCAGTTTGCAGTGTTGTACCGACGTAGTGCTTTTATTTTGAAAGAGACTGTATGCAAACTGTACATTTCCTGTGAAAACAGAAGTGTATTTTGAAAACAGACAATGCATGTAACAGGCTGAAGTTGACACGGAGTCCCAGAACATCAACAACCAACACACCCAGGGTACTTTGGACGCCACATGTGGACGTGGAAAGTCCATGAGCAAACGTGGACATGTGACGAGGTCACAGTGAGGACATGTTTGGCTGAAGAAGAGCATGTCGACCAACTGACCAGAAGGTGCCAAGCTTCAGAAGATTAAAACACATTTTAACCTCTTTAAAGTAAATTAAGTATTAGGTTAGGGTCTTAGGTCTAAGAGGACACACTGAATCACTTCGTGTTGTTTTGTTTCATACTGTCTCATTCACGCTGTGTTGTGTCCTATCGAGTGTCATGTTAAGCTTTTTCAATCCTGATGGATAAACTGAAAAACACATCAAACAATCAAAGCCGAAAACTGAAAATAAAGCTGTTTTCTTGTTGAAGCTGTTGTTCTTGAAAGGTTTTAACCTGAGAACAACTTGTTTCTGTCGTCACCCAGATTGAACTCTTGTTCCGTCAGACAAAAAAAAAAATGGAAGATAACAGATTATCATTCAAGGCTCATGGGGACCACTTTACCCAGACGTCAAGGATAAAAATTGATTTTTTTTTTCTGTACAAAGCCTGCTTCTCTTTTGATAACATAAAAAAACTTGTACGATCCACACAGTTATCTCTGTATTTGATATTGAGACATTTTGTATTCACATGCCGTCCTTTCTACTTTGAAGTCCTTTGATGCTGTTTTCCAGAGCGCCTCACACTGAAGATGCTTCTCCACACTCACACATTGTTATTTATATCAAAAAACTGTCTGCTGGGATAAGGAAAATGCACTGCTTTATATCTACCTACACAGCGAGACTCTATATTTGAAGCTGGACCCTGAGCAGTACATATGTGCTGGCCTTTTAATGTATTGTTATGACATTGCGTCGCAGGAGTCGATGAATATATTCTGACCTTGGAAAGACTGTTTTGGGGTGTTAATCACCTTATTAATGGAGCAGACTGCAAAGCACGTCGAGACTAGACTTTCTTGTCCCCCTCTGTGATTTTAGAACGATGATATCTCACATTTCCTATGATGTTTGTAATTGCTTTTTTACATCAGTGTGTCCCTGTGAATGTCACTGAAGCTGCCCGAACGTCCGACGGACATTTTGGGTTTTCTTCTGCGTTTCAAGGTTATTTTTTGCTCTCAAGTCTCTATTTAAAACTTGGATCGACTGAGTGATGTCCAGATGATTTCCAACAATTCAACTTGCCAGATTAAAGGTGTAGTTCGATTTTTTTAAATGGGTGTTGCATGAGGTACTTATCTATGGACAGTATATAACAAACAGCTGAGTCAGTTGGCACGCCCCCCAGTTTGGAGAAGCAGGCTGGAGTCCGACATGGAGGCTAAGCAATGTACTGCTGTGGATGAGGGTCAGTAACATAATGCATTTTAGCCACCTAAAAAAGTCACATCTAAATAAATCAATATCAGTTTAAGTGTACGTTCTATTGAGAGTATTTTCAATGGGAGAATTAACTTGTTATATTGCCCTGACTCCATTAAGACCTTCGACCATGAAATTTTAATCCGTTTATTTTTCAGTATTCTCTTCAATAACCAAAGTCTAATCAGTTCATCATTTAGTCCAAGTGGACATTTTTGCCAACTTTGAAGAAAAAAGAAACCAACACGGTCTCACTCAGAAGTTGCTGTACACCAGTGTTTGGTCAGTGACCTCCAGCGTCAGAAAGAAGCTGTCCTTTCACATTGTTTAGGCAACTATGTTTTGCTGCTGACGTTTCTCCACAGCAGTACATTGTGTAGCTGAGGGCGTGCCGACTGACATCTGCTGGCTATGGATATGTACTCCATACATAACTCTTCAAAACATCTGAACTATCCCTTTAAGCTGAAAAATTGAAGCTCATAAGTTGTTTTTGTTTTCTATCATATCTAATGTGTTGTAATGTGTTTGCTTTTTTGTGCTCTTAATTTAACCATTACATCATTTTTGTGTTTCACTCGTGATGGACCCTCAAACAGGAAACATTTGATTCCACTGCATTATATAATAAAACAGCTTTCAGTCACTGCTGACAGTCAACAGCGACAAGAGTCCAAATGGAAAAAAGCAATTCAGTCCCTGGTTTCTGAGATTAAGCTGTAATTGCCATGACAACAATCATTTACATACAGCAGCAATAATTGAGAGGATTCAGCCCCGTGAGGAGGGACTGTCACATTTTCCACTCAGCAATTACAATAAACCACTCTCCATCTGTAAAACTGCTGGGCGGGAGAGCGGAGAGCGATTCTGTTAGAGCTCATCAGTCAATTTAGCCCTTTCTGTCATTTTAGCAGCATTAAAGCACTTTAAAAATAAACAAGTGTTCTTTTGATTTAATCAAATAAACAATCAGCAGCAAATAAAAGCCAATAAGAGCAACAATAAAATGATTAAACATAAAAGGGAAATACACCAAGCACAAGTGAGTCAGAACAATTATATGAGACCTGTCCTTAACGTGTTTAGAATGAGAACAAGGATTGATTTGAAATATAATTTTTGGCTTGATTGAACCAATCTGAGGCCACACACTTACCTAATGTCTGACAGAGAGACAGCACAGCGTTCACTCATCATGCAGCTTTGTTGCTGGTGTTCTAATTTGGTACATCTGTATCACCCTGCGGCAACGTGACCAGCCAATCACAACTTCAGCAAAATGATGTGCTTGTTTTAAGAATTAAAATTCATAGTCAATGGCAGCTGACACTGAGTGTACGTGGGAACAAAGACATTAACACATGTAACTGTAACCAGCTGCCAAACAGGAAGCAGAGCTTTCTATATTTATATTTTACTGTGACCATGCTGTACAAAAAAGAGATGCACTGATTCTGAAATTCTGGGTTGACTTTGACATTGTTGTTTTTGTTGTTTATTTTTTTATTGTTATTTAAGTAATAAAACATTACAATAACTTTATGAAACAACCTAAAAACAACCTTCTCTCACAAGAAAAACACATCTGCTTCAAAAGTCTTTTGACTATATAAATGTCATCATAATTCTCTAATATCTGTTTCATATTGCTGTGAAAACAACAAATTTCTCCTTCAAACATCTGGATTTATTCAAGTTTCTCACCAAAAACAACATTTTACAAGACTGCGTATGAACACATCTCGAGAATGTTATAATTTACCTTCATCCAACACTCATTTTTACTGAAGAGAGCTTGAACGCATCATAATGTAACTCCACGCAACCTTCGTCAGCTGTTAGTTTCAGCTACCAGCTGCACAGAGCTAACGTTAACGAGCTCTCTCAGTGTTTCACCACACTTACAATCCATGTGTGGCTGTAGCAGACCACAGGGATTTCTAAATTCTAAATTTCTAAATGTGGAGAACTGATCAGATCAGATTGATGGATGAAAGAAGCTGTTTGTGAGTGAAAGCAAACCTTCGACTCAGTGTACTGAAGGTCAAGTTTCACTTTCACCTCACCCGCCTTCTGCCGCTCCATCTGTGCCGTCAGTCTGTGGAGCAACGAATAACCAAAAGGTGGCCTATACATAATGCAGCGCCGCACCTAATGAACGGTCCTGCTCCAAAAGTTGAGAATCACAATGTGGAAGCAGATGTTTTAATCGTGGCAGCGTGTCACAAATAAATGAATGTGTGGGATGTGACTGTAAAGTTTACTGCGCCCTTTTGTCCCGGCGGCGTCCCGGAGAAGATCTCTGTTTGTCTCAAGCACGTTTTCTAGTGTCCCTGAGATGACAGGACGATGGGACGACATTAGCCTCTAGCACTGCATTTTGTGCAAAATTGAAGTGACACGACAGTAAAAACATCGGCCGCTGCCATCAGTGAATGTCATTTTGTTCATTTTATTCGCTGATAAGCTGATGGCGGGTGATGAGGTGAATATAAGCCGATGACAATGTGCAGCCAATAAATCAGTGCATCTCTCGTTTCCAGTTGAACATTGATTTAATTGGAGAGACTGAGAAGTGGCTCTGAAATGTTTGTTAGCTTACTGTTATAGCAACTCAGTATATGAACCAAACTCCTTCCAAGATTTGCCGATACAAAACTATGAATGCTATGAATTTAGTTTGTCTGATGCGAGCGGTTACAGCCGCCATCCTATGTTACCAAGCAAAATGCTAACGTTGCAACAACCTAACTTTTCAGGTCCATGTCAGAGTCAGTGAGGGGTGAGGAAAAAAAAATCATTTCTTAGATGCATCCCGATTCTAAATTAATAGATTATGTTTCGATGCATAAGAGTCAATATTGGGACATTTAAAACTCAATTCTCTTCTCGTGTCTCCTTCAAAAGTTTCATCATTTCACTTTAAAAGTGCACCTACAGCAGGCAACAGTTTGAACCAACCCTCCTAAAGTCCATTCACTTTGAGTCTCAACAGTGAGCTGAGAGGGAATCTGGAGATTTTGGGAAATGCTATGATATAAATATTATATGAATATGAATAAATCAATTAATAAATAATTTATAAGTAACCTTTGATTCAGAGAGAGAGAACAAAGTGCAGTATCACCTTGGAGGAGCCCAGTCGTGTTTGGTGCAGTCTAACAGAGTCCCCACGTAGGTCCTCTTCCTCCACGTCACGTTCACCACCAGCACACCTGTCAGTCACAGCGGACAGAGACAGAGCAGTTAGTACTGGAGCTGCTGGGAACACAACACGCTTCTGTGTCAGGATGAAGAGGTCCAGCCCAGCTGCTAGAAAACCATGTTGACATTGTGCGTTTCTGCAAACCACAGATACTTTACATTTGAATGTTTCACACGGATCATTTCAATGTTTCCGGAGTGATGTGGTGTATGAGCTGACTTTGTCATCAGGAGGTGGAGGGGTTGCTAAACAAGAAAGTCGGTTTTGATTTAGTGAGTAGTTTCTGTGTTTCTAGCAGCTCTTTTGCCAGGAAGATGGTTGTTTTTCACCAAAACGTCATTGCTTTTCCAGCAGGGACTGTGCCTCCGAAACCCAAAACATGACCTTTAACTATATAGCCAAGCCAATCTCGTTTGAGCCAGCTGCAGTTGTTGCCAGGTTAAACGGTCCGTGCAGTGAACTAACGTGGCGGAACATAATTGCAAACTCTGCAAACTCTGAATCCATCGCAATGGTTCAGCATATTTACTTACATATAAACAGAAGTTGGAAACAGAAATTCGTCTCATCCGCAAGGAGGAAAATTCTTAGTCTGTGGCAGCCCATTACAATAACGTACAAATGTAACGTATTGGCGGTTTGAAGACACGTACAATGCCAACATTTATTCTGATGATTGGATTGAGAGGTCAGAGAGAAACAAACGGTGCAGGACTTAAAGAGGAAATATGAGCAGTTTGATTTACATGATAAACAATCTCTTATCACGAAATATCTTTAGTGATATTTAAAGTTTTATCCCAAAATGTTTCTCCGTCTGAAACAGATGTGGCATGACATTAATCTGTCAGTAATCAAACAGATAAAACCAAATAAATATTGTTTCTGGAGGAAATAAGGTCTTAAAATGCATTTCTCATGGTGAGGGATTTTCACATCAATCATAAAATAAAAAACAAAAGTTTGACTATTACAGAATCAAACAGTGGTACAGCTGTGTTCAAAGGCGCCACTGATTCGCAGCAACAAAAGACAACATATCAAACTGTGTGAAAGGAGCTTTTCACTTTTGTTCACCTTTGTCAGACTTTGTGAGCAGCTCTTCTCTTTGTAGCTCTGCAGAAATACTCAGCCCTTTGTTCTCTCTTGTATCTAATGAGGAAACTAATGAAACACCGATAAAAGACAAATGTGCGGGAATAAAAAGAGGAGCACACTGCACCTCAGAAGGAGGAAAAATCAATGTGACGAGCAGACGGCAGTTAACAGTTTGGAAATGAAAAGCTGCAGCAACCTGAAGGACTGAGTTCACAGTTTTAAGAGGCTCAAATTGTTTTCCAAACGGTTTGTTACAGCCTCTGTGAAATTGCTCAAAGTGATATCGGTCAGCAGCATCAGAGCAGGAAAACACAGTCTTCCGCTCCTGTCGGGTTTTTGGTCCCAAGGAAAATTTAGTCTTTGAGGTTTAAAGTCTAATCTGAGAACTGGCGACCCCTCAGCCATCTGAAATAAACGTCCCTCTCTTCCTCTTCCTCTCCTTCTTTCTCTCACTCTCAGACTGACATTTGAAAACCATTAACCTCCGTTTTGTGATGCGCCAGCGGCATCGCAGAGCAAATCAAATCCTGGATGCATTACAGCTTTAAAACGAGGTTTGACTGCAACACACGACTCCTTGCTCTTCAATTAAGCCTGATGGCCGCCGCCATCACAAAACACTCTCACAGACAGATGAGAGCTGGGGAACACGGCCAAGTGTGTCGCTCAGTTTGACAAAAGGTGGATATGATGAGGCAGATTTTTGTTTCACCACAAATCTTTAGATAATGAGCTGGATGGATTTAATCAGTCAACAACTTCATATTCCCAATGTTCTCTGTCAATACTCCCTTCAGTCGCTTTGAGGTTTGGTCAAATATATTTTCTTCACTTTATGACGACTTCATCTTTAAATAATGACTGAAATATTTTAACCCAAGATGACATTTTTTTCACAGCTGCCAAAACACATAAACATCATATCTAGGATAACTACAATTACAGCGTACCAGCATCCAGGCCTGTGAACACATGGATGCTTCACACACATCTTCCCCCGCAGCACAGACGATCTATACAATCAGCACAGTTTCAAGGACGGCAACCGAAAATTAGAGTCACCAATTCAGTATCTGACCAAATGTCTCCCCTTCTGTTCCTCAGATATGATGCTGTAATGACCAGTAAAGTTGGTTTTTTGCAGAATATGATGATGTCACAGTGAAGCTGAACTTTGACGTTTTGGATATAAAATGGCATCATGTCATTATTTCATCCCGTTAGATATTCGTGTGAGTTTTTGTCATGAAAGTACATTTTGTGAGGTTACAATGACCTTGACCTTTGACCTTCAACCACCAAATTCTAATCAGTTCACACTTGAGTCCAAGCTGATATTTGTGCCGAATAGGCCTGTCACGATATGCGATAAGTCGGTTAATTGCACAGTAAATTTAAAGGGAGATGGTAACTTTTCCGGCCGCGATTAATTGCCATATTCACGTGTGTTTGTTTTCCTCGTCTCTCTCCACCAAAGAGACTGAACGACAAGAGCGTTCACTGCCGTGCATCGTCTGGCAGCCAGGTGAGTTGGTTCATTAGCATAATAAACGGAGGGAAAGCTCTTGTCATCAAGTGTCTTTGTCTCTGTGGGGGAGGCGGGGCTATGAGCGACACACACACAGTGTGATCTTCACGAGGGGGAGACGAGGCGGGGCTAAAACCATCTCAACAAAAAGAGCGAATACGACCAACTTAACTGCACACCTGAGAGTGAGAGACTGACAGACTATTTTTTTGTATTTATTTTGATATATTTACCTGTTATTTCGGATATTTAAATTTTCTTTTTTTGCATTCCTAAATATTCTTGTTACATAAATGTTTATTTCTACGTGCATCATTATGACTTTATTATCATTAAATAAGTTTAAAAAATGGTCTAAAACAGCAAAATTACAACAATAATAAAAATGGTCTTAAAAGCACAATATTACGCAATATTATCGCTTATCGCAATAATTTCTGACACAACTTATCACCTAGAAAAACTTGTTATCGTGACAGGCCTAGTGCCGAATTTGAAGAAATTTTGTCAAGCGTTTGTGGAGCTATATTGTTCACAAGTTTGAGACGGATGCAAGTTCACAGTGACCTTGACGGCAGCCCTGTTACTTGAATAAGTAAACACTGAGCAACGGGACCAGACTGGCCGACCCGTATGCTCTCACTCAGTGGATGGATGATGTCACAGGAAGCCAATCTTACAAAGGAGGACCACACTTGTTTGTTTTGCTATGGAAGCTAACGTTAGCTAATGTGCTAAAAAGTTAGTGCTGCAGAGAAATCCAATATTCCTCTTAATCCCTCCCCAGTTTCTGATGAGGTGGACATGATAACCCTTAATACACATAACGTTATTCATCCCTACAACAGGAAATACTTTTTCCCTAACCTGATATGAAGTGTGCGCTGCACATGTGAGCATTTTTGATGATGGCCTCCGTCCAGTCCTTTGGTCTTATCACATTTAACCATAGTTGTCTTTGTTTTTGTTGACGGGCAGTGGCAGCTGGTTTTGAGCCATGACTCCTTCTATTCTGGCTCCAATAACACAACAAGACAAACACATGTTAAGACATTTTAAGAAATATCAATGTGGACGTGGCCTCGGACCAGACAAGTTCCAATAATCTTTTGCAGTTCAGTCTCCAGAGTCTTATTCACTGAGCTGTCATCACGTCTGTTTGGTTTTAAAAACATTGAGCGTCTGTATGTCCGGTGACTTCAGGGTTTGTTTGTGATCACACAGTGTTCATGTTCTCACTTCATGTTCCCTCTCTTCCTCCCTGCCTCGCCTACCCTGTCTGCTCTTTTTTTAATCTCACCACACACTGCACATAATAATAATAAAACAAATTCATGAGGAAATTAAAAATAAGTGTCTCTCCTTCAAAGTCTGTTCATTCCAGGATGTTTTCATCACCTCTCTGTCGTCTCGTCTGCTGATTTTCTGTTCATCTGATGATTCTGTAATTGCAGGTCAAACTTGCAGCTGATCCTGCTGCTAAAATAAATAAATAAATAAAGATTTCACAAATGGACAAAACACTTTTAAATTCACACGTGACATGCCTCACTCTGTATCATCTGTCTCTGCTTCTTTGCTCTGTCAGTATTTCCAGTCATGTTTCAGCTGCTGCTTGACTTAAAGCTCTCAGCAGGTGTGTGCAACAATTATCCTGTATAAACTGTCGTCTATGTGGAGGTTACGACACTGTAGTGGCTGCTGTGGACCAATCTGCACCTCGCTGTCTCCTTAAATGACATTTATATAGTACTCAGTTGTTCATTCCTCATATGTTGTGCTGCCAAGCATCATCGCTGGCTGGAGGTGGTCGGGGCGGATGGTGGGCGGCAAAGCACAGGGCCGTGACCCCAGACCCACCACAGTCTGACTCATGACTCCAGTTAATGTTGATAAAAACATGTCTGAAGTCCCTGCGGATCTTTTCTGTATTAAATCAGACTATGATCTGTCTCTAAGCTGAACTGGAGGGTTTCAAACTAAAACAGTGTGACTGAATGATGTGGGAAAATAATGTTATCGCGATTTTTTAACACCAATATTGCGATTTTTCTTTAAAGTTTCTTAACTTCCATATTATCCACAAGTAATACACTATTCTATAATATAACCAACACAGCACTGGATGCACTCAACATATTAACGGCTCTTTCATGGAGGCCAGGCCTGTGTGTTGTGATGAAATGAGATTATTCGATGTCTGAATTGATATGAATTACACATCTTTATTTAGCCATCAAATGAAAAACCTTCAATCACAATAAATTTTAAGTTTTAACTCAGAGCCTTGTCAACATGTTCTATAACCATCATAACATAAAATCTGACAAAGGAAAAAGCACTGCACAACAACCGGTCTGGTCTCTAATGTTTCATAATCTGAACATTATGAAAAATAAATATGAATTTTACTGATCTTCAGTCAGTCACAAGAACAAATCACACAAACTGTTCTCACAGGTTTACATATGCTGCCCAAATCTAAAGACTCCCAACCATGTTTCTCTTATTGTCCAAACCTAACCTCTATAACTTTATGGTAATTATGTAACTGGACTCTAAGACGTGACACCATTTGTGGGGCACAAATTCATAGGCTATCATACAAACCGTTCTATGACAATTCGTTGATCAACAAACGTTTCTGCTTCGGCCTCCAGACTGTGACAGGAAGTACACAGACTCTCTGCTCCGATCTCCAACACCTGAATACCTGTTCACCTGTCTGCTTCCAGCATATCCTCTGTAACAGCAGCACGGCTCATTTGGTTGTTACTGCTAGTAACGCCATCCCAACCCGGCACATGCAGCAACGCATTTTGCCACCAGGACGGCTACAAGCTGTAATTGCTGAATGAGTGGCCCCGTCAGTGAACTCATGTTAGCTTCCTCCCGACCTGAGTGGTGCCCAGTGCAGAGCGGCAACAAACCAGTGGAGACCAGAGGCTGGGCATGATTCTACATGTCAATGCAGCTAGCTGGGTCAGTACAGTATAGTACTGAGATATTTTTGTGTGGTAATATCGTTTAGTCACACAGTGCCAAATATAGATTTTTTTTTACTATATAAATAATTAATATTACTATATAATGACGAAAACTCTGTGTGTGTGTGTGTGTGTGTGTCTGTTCCACGTTTTTCTCCTCACTGACTTGGTCAATCCATGTGAAATGTGGCACAGTGGTAGAGGGTCATGGAGGATGCCAATGAAGCAATATTACATCAATTGGCCAAAGGGGGGCGCTATAGCAACCCATTGAAATGTCAAACTTTGAATGGGCATATCTCATGCCCCGTATGTCGTAGAGACATGAAGCTTTGCACAGAGATGTCTCTCCTCATGAGGAACACATTTGCCTCAAGAACCCAGAACTTCCGCTTATATAGATTTTCCATTTCCATTTTGAATGTTTTGAAAAACACTTCAAATGGATCTCTTCCTAGGAAGTTTGAGCGATCTGCATGAAACTGGGTGAACATAATCTAGGGACCAATATCTAAAGTTCCCTCTTGGCAAAAGTTGGAAAACTTACTAAAACTGAGCTTCTATAAGGCAATGAATATTGCGGAGGGCGTGGCTCATCACATAAAGGTGTATAACATCTCAAGGGTTTCACCCATCACCACGCAACTTTGTAGGCATATGACCACACATAATCTGAGGGGACTCCTCCATTATTGACCCCATCAAACAAAATGGGGGCGCTAGAGAGCTCATTTCTTATCTAGGCCTAACCGCCATATGGATTTTTACTAAACTTGGTAGATATGTAGAACAGGACGCCTCAAGGTGACTGGAGAAATTAACTCTAATTGGCAACTGGGTGGCGCTATAACAACAGAAAAATGCTTCAAAATGGCTAAAATGCGACCGATGGCTGTGGCTCCCCCTGTGGACCAATGTTGGTGTTTCTAATGTTTGGTATGACTAAGTCATGGTATGGTCTGCTGAACATAATCACGGAAACTGTCAGTGTATCATTCTGTCAGTCAGTCATTCTGTCTGTCCCATGTTTTTCTGCTCACTGACGTGGTCAATCTATGTGAAACTGCACATAGACATTGAGGACTGGCAGGTAGAAGGTGACACAGCTACCAGTGGCTGTGGACTAGTTAATATTACAAATACAAATTAAACTCTAGGTAGCCTACTAGAATAATATAATACATTTAATTTTCAGTCCACTAGATATATTTTGCTGCTGCAAAAATAAACTGCAAACCTTATCTTAATAATTGTCTAAAACAGACGTTAACAACGTTTCCTCTTGGGGACATAATTTTAAAAAAGTAATTAATTACAATATATCGAAATATGTTTTATTGCAATACTGAGCATATTGCAGCATATTTAAAATTGTAATGATATGTTATCATGACTTAAGAATTGCGATAACATCACATTGTTGGTTCCCACCTCTCAGGCTGAGTCAAAGGAGCACCAGAATAAAAGGAAAGGCCTCTTGGATTTCATTCTTTTTTTTCTTAACTGGTTAGTTACTGGTTAATGGGTGTTAATGGGTGTTCTTCTGGTCTTTATGAATAATTTGGATTTCTGTTTGACGGTGTGGTTTGGAAAGAGGCAGAAAAAGGAAGGATCGAGCTGAGTCTAGTTACCCAGCAGAGCCAAATAATATTTGTTCAACACAAAAGCACTCGTAAAATCATGAGTTTATGCTAAGCTAAGCTAACAGACTGCTGGCTTTGTATTTACTGTACAGACATGAGAGTGGTGTTAATCTTTTCACCAGAGTGAGTCGGTGTATATTCCCTGAAACGCATCTTTCCTTTAAAGCAAACAACATAAAGCTGCTACATTACAGTTTATTATTTTACATGTGTGTTTACAGTAATTATTGATAATTGACTTTATCTCTGGCAGCCAGTGAGACAGACAGGCAGTCAGTCAGACAGACAGACAGACGGAGCATCTTGAAGTCAGACAGTATGTGGAGCTCAGCTAAGAGTCGAGCCAATCACCATCTGATTAGCGCTCATCAGACTCCGGTCTCCTGCAGGGAGGAGGAGGAGGAGGGAGGAGATGAGAGGGGGTGAAATGGTGGTCTCATCGTCTTCTCCTCTCCGTCTTTCCAATTAGTATTCTGCTTAATTAACATGCAACCGGCGTCTTCCCCTCATATCCCTCCGCCGTCACGAGGAGGGGGCTCCAGTTATCCCTCCGCCTCCTGAACCGTAGTCCCCGAGCGGCAGGGAGGACGCCTCAGAATGAAAACCACAAGAACAAAAAGATACTCTTTCGTGTCTCTCTTTGTCTTCGCCTCTCTTTCACCTTGTCTGTCGAAAATGGTCCTTCTTCATCCCTCGGTCTCTTTCAGCCTCTGCCTTTACATTCCTCTCCATCTCTCCGTCCCTCCAGTGGTTTAAAAATATAGACAAAACCTCTGTTACCATTCTGTCCATCTCCTCACTTCTCTCCCTCTCCTCCTCATCTATCCGTCCGTCCTGTCAGACCGAGCACTGAATCCATTTTCTCGCTCCTTTATCCGCTTCTGTCCCTCCATCTTTGTCCTTGTTCCTCAGACTCTCCCTGTGTGCACTAAATGAATCACTGTATATGTGATGTTAGTATTTGATAGTATATCACAGAGTGTGTCTATATATCTACTAATGGCAGTGTGTATGCAGAGCTCCAGATTTATCATCCTATTATTTCTGTATGTTGTTGCTCTGCTTCGCTTCACTGATGCTGCTGCAGTTTGTTTACTCTCACAAACCTGGAAACACGACGCTTTGATGTTTTCTCTTTGCATTTATTTCCTCCACTGAGGCGTTTGGTCCTGCTCGTTCGTTTGTCTGTTTGTTTCTCAGAAGGAAATCTCAGAAATATCTGATCAGATCTGAGTCAGATTTGGTGGAAAGTTCAGCCACGGGCCGCAGAATCAGTGAGGGATATTTCACAGGACTAAACCGGGGACGTTACCGAACATTTTCACTATTTGCTCCTGAGCTACTGCTCTTAAATCTGATCTGGCACTTGACTTAATATAAATCAGTAGTATGAATCATTCTGAAATGATAAATAGATTGATTTATAGGGAGTGATTAATGTGTGTTTGAGGGATATGAACCTTCCTGCGACTGCTGAAAAGGCTTTAATGTATCATCTGCATAGAACGGTACATTATGAGTTTTTGTAACGCCAACAGTTTCCAATTTCCTTCACTACATCTACATTTACAAATATTCAAAGTCAGGATTAGTGGCACCAGATGCTGAAAGGGAAGATCGGCTGTAATTTAAAAGGTATTCTGTATCTTAAGAGTGGCAGAAAGTAAAATGTTCTTGTAGCCATTTATATCTACATGGAGACTTTGCGCCACCAGAGTTTGCAGCCCCTCCGTCACAAGCAATACTTTCTTTACATGAAACTGTTTTATTCAGTGTTTTGGCCAGCTGAAATCATTTGGTCTGTTTGTTTTGGAGAAAAAGAGACATCTGTGAATAATTCAGCTTCCGTTAAATCTCCTGAATGTCTGGATCTTTAGTTATAAGAGAAAGCACTCAGCGTAATCGATGTCATTGATTATGAAAAAGATTTGCAAAATGTGTGTCTAAATCATTTTCCAACATTCAATTGATTTTAAAAGGCCATGGAAAATGACTTTTTGTCTCCTCCCACAAAGATGTTTGTTTAGATAGTTCAGTGTCCTGTGCTGCAAACCTTTAAACCTCTGTAGCTTCAGTGCTATGTGCAAATAGTTAACGTACAGCCCTGCTGTTTATCTTAATAACATATCTAAGTAACATGTCGTGCTGCTGTATCTTTTCAAATAGAGAAATAGATCCCTGTCGTCGCTTTTTATTTCATAGTCTGTTTTTGAATTTTAGTCCATATCAGCCAGCCTTACCGTTAAACCACGATATTTTCTGAGATGTTTTATCGTATTGCGAACATCTCGTACCAGCCCTGGGAAGCACACTGCAGATTGTATTTATTCGGCAGAAGAGTCAGCACTGCAACAAACACCCTGAAGAGCCTGAAGACAAAAGTCTAGCGTCTTTGTGGCACCTTCTGACTGAGGCTTTAGGGTTTGTTGAGGTCGGCTACGCCCAACTCGTTGCGATCCACCACTCTGATCTCACACCACTGATCCTCTCCAGCTTCATTTATCTGCGATACACCTTCCACTTTTTGGTGATCCATTTCATCTGAAGGATTTGTTTTAAGAGTCCAGTGTGTACGATTGTATTGGCAGAGATGGAATATAATAAGTATGTTTTCTTTAGTGTAAAATCACCTGAAAATAAGAATCGTTGTGTTTTTGTTAGTTAGAGTGAGACATTTATATCTACATCGGGAGCGAGTCGTTTGTTATGGAAATATATTTCGTTTTCTATGGTATACAGCACAAAAGCAGCAAATCCTCACATTTGAGAACCAGAGCATATTCTGCATTAATTTCCTGATTGACTAATTGCTCTCTGCTACCTTTATAATTAAAACTCAGAGAACTGTGCAGCCTTGATGGAGGTTTGTGCTCTAGTTTCTCATTTTAAATGCTTTTGTTTAAATATTGAAGCGTCATTTTAATCATAATCATGTTTGATTTGTTGTGTTTCTTACGTCTGTTTTTCTTCTCTTCACCAGTTTAAGGCTGTCAAGGTCTGCATGACTGTGTTTTATCCACTGTCAGGTTCTCCGGGTGCATCTATACAAACACAGTGTGCAGCAGGAGATATATTATTCACTGTCTACCTCTCCTCTCTCCATCTCTCTGGCCTGTTTAGGAGCACTCTTCGCCCAGAATATATTCCCCTGTGTTGTGTTTGTTTTTTCTTCTTCTTTCTCTTTTTATATTTGCCTGGGCGGAGTGAGTAGCTCCAGTTAATTAATACTGGGCCGAGATACAAACGCCTCTCCGCCAAACTCAACACTCCACTTCAGAGGCCCCACGGCTGGCACAGAGAGATGGGCACCGAGAGATGGGATTATTCATTAGCAGCCCGCAGTAAGGTATTACACCTCCGCTGAGAGGCCGCGGTGCTGAGCGCTGTCCTCGTTAACGGCCTATCAAAGTGCGATGGCATCGAAATCGGCGGGTGACTCATCAGGCCGTCTGATCCGCCGCCCGGTACTCCCCTGGTATCATTTTGTAGTGTTGGACGGGATTCTGGTTCTACTCTGCTTCATGTTTTGGACTTCGCTATTCAGCTCAACGCCAAAACTGCTCTTATGAGTATATCCAGCGATGTTTAAAAAGAATCCACTTTGGTTATTTTAGTTTGGAAAAGTGTTCAGCAGCATCTATTTGTTCTTGCAGCATATGCTTCTCAAACCCACACTAGTTGTAATGACACCCAATTCTATTTGGACAAACAGGGTTCATCTGTGATGGTTTCAGGAGCAAACTATGTTGAAATATGAAGCGTTTTAAATCCACATTCTCTCTACAAAGAGGTCATATTGAAGGGTGATGTTCAGGCATATGCAACATGATGTAAATCTGTCTTTGCTAAATTGTTAAGGAAACAAGTCCTCCAATAACATCTAGGAAATGACGCCCCAATCGTTGGCGCTATTTGTTAGTCAAAGGGACACTTTGCTGATTTTCAAACAGCTTTCCTAACAATGTGGGAACCATTGAGCAGTACAGGAGGAGGTGCACATTAATGTAAGCATCCGCACAGCTACAGATATTGAAACATTTGCTTTCAGTCAGTCTAACATTACAGGCAGAATGTGGAACCGTGATGAGAGTGTGTTTACAATTATTTAGTCAAAATAAACCAAATGAACACCTGCATTTTCACTGACATTTTGGACTCTATTCTTACATTAGATTTTTCTGGTGAGTGCTTGACAATAACGTAATGCAAGTACTTGTATTTGGAAATAACTTGAAGTGCCCATTCCTGGTTATCACATGAGCAAAATTCCATATTTAGCTCACTCTATAACAACTGCACCAACTCTATCCACTGATTCAAACTTTGAGATGCAGATAAAAGCTCAGGAAATATAGTAGTTAAGATAATTTTGTCACAAAGCCAGTGATGTTGTTTTTCTGGTCAGTTAGTTAATTTTGGAAACACAGAAAGTCCAGTAAACCTGAAAAGCCACCTCTAAGTAGGTAGAAATATTTACTCAGCTTTGTGTCCAGACGAACTGTTTCCCTGGAGCTGTCACAAATTTGGATGCTGTCCTTCTGCAAAATGAAAAATCTCCAATTACAGCCTCCCTTGTTGGATTCATCCTGCAAACAACGCCGTCTTTAGTTTTAATGAGGAGGACCAAAACAAACCATTTGCTGGAAACTTGCACCTGAATTTTCACACCTCGCTTCCACTCAGCCAGCGCTCAGTAAAAATAGTTTGTGATCGTCGGCTCTGTCTGTCTGTTTAGAGTTAGAGACTCAATGACAAACCGCTAATCCTCAAATGTGAAAACAACAGAAACTGTGCAGTGAGAGGTAAGTCTGAGTTCTTCCACACATCAAGGCTTTTGTCAAATTGAGTCAAGCATGGGGATCAGAAAAGCTGCTGATGTGTCTCCACCATCTTGGCTTTCACTGAGGCACGACTAAAGTCTTTTGTTTACTCGTTTGACACATAAGACTCTCCGTGTCTTCACCAGCACAGACTGGAAACACTCAGACTTTCATGTTCGCTTACGTTCCTCTACAAGACTTTCACTTTAGTCACATCTCTGCTGAATTCAACACACACACACACACACCGGAAATCATACCACGTTATTGTGCCCCACATTGTTCAGCTCAGGACTTTCACACAAATATGAAGGTGAAAATTTTGACACAATGTCACTGCTTTTGACTATTAAATGAGAATAATAGTGTTTTTGCACATTTTAGTCCAATGGCCACACATTAGTTTGGTCCACTGACTTTTATATCTTTATTCATGTGGCAAAGGAACAGTGTGTAACATCTGAGGAGATTTAGTGGCGTGTAGCCATTAGGACAGCAAATAACATCCAGCTGAAACTTCTCCTGGCTATAATTGCTTCAGTGTTCATTGTTCAGGAGGTTTTTAACGTGAGCCGAATTATCCACAGAGGTCTCTTCTTCTCCAAATCAAACGGACCAGAAGTCTCATTCATTAAACAATGTACATATGGAAAACAAATTTCTACAATCGGGCTTCCAGCTCACCATCTGCATCACCAATTTCCCACCTCCAAAAAAGGTCTATACGCATCGATCAAAGTTTCTTCCATCAAGTCTCTTTTTATAGATCACAACGTTTGCATGGGAAGTGGCGTACGCCTCTTTCTTACCTGTACGCAACGTTTATAAATGAGACCCCAGGTGATTTAAACACTGAATAAATCATTTTCACATCACAAATCAGTGTTTCTACCCTGCACCTGCTCAAGTGTGTTCACCTATTTTCTCTCATAACTTAAAATCCAGACATCCAGGAGGTTTTAACCAGGAGCTGAATTATCTACAGAGGTCGCTTCATCTGCAAAACAAACAAACCAGGTGATTTAAACTGGTAAAAACACTGAATAAAGCATTTTCACTATAGAAAAATAAGTGTTTTTCCAACAATGTCTGGCACATCATGACAGGCTGCTAGATTAGCACCTGCTACGATACAACAATGTGCACGATATCCTATGAAAAATGCATGCACAACAGTTCGTTTGATATCCTGAGAATCTGCACCCCCTGCACGATGTTAGGTCCTTAACATACAGTTACATGATTAATGTAAAGTTACGGAGGTTCGGTTTAGGCAATAAAAGTTACTTTGGTTAAGTTTAGGGAAAGAAACATGGTGAGGATTTACTTTAAAATAACTCAAATTTCACACAGATCCGAACATGCGACCTGGGCGAAATTGCGTTGTTTTTTTTTTTTTTTTGGTGACCCATCTTCCACCCAAATTTGCGTCCATACAAGCGCTCGGGACTGCTTCCTTGTTTACTGCCGTCATTGCATTGGTCATGTGATCAAGAGCTCAACAGCAACACATCTTTCAAGAACCAACAGATCTGTAACTATGGATGATCCATAAAAATAGTTCCTGTAATGTACTGTAGTTTTTTAGTACTTGTAGGAACAGATATTCCATTTGCTTCCATTGTATTCGATGTAGACAGAACTCTTTAAAGTTTCTGTACGTAAGTGTTTAGCAGTGAGAGATCACTGTTTACTGTTCAGAAACACTCCTTACCCTCCTCAGTCTCGTGCCACACGATGCCCTCCAGGTTGACGCTGGTCCCGGGCTGGCAGGGTCCCAGACAGGCCGAGTCGCCCTCCAGTGCTCCTGAGACGCCTCCATCCTGGGTGTTGGTGCCTATAGACCTCGTCCTCACCGCCAGCTGCTTCGGGTTGGAGGTGGGCAGGGCCGGAGGAGAGAAGGAAGGGGCCGAGGGCAGGGAGGATCCGGGGGCCCCGGGGTGGCCTGGAGCAGGGGGAGCTGGCACCGTGAACATGGGGTCCACCTGGAGGGAAAAGGGAGGGATTCATATATGTTTTATAACCACAGTTTACTTCAGTCCTATTTTTGAAGTAAATACATTTCTCAGTTCTACTCAGGTTTCATGTTTTATCCGTCACACACTCAACATGTCTCTACACTGTGCAGTGAAATTCTTCGTTGCCCCTCTCCCTCCCCAAAAATACAATATCTACAACAAAGAATATAAATGCAATAAAGATAAGATAATAATGAAAATAAGATATTAACAAAGGTAAGTGAACAGAAACAAGGATAACATACAAACAAAGAAGACAATATCAACACAGATAAGGTACTAATGAAGATTAGCGAAAGGCAGCGAAGATAACGTGGTAACATAGAAGAAAAGATAATTAAGGTAAGATAATGTAAAGGAAGGTAAGGTATTCATAAATAATGTAAAATGAATGATGGTAGACGAGGTGATAACAAAGACAAGCTAACATTAATGAATATTTGATCATATCAAGGAAGATAAGGAAATATTTAGGAATATAGGACAATGAGATGATAATGAAGGTATTACAGATGGAATATCAAGGAAGGAAAGGTATTAACAACAAAGATAAGCTTAATAACAACTAAGATAAGGTACAAAAGCAAATGCAAATAAAAGATAATAAAACAAAGTTACCATAATAACAAAGATGCTGGCATAATAAAGAAGATAATCTTATATCAGCAAAGATGGGATGATGAAGATAGAATAACACCGAATATACAAAAACAATGAAGCTCAACAAAGCTCAGATAATAACGAAGATAATGTCAACACAGTCAACCAACATAAGATGATACTGATTATAATATCAACAAAGATAAGACTAGTCCATAGCCACTGGTAGCTTTGTCACCTTCTACCTGCCAGTCCTCAAGGCCTATGTGCAGTTTCACATAGATTGACCACGTCAGTGAGCAGAAAAACGTGGGACAGACAGAATGACTGACTGACAGAATGACACACTGACAGTTTCCGTGATTATGTACAGCAGACCATACCATGACTTAGTCATACCAAACATTAGAAAACACCAACATTGGTCCACAGGGGGAGCCACAGCCATCGGTCGCATTTTAGCCATTTTGAAACATTTTCTGTTGTTATAGCGCCACCCAGTTGCCAATTAGAGTTAAATTTCTCCAGTCACCTTGAGGCGTCCTGTTCTACATATCTACCAAGTTTAGTAAAAATCCATATGGCGGTTAGGCCTAGATAAGAAATGAGCTCTCTAGCGCCCCCATTTTGTTTGATGGGGTCAATAATGGAGGGGTCCCCTCAGATTATGTGTGGTCATATGCCTACAAAGTTGCGTGGTGATGGGTGAAACCCTTGAGATGTTATACACCTTTATGTGATGAGCCACGCCCTCCGCAATATTCATTGCCTTATAGAAGCTCAGTTTTAGGAAGTTTTCCAACTTTTGCCAAGAGGGAACTTTAGATATTGGTCCCTAGATTATGTTCACCCAGTTTCATGCAGATCGCTCAAACTTCCTAGGAAGAGATCCATTTGAAGGGTTTTTCAAAAACATCGGAAAATCTCTATAAGCGGAAGTTATGGGTTCTTGAGGCAAATGTGTTCCTCATGAGGAGAGACATCTCTGTGCAAAGTTTCATGTCTCTACGACATACGGGGCATGAGATATGCCCATTCAAAGCTTGGCATTTCAATGGGTTGCTATAGCGCCCCCCTTTGGCCAATTGATGTAATATTGCATTCACACACAGACAGAGTTTTCATCATAGCAAGATATACTGAGATAAAACCAAGAAAATATCAGCAAAGACAAGATTATAACAATGACAATATCAACAAAAGATAAGATAATAATGAAGATAAAACAACAGACAGGGTAATAACAAAGAAGATAGGATGATATCATCAGCATAATAACAATAAAGATTTGATAATAACAAAGAAGATTAAAGAACAACAAAGACAATAAGCTACATGTCATTAAATTTAATGGAAATTTACACCCACGGCTGTTCTGAATATTTATCCAGGGAAAAAAAACATGGAGTAAGTGACAGAGAGTCAAAAATACCAGTAAAAGATTATTAATGTCATTGCAATATTACTGACGTGGATCCATCTGACATCTGATTATTTGAATGTTGAAACTCCACTGTATAATGGAAGGACATTTTAGAAGAGGAGACATTTTCTCCAAATGTCACACCATTCATTATTCTATCCGCAGTCTGCAGTTACCATCTTCCTAATATTGAGTGGCAGCTAATCATCTCTCAACTATATCCAGACTTAGAAAATCTTTTTTTTTCACCCCGTCTATTTCCATTTATCTGCATCTACATGACTGGCGCAGTCTGTGAGAGGCAAAGATCTCACCCCGGCTGGGACGAATGTTTCCAACCAACACATACATACAGGGGCTGCACATTATAATTAGCTGCCACTTGTGCACAGAACTTGGCAGAAATCTGCAACAGTATAATAAGGCAACATTACTGGAGCTCAGCCAGTGTGACTATAACACAGAAATGGTTTCTGTGCTGACACGGGAAATGAGATTTGTATGCTGTTTAAGTTGTCTGTGAGGATCAGCTTCTCCAAAATGGGGATCAGCAATATGCAGATTATTCATTGATTTGTGTGGTCCGGAGCTTTAACAAGACATTCAAGAGAAACCTGGATGTTACTCTCATATTTTGTCCTTTGTGTCAGTTAATCATTGAACATTTGACTCACCACACTCACACAGAGAGGAGCCTCCTGCAGCTTTCCAGAAAACCTTAATGTAACAGAAGTCATCTGAACAGTTCACTGAACGTCCAGGATTAGAAAAACACAAAGAGCCAAGTGTTCAAGATTATTTCTGTTGCAGTGAAGATTTTGAAAAAGCTGCAGGAAGTTCACGCCCTTCTTGTTGGAGTCTGCATCAGTCAAATATGCCAGTACCAAGTATTAGAGTATTTCCTTTTAAAGTGAGCTTTTATAACTTCAACTGAACACTGACCTCTGTGGCAACAAGTTACATGAACAGAAAAATGGATGAATGTAAAACTCAGCTTCTTTTCAACTCTCTATTTCATTTTCCACTGCAGACTGTATGAAACTGCTCACATCATCTTCAACACGACAATCACTGAACCCAAACAGAGGAATGTCTGCACTTTGTCAGCTCTACAGTGTAGTGTACACACTGTGAGACATGAGCCCAATCAGTCTTTTTTCAGCATTGGCAGTATAAAAACAAAATCGGGGAGTGCAGCAAAATGCCGCCTACCTACTTTTGTTTATACAGAATGTGCCTTTTTCGAGCAATGGGCAGAATTCCTTGTCTCCCCAGTTGCTCATCTTTACAGTGTCTGTCAGGTTTGTGTTTCCCTCTTGCTACTAGCTGCTCGCTAATTCCTGCTATCAGCTGTTTCCTGTTTATCCACCGCCAGTGGCTCGCACGCAATATAATACAAGAATATTCACCAGATGACTTAAAGTAAGAAAATTAAAAAACAGTGGCTTTTACTCACCACAACTGCAGAGGCTCCCAGCTTCACTTGCAACAGACTACATTATAGGTGGTCCGTTATTTATTTATCCCTCTGTGTCTTTATATATTTACTTTTTTTACTACTTACTCCCGTTGCCTTGATAAAGTTAATGCATGGCGCCGTCATTTCAAACTCAACACTTCCTGAATCTGTTTCAAATTAAAAGCCCCTTATAACCTCGGCTGAGAGAATCCCTCCATTTTCTAAATAGGCTTTTATTGTTAGGAACTTGTTGCGGAGAAATCAGTGATTTTCATGTTTGCATACGGTGCTTCAAATGTAGCTCCTGCCATCTGCTGACACTTTTTACGTTACTACAACATGTCGGCTGACACATGAACACACACAGTGACTCAAATAATAGTAAAAGTAATAAAAAGGCATAAAAGTATCGAAGGCATTTCCGATACTGGTATTCGTATTGGTACAACTCTATTTTGCTCCACATTAAAGCCTCCATTTCAGTGGCCCTGTGTCCCACATTTTGTTGAGTGACTTACCAACAAATGTTCCAAGTTCTTCATCAAGTGTTGATGATTAATCAGTTGTGTGAGGTTATTTTTTGTTCAACTGGTTGTCTTTGTACCAGGGATGCACGGCATTCATTCATTGCTCATTTTTAGAGGCAATACTGGCCGATACCAATAACATGCTGATATCATCGTGCCTCCCTCCTTTCTGCATCTTACTAGAGACATGTCACTGTGTTTAAGCTCTAACTGAGTCTTTCCATGTGTGTAGTTTGGCATTAGGGCTGACAGGGTTAGCAGGGCCAGTCACGCCTTCTTCTAATACACCTGAAGATAATTACATCAGATCCAAAATGAGCTCTGTGGAGACCTCTAACTGACGGTTCAGACGCCGTGCACAAACTCACTGCAGACGTGTGAAAGGACCAGAGTCATATATTTCTGCTCTGCGCCGAGTCTCCAGCAGCGTTTCATAAAACCAAGAACACCGTTTTTCACTTCTCAAAGCCTGTGAGTGATCTTAACCACTGTCATCACCATGGTTACACGTAATGAAATACTAAGTCACCGGTGCCTATAAGAGCCTCACTCTTATCTCCGCCACTTATTATGGTCCCAATTACAACAGCTCTGGGATATAATTCTGCTGAGAGAGCAGCAGCAATCAGCGATGAAGGATTTTTCTTGCCATTATGACTCAATAAAGATTACAGACTTGACAGATATCTCACTGCACGATATTCTTGAGTGATTTCCCAGTAAAAAAAATGTTCTCTGTCTGTAAATACTTGAGAAAACAGCAGAGCTTTGTCAAGTCCAACACTGAGCTCTTCTGTGGCGTTTGGTCTCCCAGATAAAGGAGTTGTTCTGTTGTGTTATTATGAAGATCAATCAGTTACTCATAAAAGGTCGCTCTCAAATCTGACAAGAAAACATTTTTTTTCTCACTTCTTCAGAGAGAAAATAAAAACACTCAGTGTTGCTCTGTGCTTTTCTTTAAAATCCCTCTGCTGTGTTTCTTCTACAGCAGCTTAAGCTGCAGAGGTTACTGCCAAGGTTACAGAGCAGCGCCGGCGCTGTGGACTGGATATCAGCACATATTCAATATTAAAGGACTCGGATCAGATCAGGACATCTTTAATCAAACGTGATGCTTTAAGCAATGTTAGAAGGAAAATGTGTCCAGGATTACCTCACTGATCTGAGCGGCTGATTGCTGAAATGTTAAAGGCTAACTCTGCAGTATTTCAACATTTATTTCATTTTCATAAACCTGCTGTATAATGTGACATAAAACAACATGTTTTTAATAATCCTCTCTGTGTCTCTGGGGGCTGCTTCAAAACCTGCTGTTCCTCTGTGAACCAGTGACGTCACTGGTGCTCGTAGGAACTAATAAATAATAAAGGTTTCCGAAGACGTGACGTGAAAAGCCCCTACTTCCGAAAAAAGTGCGATCATCGCCTCACATCGGACCTTGGACGTAAACAAACATGCATGCCTGCAAGAAAATTTTCGCTCTCGTGTTCAAGGAGAACGCAAAAATCAGACACCAGCTGCTTATCGTGGTGGAAGAACGTGGATTTATCAGGTGATGTTTGTATTTATTGGCTACAGTGGTGCCGTCTGCAAATATTTTGAATAGCAGTGAATGCCGCGCTTGTATACGAGGTCACTGTTTGTAGACTGGTAATCTGACTCACTGGTAGCGAAGGGGGCCACCATTGCTGTAACGTCATGTCACGTCATCGGGCACAAAAAATTCCGCTCCGACCACGTGTTCAAAGCACTTTACCCCCGAGTTAATGGTCTGTACCTCAGAAGCTCCGGCCTTATGAACGCTGCTTTAAAGCTATTTCGGCTTGTAGTTCTGGTCTCGTTCTCTGGGTGTCCAGGGGACGTGCTCTGGATGCATCCAAAAACAAATCTTCCCTCTTGTCTCGCACTGCAAACTAGCTGCATGTTCACCAAAATGGAATCATTCATTATGCTGGTAATTGCACCTGCACTTTCTAGTCTTCCGACCACTAACACTACAAGTCACATTCACCCATTCACACACACATTCACACACTGGTGGCTGAGGCTACCATACATGGTGCCAGCTGCTACTCCGTTTTTAACACACTTTATCTTGTTCATCAAACTGCTGATTTACCGATTAGTGGATAAACCCGTCTACCTAAAGCGGTCGAGGCTGCGGCGGAGTCGCACAAGAAGGTACTGCCGATAGGGAACCTTCCAGAAGCTGAGCTGCTGAGAGCAAACAGTGGTTTATGGTTGGCCTCTGATGCTGAAAGAAACAGACTACAACTGGGACTACAGCTGGACTATTAGACGAGTATTTTGACGTTTCTTGTCATTTTATTCTGCTTCTGCCTTTGAAGAATGACTGAGAGGTGCTGCTCTCTCGTCAACTGAGAGACACTGGGGTATTACAGTGTGTAGAGACAGTGTTTCACATTTTAAATGAGCGGACTAACCAACCATTTATTTTGTTTCTTTCAAGGTTGAATGGAGTGCTTACATAGTTGGGCTAAATGTGACCGGTTGGTAAATCACTGGAGACCCTCTTCAGGGTCACGAAGATAAAACGGGAAAAGGAAACCAAGGCCAGCAGGGCTGAGAGGGCAGATGATCAGTGAGTATTTCTGTCAGCTGGGCCAATAAAGCCAACTTTTGACTGAGGCAGTGTTACACCAACACATCCTCACTCCGACCTCGTCACATATCAGCGTTAAGTCATGAACTTTCCACGTCCACATATGGCGTCCAAGGAACCCTGGGTGTGTTGGCTGTTGACGTTCTGGGACACCTTGTCAACTTCAGCCTGTTACAAGTTGGGTGAAAGTTGGTGGTTGTTGGACCCATCCACTTCATTGTTGTCCTGCCATGTTTCCCCCTGACACTGCTGACAACCGGCGACGTATCATGCTGATGTGGAAGGACAGCTTTTTTAGGCCGTGTCTGACACTGGAAGTCACGAACCAAGTGCCAGTTTTCGACGACTTCAGAGTGAGAGCGGATTGGATACACAACTTCCAGGCACTATACAAGAGGGCATGTTTGTTGTCAGTGACATTATAGTGTTACTAGTTTTACATCGTTTTTTCCCGATGTTCTAGTAAAACAGTGAAGTAAATTATTTAACACACCTGTACCATTTGTAAGCAGAGCTGCATTTGAGACGCCCGACTCCACGTGCTGGGCAGGAGTATTTGGGGGTTGAGTGTCTGGAGCTTGGGCGCAATGCATCCTGTTACATGTTGGCACTTAAATAAGAAGGAAAGCTCTTCAGTTCTCCTTCAGTACAGCTCACACTGAGGAGTTTATTGCTTTAAGTGACTACATTAACCATCAGCACTGATTGGATATCTGCCTAAAATGTGACATATCTCTCCTCTAGCGAACAAAAGGGTCTCTCGCTCTTTCAGGGAGGGTGAGATTGTTGTGATGGAGTTCATTGTGGGGGACAGATGATTTATATGAGGTGGTATTTCCCTGTGTCCCTATAAAGTTACATCTACAACATGTTTGTGACTTGCAAAACAATTACATTTTCCTCTTCTGGCTCCTGTGAGAAAGCTCACTAATACTTCAGGGTTTCTATTCTACGGCGTCCCGTGTTGACAGTTTCTGTACTCCAGGTATTATGATGAGCTTTGTTTCAGCTGCACTGCATTTATGTTGAAACCCTGATAAACAATGCAAATTTATCATGCAAAATAGCAATAAAACAAAAGACAGATGATCCTCTGCTTCCTGAAACTCTTCTTCCCTGCACACAGCTGCTGACAAAGACCACCCAGGACGACTTCTACCAAATCACAAAGCAAATTAACCATAAAAGAAGAATCCCGATCCCCGGTGGTTTCTGTTCCGCCGTTAACGCCTTTTCCTCCCTCAGACGCCCAGAATAACAACGCTCGCTCGCAAACCACACAGCAGCTATAGTCGCACGGAGAAACAACAATAAAAACAGAAGCCTGCTCCCTTGTGTGTTAAATGCTTCAAACAAATCATCATTTCTCACACTGTTTCTTAATTAAAAAATTCTACAATGCACACAGAAAAATCACAGCAACACGACGGAGAACTGCGGGCAGCTTTAGTGCTGAAGACACAGGCGTGTGAATGTTGTAGGAGACGTGTGACAATGTTAACATGCTGATGTTTATAATGCTCCAGAGAACAGTTTGACAGTTTGAAGGGAAACATGCTTATAGGTCTCTAACAGAGATGAGAGGATTAACACCACTCTCATGTTTATGGTGAATATGAAGCTTCAGCCAGCAGCTGCTTGGCTCGGCTCAAAGACTGGAATCAAGGGGAAAGAGCCTGGCTCTGTCCGAGGGTCTCTACTTTTTATCTCTTCAGTTTAATATGTAGAAAAGACAATTCAAAGTTTTAGAGGGAGTTATGTGTCAAACTGTATTTCTTTGCCAGGGCCAGCTGCTGCAGAACCAGGAAAAAGTCACACAGTTAATCTCATATCACTCCACAACTTGTAGTTTCTACACTTGTATTTAGGACACAAAATATTTGACCTGCTATCTTTATATGTATATAAATGATTAGACATAATTCCTACAGTTTATACATACATGTAAACACACATAGCCATAACAAACATCTGTTTATTTACGTGTCAATACATTGTTATTTACAGAAAAATAAAAGAAAAATTAAGTAGAGAGAGTAAACAGTAATCCCTGTAAACACCTGGTGAATGTCAAACCACCTTTTCAGTCCTGTACCTCTTGGATATCATGTCTTTATACCTTTATACCTTTATTTTGGTGTATGTTTGGTTAGAACATTACAACATTCAACACACTCACAAAGATATTTTACGGATGATTGTTTTTGACCATCACAGCGCAGCGAGCAATAACAAAACGTGTAGCTCAGCGTGTGACGTAAACAGTGACGTGGGAGGGAAGCCGCGGCTGCTCAGTCCTTCGGCGATTCTCTCGTAAGTCGGCCCGTCCTTCACCGTCCCCGTCATCTGACGGTTAATGGCCTCTTCGTTTGCGAGGACAAGGAGGGCGCGCAATTCCTTGTCTCCCCAGTTGCTCATCTTTACAGTGTCTGTCAGGTTGTGTTTCCCTCGCTATAATTCCTGCTATCAGCTGTTTCCTGTTTATCCACCGCCAGTGGCTTGCACGTGCGGCATCATCAACAGCTCCTCCTGTTGCAGAAGGCCGTCTCGGTCTGTTTAAACCAAAAGGGTTCCACCAATATATCTACCCTACGAGGCGGAAAATTGGGCACCTTGGATCAACTCGCCAATCCAGCTCTGTGTGTCTAAACGCTCGCAGCTTGCCGGCAAAATGGCCCAACATTCGCTGAAAATCTGGCAGTGTAAAGGAGCTACAGTCTTATTTATCTTATTTTATTGTTTATTGAGAAACAGCAGAAATTACAAACTGTGTCTGACACCAGAAGTCAATGATCAAGCGTTAGTATTGTCCGACTTCAGAAGAGGTTGCTGCATAAAGACTTTGACATGCTGCTAAACAGAATTAATATCTCTTTGTCTATCTATTGTTTTATTTATTGACATTATTTTGATTATAATTGATTTGAATCTCCTTCAGAATTGTGAAATGTTCTGCTGTTTGGCAAGTGATCAATGACAAAAATACCAGTTAAACCACAATTAACGATATGATTTCTTCACTGGTTACTCAGGAACAAAAACCCCGCCTTTAACTTGAAAGAAATAAATTGATTTGACTTTTTAAGCCTGATAATTATTGACATTGACTGATGTGATTTTTTTTTTATAATATCATTTTAAACCAGATCACCCAGCCCTGGTCTGGGCCAAATTTCATGGAAATCCATCAGATGGTTGTCCATACATTTACTTAAAACCACAAACATCAATCTCATTGAGGCGCGGAGGAAAAGTCAGGAGGGTTTATCATCTGGGGAACAGAAGGTCTCTACAAAATGTCAAGGAAATCCATCTGAGATATTTCACTCTGGAGCAAACAACAAACGAGCCAAAAAAGATCTATATTACACGATCCAGTTAAGTATCATGTTTATATGTAAGTTAAAATATTCACACAGATTTATTCTTAACCTCCAGGACAACACCTGTGCCTTCTGCACAGACACAAACGGTTTCTCCGACCCTGGAAGACGTTCTCTCCCCTGCAGTAACCAAATACTTGCCTGAACTTCTAACTGATCAGAAAAAGCTCATGAGAGTTATTTTGGCTTTTTTGTGGTTTAAGTATGAAGAGTTCATCTGTGAAATCCAATAGCTCATGTTTACAGTATCAGTGTCTTTCACGTCTCGTTCAGTGTTTTTCTCTGAGCCGAGGAACTCACGCTGATTAAAACTCTGCATCACTGTTCTCGCCTCGAGCTCCTGCAATCATCGATTTCAGTTGTTGTGGGTTTTTTCTTTCAGTCTCCAATATCTTGTTTTGTGAGTATCTGTGGCTCTGCAACAAAGACTAAGATGTAAAAAAAAGAGAGAGAAACTCAAGTATTGCTGCTTTCACTAAACCACACAGAGCACGAAACACACAAAGACCCAAATAACACTAAAATATGCATGGACCCTGGAGCTGCATGCAAACACAGAATCTGTCTTCCTCACTTTGTTCCAGACAAAAATCCTCCCGATCCGTCCTCACAGAGTCAGATACAGAACCACCAGACAAACTACCAAACCTCTGAGATGTTCCACAAAACAGAGATGTTTTAGTGGATTTCTTATTTGCGTTTGATCCCTGCCAAAATCACAGATACCCATAATCCTGCAAGACACAAAAGGAACCCTGCAGAATCACAGAAATATGGAACATGAGCACAGCATAGTATAATAAAGCTTTATTTTTAGCCTGTAATCTTAACATCACAGAAAAGTTAATTACAGATAGTTAATTTTTTCAATTTCTTGCAACAACAACATTGATGTATGTGATAATGGGATCAACAGATCAGGAAAACACCATGGAATTTTCTCACAATAACAAAGTGATGATCTTTGAAGAACAAACATCGTTATCCATCGACAAATCTACTTCATGTCTTTACGTGACGACAAGACATTTATCCTAATATCTTAAGATTTGTTTTCTCAAGATAATTAAACAATAACCACAAGAAAAACATCTTGTTATCCAGAGATCATGAAATTATCTTGAGATAACGGCAGGCTGGTAATTAGCCGCAAACCTGACTAATTAGCTTATTGCGAACAGTAGCTAGCTGGTATTAGTGCCATTCTCAAGGGCAGGAGTTATAAAGCTTGTGACAATATGTTGAGGTATTGACGGTAACAGGTAGCTTAACTCATTTATTTTGGCATTTTGGTTTTATTTTTGGGTTTTCGCGTGAAAGTGAAACATCCTCACATCACGTCATGTCATCATAACTTGATTTCCCCTTCATGAAATTCATATATTCCTGTGATATCAACGTTCTAGCTGTAATCTCTGTTGTCTAAAAACGCCATTCTGTCCTGCTGTTATTACAAACATATCTTAACAACATGATCTTCCCACAACTCTTCGTCCCATCTATCTTTTGTTGAGCTGTAACATTAAAAGGTCCAGTGAAGGATTTAGGGGGACACGTTGGCAGAAATGGAACATAATATCAGTGTTTTCTTTAGTGTAAAATCACATTAAAGTAAGAACCGTTGCATTTTTTGTTGCCTTACTGTACGTTCACACCAACAGCGACCAGAGCTTCCAAAGCGGCAGGAGTCATTCATTTTCAATGAGAGCCTGGCGACTTGGGCAACCTGGTCGTCAGGTGCACGTCTTGGGCGACCAAAGTGACCGGAGCGGCTGCGGATGGGAATTTTTTAACTCGTTTGACTTTATGGTAATGAGCTCTGACGCGGTTTGGTGACAATCAAACAAGCCATGTAACTTTGGTTCCTACAGCACACTTGTTCCAACAGTGGATATTGAGAAGTTTATTACTTGCGTTTGCACCCACTCAGTCCTTTATAATGTGTCGCTGTGCGGTTACAGAGACCAAAATAAAAAGAATGAGGCTTGGGACCATGTCATGGAGGTAGTTGGTTGGTCTGGTGAGTTTTAAAGTGTTTAATGTTAGTAACAGACTTAGCATGCATGTCTTCCTTGCTTAGTTTGAATGGGATGACATACGTTTTCTGTTTTCATTGACCAAACATAACTCTCTGTAGGCCAACTATGAGCTTTCTGACTGGACAGCAGCAAGCAGCTGTGATGAGCGACTAGAGCGACCAAAGCTGCCACAAGTATTTTTGACAGTCGTGCTTCTTGGACGTCTGCGACAGACTTTGCCTCTTAGGAAGCTTCTGGTTTGAACGCACCGTTAGGATGAGATGTTTGTATCTACACAGGGACTCCTCGTTTGTGGAGATCGCCATGATCACTGCTGTGTTTCTACAGTAGCCCAGAAGGGAAATAAACCAAACACTGGCTCAAGATAGGGACGCGTTTTCACATCGGCCACATCTGCAACCAGCAGGATCGGAAAACCACAGAAGTTTGACGTGAAACAACTTTAGTCTGTGTCGCTGAAGATTCTCAGTCATCCAAGTCATGGTAGTTATACGTGCTATATTGTAGGCCACTGGACTTGCTTACGTTTCTTGAAGACGTCTCACCTCTCATCCAAGAAGCTTCTGCAGTTCAAACCAACTGGGTTGGAGTCGCAGGCTTTAAACTCTGTGTGGGTGAGAACCCTTACGGAGTTCACATGTGAGCTCTGAGTTTCAGAGTTGTTAAGGTCACACATGAGTTGTTGACCCACCCGGACATCTTGTGTGTCGTTACGATTAGATGGGTGCAGGTGTGAATGGGTGTATAGCTATTCACTATAGTCTGTTAGAACTGAAGTAGCCTCTTGGATGAGAGGTTAAAGGTCTTCAAGAAACTCAAGCAAGTCCAGTTGGCTGTGATGTGGCATTTATGATTAGCTTTATTCTGTGTGTTTTTTACCAGAGGAGGAGATAAGGATAATTCGGCTCCCGGTAAAAAAACCCTGAACAATGAACACTGAAGGAATTTTAACCGGGAGAAATGAGTATGATGTCATGGGGCTGACAAGTGATCAGTCGATCTGGTCAGAGCTGATTAGATCAGATCGATGGATGAGAGGAGCAGCTGCTTGTGAGTGAATGCAAACTTTTAGACCTGGCGCACTAAAGGTTCATTTTCATGTTCACTGCGCCATCTGTGACCACAATATTTGCGCTGCGAGAATGTGGAGCAATGAATAACTGAACAGTACATATACTGCAGTCGCACACCTAACTAACCTAACTAACCGTCCAGCTGCAAAAACATAAAATCAAAACGTGGCAGCAGGTGTTTTAATCGTGGCAGGCTGCCTCAAATTAAGATCTAGTGAAAGGTCACGCGGGAAGACAATGCTTTTCATGCTCAGGGTGGGTTTCTCTCTCACTGCCTTCACTCTCTGTCTCTGCGTCACTGTCTGGGTCTGTCCATTGAGTCATCAGCTGATTCGCAATCAACCAATAGCACAGCGACACACCTTCTCTGGCAGCCTGCCATGTCACTGCTCCTCATGTAGATTATCGTTCTTTCTTACTTGCTCCACCTCCCCATCACCACCTAGTCTTCACAGATTCATCAGCCTCGTCTGCCTCAGCAGTCTCAGAGTCATCGGCCACCTCTACCACCAGTGTCTGGACTCCATGAGGGGATTTATCTTGCTGCCACTCAGATGTCCCTCGGTCACAAATATCTCCCTCTGGTGTCCAAGCGCCAAAGACTTCTGTTAAATCTCAATCAGCACGAATCATCTGTTAATCTGTACATTCATATTCTGTGTTAAATGTCATATAATGAAACAAGCTGCAGAGCATTATGTTTCTCGCCTGGATTTATTATGTCATTTAAATGTCAGTATAAAACAGAACCTGGACACTTTGGCTAGCTAATTAAATCTGCCGGTGACAGCTGTCATTTCAGCAGAACTGTCAACCTGCGGGTAAAAATCTGTCCTCGTCTACGATGGACGAGACTCTTCTCCTTTGAGGAACTCATTGCTTAAAGAGCACCTCACATTTCGACTAAGGCGAACTCAGACAAGAAGATAAAACTTTAAAAAGAAAACTGTGTTTTTCAGTCGATTTCAGCGCTCAGACGCAGGAAAACAGATCGTAGAAAAATCTTTGAAGATCTGACTTCGATGTTTCCTTGGACTCGCTGGAGCTTTGTGTTGAGGCTGAATCACAAACGGCAGATACAGAGCTGGATTTACCCAAATTAATCAGGAGAGGGAGGGTGGAGGGGGTGGATGGGGAGCACCAGGGGAGCCAGCTGAGTTTTCCATTAATTCTGCCTCTAAAATCTATAATTAAACAAAGAGACATTTTTTATCTTCGCTTTTTATGCTCCAAAAAAAAAAAAAAAATCTTAAATCACATTTTGTGCCTCAGACTGCAGAGAAAACCCAATTGTATGTGTTCAAAAATGCCAATAAAGAATTTTAATCAATCCAATGATCCAATTATTCATCCATCTTTCATCCATCCATCTTTTCATCCATCCATCCATCCATCCTTCCATCCGCCCCCTCAGCTCTGGTAATGAATGCAGGAGACGCTGTAAAAGTGAGAGAACGCCGCCTGCATTTATCTCTTCTTCCACTCTTCATCCTTTCCTTTTCTCGCTTCTTGTCCTCATTTCCCCTCGCTGCACCTTTCTCCTCTTCTTGCGCCCCATCCTCCCTTCCTCCGTTTGCCTTCCCTCTCTCCCTTTCTTTCTTCTCATTCTCCACCTTTTCCTTTTAAGTCACCCCCTTCCTCCATTTTCCCACCCTCTTTTCATTTCTGTCCTTATTTCCCCCTGCCTCATCCCCTCATCTAATCCCTCTCTCCTCCCCTTTTCTTTCCCTTTATTCTTGTCCTCATGTCCTCTTCCTCTCCTTTTTCTTCCTTCCTTTCCTCTTTCCTCCTCCCTCCTCTTCCTCTCCTGCCATATCCCATGTCTCACTCCTCCTTTCTTTTCTGCTCTTCCTCTCCTGTTCTTGCGTCACATCCTCCTTTAATTTCTTCATCTTTTCTTCACCTTCTTTCCTTCTTTCTTCCTCTTCGTACTCATCTCCTCTTCTTTCATACCTCTTGCTTCTTGTCCTTATTTCCTTATTCTGTCTTCCTCTTCTTTTTATTCACTTCGTCTTGTACTACTTTCCTCTTGCTGCACCTTCTTCTTTTGCCATCCCCCTTTCCACTGTTTTCGCTCCCTTCTTTTTTCTTGTCCTCCACCTTTTTCCTTTTAGTCATCCTCTCTTCCCCTGATTTCCTGGGTGTTTTTCCTCTCAACCATTTTCCACTTTTTCTTTTCTGTCCTTATTTCCCCCTGCCTCACCCCCTCATCTAATCCCTCTCCTCCCCTTTTCTTTTCCTTTATTCTTGTCCTCCTCCTCTCCCACTGTTTTCTCCTCTCCTTCCTCTTCCTCTCCATCTCCTCTTTTCCTCTCCTTTTCATCTCTCACCCCTCCTTTCTTTCCTGTCTTTCCCTTCGCCCCTTTCTTCATCTTCCTTTCATTTCTCCTCCGGCTCTTTTTTACTCCCTCCTTCCTCCTCCTCTGCTTTTCCTTCCTCACCTCCTTTTGCTTTCTTGTTTCCTGTTTTCCGTTTCTTGTCCTCCTTTCCTCTCGACCCTTTCCTGCTCCTTTCTTTTCTGTTGTTTTTCCTTCACTCTTTTCCTCATGTCCTCCTCTACCGCCCTTCTTTCTTCTTTCCATTTTCTCTCTTTTTGTTTCATCTCCTCTTCCTCACCTACCTTATTCCACCTCTCTCCTCTCTGCTTTTCTCCCTTCTGCCTCCTTTCTTTTCCTCTTCTTGTCTCTTCCTCTACTGCTTTTCCTTTCCACCCTTCTTGTCATTGCCTTTTCTGCTCTTATTTCTTTCTTCCATTTCTTATTGTCTCTCCCTTTTTCTCCTTCTCCTTCTTACTTCCTGTCCTCCATTCTTGCTCCTTCTTCCTGTTTATTGCTCCCCATTCCTTTCCTTTTTCTTATCTTTTTCCTGTGGCTCTTTTTCCCTCTCCTTCCTCTTTTCTCCATCTTCCTCCCCTTATTCCCTTTACCTTCTTCTTGTCCTCACGACATCCTCCTCTCCCTCCCTCCTCTCCTCCTCCTCCTCCTCCCCTCCTATTAAATCCCCCAGTGAGCAGCAACACTGACAGTTTTTTTTTCCCAGACAGAAATCATGCCTGTCTTTATTGTCAGGCTGCTGAAAGAGGATGCATTGTGTGTGTGTGTGTGTGTGTGTGTGTGTGTGTGTGTGCGCGCGCGCGCGCGCACCCAGACAATCTGTGGGTTGTGAAGTGTGTGTTTGTGTTGCACGTGTCTTGTGTGTCTTTGCGAATGGTAGCCATCTTTTTTTCCCATTCTGTCTCCAGCCTCTCTCTCTCTGCTCTTTCTCTCCCTACAGCTTCACTGTAAGAGCAGACACACACACACACACACACACACACACACACCACTTACCTTCCCACTGAATGACAAGCTCTAATGGCATGACATTACTCAGTGCCGTAATAACTCCTGCTGCTGCAAAACATCTGAAAACTAACAACCACTTTCTTTCCTTCACCAACACCAGCGCTGCACAATCAACCATTAACAATAATTATGTTAGCCCAATTCTGCATAAATTAATCTCCCAGAGTTGTGTGTGTTTGCAAGCAGTGTTTTCATAATGATGTAATTATAAAGCGTCTGCGCTGAGACAGACATCACAGGCTTTCAATCTGTAATGCCAGAGACAGCTTTAATATACAAGAGACTCAATTAGGTTACTACAGGGGAACCTTTAAAAGAGCAGAGCTGCGGGTCCAGTGACTCGGAGTAACTGCCACAGACATGTTACTTACGACATACAGAGCACAAGTACGGAGCAGATGCTTGGGACCTATTATCTTTAATAACACATGGAGCCTAGATGTGACTGTTAGCTCCCAGATGTGGACTGCTAACCCTGTGTCTTACAATTTATGTTCACATGCAACTAATTGCCAACAGCAAATATGTTTTGAAGAAAATGTAAGTCTCCCAGATTGAGTTTTCTATCACTGTAATGAGGATATGTTCATTAAAATATTTGCCAAGTTGTAAAATGTTGATAGCAGCAAAAGCACGATGAAACTGTGGGTCTTGGTTTAATACAGGGAAATGGAAAGTGACTTGAACCAAAAGACAGGATAATTTATTGTATTGTAAGTAACATTAAATCAAATCACCAACTTTTACTGGCATTGATCTTTTCAAATCTCAGCTCTGCTGTCCTGCTCTTTGTACCGCCATCGGTATCAGCAGTACGACACTGACGTATTTCAGCGCAGTCGTCTGTTGGCATTGTACATCCCTACAAACCACAAACGCCTTACATTGTTTGTTTCATACATATTTTATCAACGTTTCTAATGTACGAGCTGACTGTCATCGGGAGGATAAGGGAATGGTGGATGGCATGATAGCTATGGAAGATGCCAGCCAATTTGTAGACCTCTGTTCCAGACCAATAAAAAAAACCATTGTACCTGTATTTCCAGCCAGGATAGTGTCAGCAGTTGTTTTTAACTGGGCCATCACTGCATTTCCAGCAGAGACAGTGCCACCAAGAGCGGGTGGTTTTCATCGAGTCATTACTGCATTTCCAGCCAGGACAGAGCCATGAAAACCAGATGTTTTTTTACCAAGTCATTGCTACGTTTTCTGCTAGGTAGTGCCATGAAAAGTGGCTGTTCTTAACCAAGACATCACTGCATTTCCAGCTGAGCAGTGCAATGGAAATGGGTTAGTTTTTTACAGAGACATTCAAAGCCAGGATAGCTCCAGGAAAAGCAACTGTTTTTTTACAGAGTCATACCTGCATTTCCAGCAAGAATAGTGCCGAGAAAAGCAGCTGTTTTCCATCAACACATCTTTGCATCACCAGTGCCATGAAAAGCAGATTTTTTGGGACATTACTGCATTTCCAGCCAGGACAGAGCCATGAAAAGCAGATGTTTTTTACGAGTCACTGCTGCGTTTCCAGCCAGGATAGTGCCACCATAAGCATTTGTTTTTTACCAGGATATCACTGCGTGTCCAGCTGAGACAGTGTCATGAAATGTGGTTGTTCTTTACAAAGACATCCCTGCATTTCCAGTCAGGATAGTGCCAAGAAAAGTGGCTGTTCTTAACCAAGACATCACTGCATTTCCAGCCGAGGCAGTGCAATGGAAATGGGTTTGTTTTTTACAGAGCGAATAGTGCCACAAAAAGAGAGGCTGTTTCCAGCTGGGGGACTGCAGACATGACTATAACATGGATGAGATATTGATACTGGGCGAGATGTTCCTTGAAAACTACAATACTTGCTCAACCCTCACCATGACCTCATATATGTGGCCGTGTAGGTAATGACAAAATACTAAATAACTTTTTAAAACATGGTGAAACTAAAACTGACGCAGGCTGAAAATTTGTTTTGTTCCTGAACAAACCTGTATGCCTTCAAAAGGGCTTACATGTCTCCCACAGTCAAGCTGACAGAGATTAACTCTTTTGAGGCTTTTGATAGTAAAACACAGTAAACTGAGACTATTTAACGGCAAAACACAATTTCAGGCTGGTGTATAATCGTACCACACAAAGTTAGAGTTGTATTTTTTTTAATGCAATATCTCCAGGTAAAAATAACAGACTTGCACATAATGTTGCGCGGCTACACCTTCAACAAACAGATATTTGGAGCCCATTTCGAATGCTCAGTAGAATATGTGAGAAACATCAAATTAAACCTGTGAAAATAAAGGTTTTATGTTTAAAATATTATCTGTGCTGTGAAGAAAACATGAAATGTTCTAAACCAGCTGTTTTTAACCACAACTCTGAAACAGTTTTTCACTTGGACCGAATTTCCCCATTCATTTATTTTCCACCACACCGATGGACTCAGATGAAAGAATCTTTTTAGATTTTAGATGAGAGACACTCACTGCCTGAGCAGGAGAAGAAGAAGAAGAACCCCCCCGTGTGTCAAGAGGGACGAGATGTTAGGAAAGCTGCAGCTAAATAAAATATGAAAGGCAGAGGAGGAGAGGAGACGAGGTGATTCTTAGAACTGGCTGTTTTCTTTATTTCAGTGTTTCCTTCAGCAGTGGAGGCTGTGGTGAATGAATGCAGAGGAAAAACCTGCCGGAGCCGAGCAGCGTGTGGGCGTAACGCCGTACCATGAAGCCCTTTCACACTGGCTGGCATTGATACTTTGATACCTAATGGACTCTCAGCCTCCACATGAGCTGTTGTGCTGCACTTGTGTGCCTCTAGTAGGGAACAATACTGTCAGCGCTGACGTTTACTCCTCGTGCACTCGTTCTTATTCTCTTGCTTTAGAGTTTCTGTCGAATTAGCCGGTCACATTTTTCTACCTATTAATCAGAATGCCAATATATTGATTAAATACTGGCATTTTTGTCTCTATCGTGCTTGTGATGATACAGATGATTGATCACATGTTTGGTGTAGAGCTACACCTCCTTATGAACCATCTCCAATAACTACAATTTGACAGTAGATGTTTTTTCTCTGTCTAGACATTTGTCTGCATAATTTTAATTTCTTTTCGGTCCATCGTTTTAAAGAAATTAAATCACAATTTCAAAGTTACATTAAATTTAAAGTGAGGACTGACGATAATTGAAGCTGTGCTGCGATAATTCACGTCGACAATTCCAAACAAAGGACGGCTGCAGCATCTCTGATGGAGCTGCGCCCAGATGTGTGACATGATTGACAGTTCTTAGCTCACATGTTGAATCATTCCCTGCATGTGCAAAGCCACAACTGGTACATTTCACGGCAATATGAACATTAGATGGAATTTTCATCACGATGATGCTGCTGCAGGTTTCAGGGGAAACCAAAAGTAGGGATGCACATCAGTATCGGCCGATATTCACCTTGTTGACGACCATCGCCTATCGCCAAAGGAGCAACGTATTCTCAGAACAGCTGTATGAAACACACTGAGGACGTACCTGACAGTGACTCAAATTTTTATATATTTGTACAAAGCATGTATGATTGCATGATGACTTTAAAACAGATCAGTTATTTTTTTGTATTAAAGATTTCTTTGTTTCTCTGCAGTAAAACAGGTAATAATAACAACAAAAAAACAAAACACAAAAACATCATTATAAGCCCAGAATTTCACAACCAATCACACACTCTAAAAGAAATCATTAGAGATCTCACTCTCAGCCATTTTTTTTAGAAATCTCCTCCCTAGTTGTAGAGATATATTTTACACCAAGACAAGAGCTGGACGAACCAACGAGCCCACATCCCCACAAATCCACTGAACTGTTCCAACACAATCAAAAATAGATCCAGACAGGCGAGGCTGAAAATCCAACTCCAACTATGAAACACAAGATGTTTGGTTTTTTTAGCACAACATAATCATTTGGCTTCAATCTGGCACCAACACTTAAGTTTCAGTATGTGTTATCTGTATATTTAAAGCCGTAGCAGCTTCATGGCATGAAACTGGTGGTAACAGCAAAAAAACACCACAGAGTCTCTTGTTTTTACTTGTGAACGAATATAAAATATATAACTGAGATAAAACTTTATTTATCCTTAGATAAACTGCTGTGCAGCAGCTGTAATACAAAGTGGGAGCAAGCAAGCGGTAATTAACAGGCCCTTTCACCTTCCTTCACAGCAGGGTGCTGGCAAGGCAAGTGGAGACTCACGGGCTGGGCCAGCAGGAGAAACACAAATGCATATACTGTATTTAGCGAACTGCACAACTTGAAAATAAACATGGAAGCTAAAAACATTTCTGGCGTATGCGCCAGGCAAGCAGTTCTTTGGACTGAATAGGTGCCATCTTCAGTTGCCGTATCCAGATCTAATAATATGTCCACGATTTGACCAATGTACAGTCGAGTTATAAACCACTTCCTGTTTTAAAAAAGAGGAAAGTTCAGCGCTGTGCCACGGCCACATGTTCACAGAAAACTTCACAATTTAGCACCACAAAGTCTTTAGTTTGTATTGCCCAAATTTGTAGTAAGTAATCTTGGTGGGCAATATATTAAATATATCACAGCTTATTCATGGGATGTATAATTACTGAACTCCTGAGCGACAGTGCACGAGCAGCCAAATGTTTTTGAACCTGCAGGGCTCCAGACCGTGACTATTAAGATTTTGCAACCACGGAGCACCAGTGCAACTTGCAAATACTATAAATAAATGAACTGGTCAGCTGTTGGTATGTTTCCAGCTCCAGTAAATAAATCCTCACATTTAAACGCACTGCAGCAACAGTTTAACTTTCTGCTAATTGCTGACATCCAACTGTTGACCAGAAGACTTCCAGCTCAAGATAAGCCGCATGCTTCAGAATAAAAGCACCAGTGGTTCCACTTTAATCTATTTAATTATAACAATACTTCAACTGTATTATAACAGAAGCTGCGTTACTTAACTTTGTTGTAACTGCAGGGTTTCCCTGCCTATCTAAGATTTTGGACGCGCCTTGGTTGAAGCGTGTGTGTGCATGGGGGCCGTTCAGATGTAGCGTCTTTTGTACGCACAAACCAATTTCAGTGTAGACACGCACAACCCAAAGTGACGCCGTAGCGGCTTGTTTTTTCAGCTCTATGGACCTGCTTCTCCCTCCAGTGTTGTGTCAAATCCCAGTTCCCCCCGGGCTGTGTCTCTCCTACTGTCTCCCAGAGCTCTGCCCCGTTTGAAAGGCGAAAGAAGCCCGTATGTGAAAATACGTCGCCTCCGAGATGTAGAATGTGTATTATAGAAGAGAAACGCACATTTCAGGACCGCTGACTTGTATCATCACAACAGACACGTCCTATAATTTTCAGCCTCCTTTCATATCTAATAGAGGGGGGACAATACCTGACAGTAATATTCTCACTGTCAGATGTGCCTGCTGTAAAGGGTAAATATAATCATAGGAGGCTGAAAATCACAGGACATGTCTGTTCTGATTATACAAGTCAGCAGTGTAAAGCTCAAGCATGTGGGGGCCTCCATTCATAGTTAATAGAGGGGGGACTGTATCTAAAAGTACAGCTGTCAAGATGCCCCCCGCCACAGGCCTTTGCCACCTTGGTCCCGAAAAAACCCAGGAAAAACCTGTAAGTGTAGTTGTATTTCAGTAGTCTATAGTATTTTAGAGGAGGTTTCAAGATATTGAAATATGATCATGTCTTGCAATATTGACCAGAAATATCAGTCATATAGTCCAACCCTACATCTGGGTGAAATGTACTGCTTTGTTGAAATTATGCAGGGAACCTGTCGAGCCATTTTGTCACACCCAAACACAACATCCCTAAAATATCCACCAGTTCTGATGCATGCACAGTTTGATGAGTTTTTGAGCACCTTTAACTCGTAAAAAAATCAATTCATTTCGTGAAATAATGATAAACACAGCAATGTCAATGGGTCTTTACACTGGTTGGAGCTTCAACGGGATGTGAATATAGTGTACGATACACTGGAATTGACTCTGAACATCTTGTTTGTCCCACAATCACTGTGTTTTTCAGGTGAAACATGATTTTTGTTGAGGACTAGAAGCATTAAAACCTGCAGATCTCCATCACAAAGTTTTCCTCCGGATGGTGAGAAGAAGTGAGGCATACTGATGAAGTTAGGTGTTAAAGAAAAAAAAAAAAAGACTTTCAAGGTCACCTGCTCATTTTGAAAACTTCTGAAGCTTCAGGTTTCTTTAAAAAATCACCAGGGGGGCTTCTTCTGCCTTCTGCCTGTCTGATTTCCATGTTTTCAACCAATAATCTCCTGTCAATCACAACCCGCTGGAGCCGACACACAAGACCAAAGCGAAACTCTTCCACCAGCATAGTCTGAACTGGAACACAGACATTAAAGCTCCACCTGACACTGAGCTTTAAATTGATGCTTTTCTTCTTTAGCAGGAGGAACTGGGAACTAAATAAATATTTTCCAACGAGGTAAATTGTGAGAAAATTGTCTCCAGGGACTGGTAATGGTCTTCAGTAACCCTGGAATAAGCATGACCCTGAACACATCCTGCCTGCTCATTTGTGGGTTGGATAACAAGACTTTGCAGAGCCAGGCGCAGCGTTAAATCTGGTTATGAATTCAAAACAGGATTCTCCCAAAAGCCCACGAGCAGCAGCACACTTTGAGACAAGTTTCCATCAATAACTGAGCTGAAAATTCAACTCCCTGCCAAGAATATAATGCATGTACAAATCTCGGGCAAAATTTATGATGTCGATAGAACCATCACTGGTTTGTAATACTGAAGTTATTCAGCCACGAACATCTTGCAGAGGTCTGTGCACTGGGCACCAAAATCACTTCAATTACTAAGAAGCAAACTTCTAGTCCTGATGAGTGTTTAGATTATTTACTCCCTTACAAAGAAGCAGCGAGTTTTCATTAGAGATTAGTCAGTTGATTATTAATCAATCAGAACAACAGAAAATGAAATGCCAACTTCTGATAATAGATTAATCGTGTATGTCAAGTGAAAAGCAAAATTGGCAAACGTCCCAAATGTGCTGTTTTTATGTTTGTCTTATAGTTAGCTGAATATTTTTTGGTTTTGGACAAAGCAATTTTTCAGGCTGTTATCACTGATTTTTCACGTTTCCTAGCAATGCACCCAAATTCATACTGTACGTATCCCACGTATTTTGAAAGGCTGTGATCATGTGACCAATGCACTGATGGCAGTAACAAGGAAGCAGTCACAAGCGTTTCTAAGGAGGCCGGTTGGAGTGGTGGATATGTTACATAAAAACAGACTTTCACGCGGGACTTTCCACTGGGGTCACGTCCTCGCCATGTTCTCTTCCTAAACCTAAGCATAAGATATCACAGGATCCGTTCTGTGAGCATATGTTGAATTTGAAGATGACAGGTTACTGGACTATTTTCCAATTTTTTGACATTTTGTAGACCAAACAATCATCAGATTGTTAATAAGAATAATTAGCAGAGTAATCGATAATGTTGCATGTGCCAGGTGTTCTAAGGTGCATGAACCAACCCATGGACCTGCTCAGGGCCACAAAGGCTTCTGATACAGAAGTTTTAGCCAAATGTAACGAAGCAGAGGCAATAAAAGATTCATGAGTATGAAAGCTTATCAGACAAACAATAGTTTTTATCCTCAGTCTCAGCCCAGTAACACTTCTCATATTCAGTCTCTTAATTGACGTTTCTACAAAGCTCAATCTGCAGTGTCAAAGCAGGAAGTCCAATGCAAGATGTGTTATATATAACAACAGGGGTCTAACGATTCTCCACAGTTCAGTTCAGATCTCTGAAGACCAGACCAGGGATGTGAAGAGGATCAAATGGGGATAACATTTTCTGGGTTTTATTAAATCAACTACAAGAACTTTACTAAACAACAATCGAGCAGATTACCTTGATAAATTATATTCAGATAAGTTAACAAAATAAAGAGACAGAGAGTCTACACACGCTGACCACAGCATCATAAATCTGTAGATGTAACTGCTACACATGGACCGTGAACATTTGTGTTACACCAACTGTATTCTACCTGCTCGGCAGCAAACACCACAGCTTTGCTCCAACCACACAAAATGCAATTTGCAGGTTGCAAAACACGAAATGCACCAAACTGCCACCGGCAAAAAACGCTTTGTTGTTGCCAGGCAACCACCCCATCACCTCCTTACCCTAACCATCCTGTGTAAACAATGTGCCATTTATTCATTTTTATTATTTATTCTATTTTATTGTCATTTATATGTAGCTGCTGCCATGTTGAGGCAGAGGGTCTGTGTGTAGCTGTGGTTGAGGGTGAGAGGCTGTCAGCAGATAAACAGAGATCTGTGTGGGTACATGAGACCCTAAAAAAGAGGCTGGATCATGGTGAGAGCCACCAGTTGGTCCAGGAGCTTCTCCTCCATCATGGACGTTTACAGTCCTGCACTTACAGGGGTTAAAGCAAGAAAAATTTGTGCCTGAAATCTGAAATCTTTTCCAGAGCGGGGGGGCTTGGTGTTGCGGTCACAAAATGAAGAAACAGAAATGTATGTGTCGCAAAGGAACGAGTTTATTATCAAAACAAACGATTATAGCTTTAGTAGTTACTTTTCAGATTAAACTTTTACAGCATAATGAGTTTATAAATAAAGATTAAACTTTCAGTGGTTAAAAGACTTTTTGACTTATAGCTTCTACGTCTCGTTTTGCCCTGGTGCTATTTATTTTTAGAAGCTAAATCATTTAGGCTGTTTGCAAAATTGTATCGCGCTTGATGTGAATTAAACAGCCGGTTACATCAAAAAAACGCCTCTGGGCAGCATGTCATCACTGAAATGGATCATATAATATAAAACTTCAACACAGAAGATTTTTATTGCAACTTTCCCATCTGTCTGGTTTCTGTGACCTTACCTTCAAAATTACTGCTGGCTTACCGGAGCCTCTCCTGCTCCGTCTGAGCTCTGTGTCTCAATGTGACATGATGTGAAAGCAACCACTACCACCAGTTTCTCCTCCATTGTTTACCAACTGTGAACTTGTTGTTGTGACCACCACAGAGGCCCCGCCTCTCAAATCATCCCAGGTGACGTGCGGCGCTTTTCTGCTCTGAGCTGAAGTTTTTTCAACTCGAGGAGTTCAGAGCGCCCTGGCAAAAACACCAGGCGCCTAGAGCGCAGAAACGCGTGTTGGGTAGCAACGCAAAAACAGCGAGCAAAAAGCTTAATTCTCATGAAAAAACAATTATAAAAAGCCGCAACCAGCTGCTAAAAGGCTTTCTGTCTGACTGGGGCCTTAGAAACTAGCTGGTGAACATAGTGGAGCACTAACGAGACAGACATTTCACTCAGGAACTGGTGGAGACCAAAAACAAAGCTGAAAGCGAGTTTAAATTCATCAGGTGACACAAACACAGAGACTTCTAAAAAACAATACTATATCAACTTTGAGGGTGATAATCTGTCAGTACTGTGTTTACAGCTTGTTCCACTATCATCAAGTCACCAGAAATTGAACTGACACTGCTTTGCTTCAGCACAACCACAGTTCATTTACCTTAAACATACTGTAGGTGACCTGTGCTGATGTTTCATGAGAGAAATACATTCATAACTGTTGGTATGTGATGTTAAATATCAAACTTCTAGTCAGGCAGCATCACATATTCAGTAATTCTTCACTCAGACAGCTCTGACTGTCGACATTCATCACTGTTTTAAACAGAGGTACAGACGCTTTTAAAGAAAATTCTCACTCCTTGTTAAATTGCTGTGGATATGACTCACACTTTAACAGCTGTAAAGTCTTTGCACATGTCAGGGCTGACGTCTGCGCAGACATGAGTCAGATCCCCGGCTGGTTTGTCCCTGTTTAGAAATCCACATCAAGAGTCAGGAGTCAGACATTTTGTGTCTTCTGAAAATGTGTTGGGTGTTTTTGGAAAGACGTCTGACTGGCTGGCTGTTAGATAACTGTCTGACCGACGCCGACTGACATTCGCTGCAGCCAATATTCTTTGGAAATGAAAGGATAAACAACATCAAAGTGCTGATTATCAGGTGCAGACCGGACACATGTGACGGGAGTTTGAATCCTGCTGAGGAGCCGTGACCTTTTGTCTGATGATAACACGCTAAATAAAAAAAGGACGGTCCACTATTAGCTCCTGTCAGTGATCATCAGCAGGTAAACTGCTGCTAAGATTAGACAATTATGATTACATTTTAATTGTTTTATAAAAATCAATATTTTCTTGTCATTGAAATTAGTGTTACTTAAATGTTTAATTTAGGAGATAATGAGTGTTTTCTGTCATTAAAACAAATTAAAGATTTTGATTCACAACATTGCTGCATTTGTCAAACTGTAATAATGTTAAACTTAGAGGCATCATTAGCAGCGTTTTAACACATTGTGAGTGTAAAGTGATTAATGTGAGGGAGGTGAATTAAACCTGCACAGCTACTCTACACTCTCATTCTTTACAGGCTGATGGTTTGTGGTTTGTGATTAAAATATCAGCTAAAAGCTCTGCTGAGGCTCCGTCTGAAGGTCAAATTAAAACATGAAAAACCCACCTTTAAATAACACTTGTGTATTTGCTGCCTGTCTGTGTTTCAGAGCACCGCCTTTGACTTTAATCTGAACGTGTTCACTTACTGAGAATCTGATATTTCTTATATCTTCGTATTATAGTGCAAATGTGGAAATAGTGAAGCGACATTAAATGCACCTTTATCACCTGTTGAGGCAATAAAGACCAGGGCGGGTCATTAGTTGGCGATAATTCACTGGTCGCTTAGTCGCAGAACAAAAACAAACAAAAAAAAAACAAATGTGAAACTCTGTTAGAAGCTTCTCTGTAATGTAGCACAGTGTTAACAATGTTACTGATACTATTCTTTCTCACACCTTCAACTCAAACCACCAAAATATATTATTTAATCATTACATTCATATCAGAAACATGCAGGAGACTCGTCCACTGATGGACCCTGATGACGACTGATGGTCAACTGGAACATTCTTAGTTATGCTTTTGTATTTGCTGTTTTTGCTTGTTGTATTGAATGCTTTTCTTTGCCTATATAAAGCTCTTTTAATTGCCAGTATGATATAAAAACAGCTGCCTCGTCTTGTCTTTCCTGTGTTGCACAACAGTACAAATACTGATTCTTATTTTAATAAGTGACATTGTTAACTTTGTCAATGAAAAAATGAATAAAAAGATAAATGAATTAATGTGACAAATTAATTAATTGCAGTCTATTCAAAGACCTGCATGAATCTGAGGAAATGCACACTGGAGCTCCTGGTTTGTGAAATGGTACCCAGGACATATTTGCTGTGAGCTGTGCCTGTGACAGCACAAGACCTGTGGATTTATATTACACAGACAAACCTCAATTAACCACAGTACCGTGCAAAGGTTTGTAATCTGGTGCCACAACAGTTTGATCAGGTCCAGTCAGTCCTCTTTACAAATAGATGTTATTTAGCATGAAGGGTTTGTTTTGTACATGAAAAACAAAAGACTGAACAATGGCTCAGTCAGACTGATGCTAATAGCAGCTGAACAAGAAGGAATCAGCAGTCACTTGTAAAACAAACTGGGAGCTCAGCCTGTAAATGTGTGCAGGTTTAAATAGGAACAGGTTCCTGTTTCACTGACAAGTGCACAATTAACACCTACAACAAGCTGGAATTAACAGGCAACGTGTTGCTTTAGCAAAGCACCTCTTCTTCACAACAAAAATAGAAGGTTATTCTAGGACAGTGGCTGTTAGTAGGGACGCATGATACTGGATCTTTTTGACAATATCCAATATGCCAATATATCACAACTTATTTGGCCAATAACCGATAGATATATCCACTTTCCCCCATCTAATTTTCTTCTGTAGTGGAATTAACATCATATTATGTATACTGGTATCATGGGGCTTAGTGCAATGAATACGTCACCTTGCTTTTTGCTCTGATTGGCCATCATGTTATCCAACTGCATGTGGAGACGCCTCAGTTAGTGCCGCGTCTTGGGTAGGAAGGGTGTGTCAGTGAGGACCAGACTCAAAATCTTTCTAGATTTGATACTTTGCTACATTTCACCACTTTTCACAAAAACACATACATTTTTTTCTGTTTACTGTTATCAAGTCTGCTGTTTCTACTCAACGCTAACTACTGACAACTAACTGACAATTAATAGACAGATAGGAAAGGATAGGAGAGGATGGGAAATGAAGGCAGCCAGTAGCTTATTACACAACAGATACAAAAACACAGACACACAATGGGAGAATATTAGTGTACGGATAAAAACATAAGAATAAAATCACACAGCAGTGAAATGATAGTTTAGTCCCAGGTCTGCTACAGAGAGATGTCACTACAGTAGATATGCTTATGATGGAGGTGCAAACTTCGGTGGTTGACAGTGAAGGTATTGCAGTGTAAGGTGATTACAGCTGCTGCCTTGTCTCGGGTCAGGCTTGCACACTGTGCAGGTTCATGTGGAGTCTGGCCTGATGTTTTAGGTCCGATCAGAGCTCTAGTGCACTTGAGCCCCAACACTAAAACAAACTAGCTTTTATTTTATGAAATGGTTCGTCTAACCCCGACATTCATTCTACTATTATGTATTTATTTCTTAATATTCTACACAGAGTTTTAGGAGTTGAGACATACAACAATTCATATCCCATCCGTTTTCATTTTACGCGCTGATATCGGATCAGTACTCGGTATCGGCAGATATCTAAGGTTCAGGGATCAGAATCGTTATCAGGAAGGAAAAAGTGGTATCAGCACATTTCTAGTTTTGATCAACATTCTGAATTCGATTTGGACGAAGAAGCAAACGAGTTTGGTGGGAAGAAACGGGATCGCCGTAAAGGTGACAGTGACACATGGACAAGACAACCACAGAGGAGACGGAGACAACAGAACACTGAGCGATCACTGAACATGACAAGGTGTTCCGCTATACCTCAAAGAGAATATTATTATTATGATTATTATTTTCATTTATTAATTCAAACTGACATAAGGAAATGAGAAATGTTCTTTGAAGTGACTCTTTCACAAAAATACATTTGTCTCAGCTTTTTGTCCGAAATGTTGTTTTTGTTTGGGATTTTTTATGAAAATGCACAAATTAAAGTGTTGATTAAAAAAAAAGGAGGACGATAGAATAAAATAGTTTTTGTGTATAAGCACAGAAGGTCTCTTCTTTAGTTTTGTGTATACACTGTTCACTGTTTACAACAAAATATTCTGTGGGTCTTGAAAGATCAGTGAATATGAGAAAAAATGCTGGCGGTGGCTGGAAACTTAAAAATAACACTCTGGCAGGTAAAGTGTTAAGTTTGCCAAATTTGTTGCTAAAGCCTGGAAGAGAAGGCAAGAATGTTTGTTTCATTAGTATTTAATTTGATCTATTTCCTTCAGTTCTAAACAATAAATGCCTTTGTGAGTGAGCTGCACTGCTGCGTCTCTGACCACTGCATTGTTTCCTTACATGCACCTTCGCTCATCACTCTCCCCCCCGATGCTCTCTCAGGATCAGCTGTTTACATGCGACATCACACCCCGATCACAACTCTCCCTGAACAAACCAAACACTGTCGTTGTCGCCATGGAAACCCAGCCTGTGCAAACCTGTTAAAAAACCCCACCAGGTAAAAACGGGACGACTGGCGAGGTGCTCGTTTCACAACATCTCAGCTCAGCCGTCAGCCGAGCTCACCGCGGTTACACTAAAAAGGATGTGATGTTTCCACGCAAAGCAAATAGAAAACCGCCTCAAGAGTCCTGAGGAATAGCCGGATATTGACGTGCATGTCAGCACTCCTGTGAGGTGATCAGAATTCAAGATAAACCAATAAAAAAAAATCCAACTGTAGCAGAGTTGTGTTTGTTGTTTCATCTCCATGCAGCCTGCGGGGATCCACACTGACAGACAGGAAGTGATAGCAGAGCAGCCGCTGTCATTCACAGAACAACCCAAGTGCATCTTATTGTCATGCAGATGACAGTCTGAGCTTCGGCAGCCGCACAACTGCTTTTTATTTTCTGTCAACGAGGCCGGATCAACATTTAAATGGTAGCTTGGTAGCTATTAAAGATCCTTACATGATTACGTTGTGTATTTTTAGATGTGATGGCGCCAGTGTCGCTCAGTCTGCCCACTGCTTTGGTCCTGACTGAAATATCTCAACAGTTATCAGATGAGAATATGAAATGTGACATTCATGATCCCTTCAGGATGAACTGTAATAACTTTGTTGATCCTCTGAAGGCCAAATCACACTGGCTGCGAACCACACGCATCAAAATATACGATGTACACCCCATAACTGGCGGCAGCTAGATGCACGTCAGCGCTCCTGGACACGTGTTCCTCTCTCTCTCTCTGCCACATACCAGCGCCCGTAGCAGCTTCTTTTCTCTGCTCCCAAAGCAGCTCGACTCCTCTTCTCATCACTGATACAAAGACTGTTACTGTGTCTCAAGTGTGACAGACTGGATGAGAAGAGACTTGCTGAGGGCGAGCTAAATGACCCATAATCCCAAGTCATAGCTCTGGAGATCTGCACTTCAGGTGAGAAAGTATCTTTTCTGAAGGGTGTCCACAAGTGATTATTAGCTAATGCAGAGGCAGAAGACGTGCAGATCCTTCAGTGAAGTAATAATAACTTTGTTAGCTGCAGAGCGACGTGTCCATTGTGTGCACCGGGCGGTAAATGACACGCTGTTGTGTTCTCAGCTTGACTTCTCATCAAGTGTCATCATAACAACATTTTAAAGTCTTCATACTTTGCTTTAGGACCAAATATTTGCATAGCCTTTGACAATCCCATCAGCCTTGTCTGTACTTTGTGGTTACTGCTGAATATCTCATGCTAGCAGACACAGTCGCAGCGTGACACATCTGCTGCAGCGTTCCCATTATAAGCAACTGAAGCTGCTACACGGACCACAACAGCCACACCTGCCCACGCAGGCACCATGCTGCTTAACTTTAATTTTACTCAACAGGTCTATTTTTTTTCTGTACATGCTATATTAGGACTACCTGAAGTTGTGTAAAAAAAAAAAAAAAAAAAAAGCAGCAGAGCAACCGTATGTGTGTTTTTACATTACACATTAAAATGAATCAATCAAATATGATGCATCCTTTTGGTAATTATTTCAGTACCAGTTAATACAACCTACGCTTCCAGACCCTCCATCATCAGCTGCATTATCACTCAGCAAAACTCAAAACACACACAGTGAAGTTTGCAGCAACCACACGCTGCAAAGACAGAGTCTGCGTAGCGGGTAAAACACCCCGCTTCACTCCGCCTACGTGACGCCTCATGTTTGTCATCTGTAAGATTGTAAACATGGTAAACATTAGACCTGCTAATCAGCATGTTAGCACGCTGACATTTAGTTAAACCATCACTGAGCCTGAAGCTTGACTGTAGATCATGGATGTATAAAGAAAACTGGACACAGCATCAGAGGCAGGGCCCCATTTATTCCTACGAAACTCACTCAGTGGCGCATGAAGTCAAAAAGTTTGTCTTCCATGTGTAAAATTACGCTGATTTCTAGGACTGTAGTCAACCAAAGAAAATCTTCTTCGACTAAAGTCGCACGTAATCTTCAACTAATCGATTAGTCACTATAAATCGCAGAACTGACAGACAAACACTTGTCTTTATCTGGACACATTTCTCCACCAATACAACATGGTAACTTTATTAGCACAAGTCTATGGCGTTTTACATTGTACGAAGGTAACGGCACATAATTTGGCTCCATTACAACTCACCGACAAAACAATTGTCTCATACTAAACACGTTTTCCATACAAAAACAACATGCTAATGTTATTAGCGCCAGCCTATGGCATTTTACATGGTATACATTAGCCTAGCGACAAGCAAAGATTTCCTCTGCTCATATGAAGCCAGGATAAATCACACACACACTTTACCATCTTCACACAGTATTGTTTCTTATCTGTGAAATACAGTAAATACAAGCTTTGTTTAAAACACCCCTATTTTCACAGGTAACTTAGCCTGTCCCCCCGCCGCAGGAAATAATAGATTAATCCTGGAAAGCTGTTGATGTAGCACTTTTCCCCTCATGAAAGTAACACGGCGATTATTCGATCAATGAGAATTTGGTCGGACGAGAGCATAGCGACCAAATAATCAACTGGTCGACCAGGAGACAGCAGCCCTATTGATTTCCCGTCTGTTTCCACATCATTGAGCCCACAGAGCTGAGGCACTGGAGACTTTCGCCATAGACACATAAAAGGCTAAAAGGTATCATTTTTACCCGAGCACACAAGGACCTCTGCCCTCTCTGTACATAAATGCAATATGCCTCTGTGTACTAATCTTTATTTGGAGTGTCGTTTCTAAGCTTTCTTATCTAGGCTTTGTACAACTCTTCCATGTACTCAGAGCTCCGCATGTGTTGCTGTCAGCAGGGGTGTTACTATTTAATCCAATTTTGATTTAATCTAAATGAAATGCATCATAAAATCTCAATCCTCCAAAAAGGTCTAACAGCTCTAAAACTGTAAAAATGGAAAGAGAAATTCAAGTGTTTGATTTGAGATTAATTAAACACATCCAGCCTCACAGCGAGGCGTGGAAACAGAAGCGACGTCTACGGTATTTTGAAAGCCGAACCTCAGCCTCAGTTTACAGCAGTTTGCATGCGGGAGGGAAGATGAGTGAACACGTCAGAGCAGGTGGACAGCAGATCGACTCTGAGAGAAACGAAATGTGATGTTTTAGCCGTCATACACTTTGCAGTTTCAAAATCAGAAGCAGAGACCATGATGACAGCGTAGCAAGCAGTGCGTTCAACCAATCAGCTGTAGGAAATGTTCATGTTGGGGCGACGGAGAGAGCTGTCAATCACTGATCATCCAGTTGATTTAAAAAGGCTCCTTTTCCAAGCAGATATCATTTGAGCCTTTCCTAACAACGAACCTGAGCGGACGTTTGAACTTGTTAAATTTGGTCATGACTTATAACATTAACGGCTGCATTATATTTCAGTCCATCGTTAGCCGGAGTGAGGATATATATAATATATAGGCTATAAACGCTTGAAGATCCACTCATTACTGAAAGTGTGTGTCATATAAAAACTAAAGTGATTGTCAAAGTTGTCACAGTGAAATTTAAGGTGTGCTGATGGATTCACGTCATCAACTCATGCATTGAGTAACATTACAAATTACCTTACCTTACTCCACCTTAAAAGTTGCCGGCAGTCGGCCCAGTAAATGAAGTTATTGTTTCTCAGACTCCAGCTGCTGTGAGAGGCAGCAAAACATCCTTTCATTTTATAGTTACAGTCTACTAATAAAACTCTCCACAGTATGAACAGTGGTTACATGAGCCTCAAAACCAGACACAACTCAGCCCTGAGCAGAGTGACCGTCCTCTACTGACCAATCAGACTGCAGTGTTCACAGCTCCACCTTTTAGGACCAGACCATCCACAACTTCTCACTGTGGAGACGGGAAAAAAGCGAACTGAGCTGAACTGAACCAGACTGCTCGGTGGAAACCGGGCTTAAAGGGATAGTGCACCCAAAATGAAAATTCAGCCATAAAAACACATAATTGAAACCACAAAATATCGGACGAGCAGTATGGAGATATTTTGTGGTTTCAATTCTGTGTTTTTGGACGTTTGAATCTGGGGCGCCGTCAGCCTCCATTAGGTGGAGTTGTGTTGCTACCTCCTCTCCCCTTGGATCTCTGCAAGTGATGTGAGGACTCTAAAACTTCACCTGAGCCTCCCTCGACATATGGCTGAGTAGATAATGGCTGAAGTTTCATTTTTGGCTGCACCATCCCTTTAAGTATTTGAGGGGGCAAAAGTTGGGGCATCATGAACATACTGGTGCACCCTGTCGAATGGTGTTTCCCTCCTGATAATATTATGTGTCCTACACCACCAGCACCAAAAATTACACCAGTGATGTGACTACAGAAAATTTCAGACCCATTCAATCTGAATTTAAGACAATTTAATACTTTGTACCCTGGTATCATGGTTCCTCTGGTGATTCCCACCCCTAGTTATTGGCTCATTGGAACCTTGAGTGAAATGGTAACAGAAGAGCACCAGGAACTATCCAAAAATCAAGTCGAGTTCAGTAGTGCCGCACCAAGCACTGTAAATGCCTTAAATATGTATATATAAGTTTTTGATACTTAATGCAAAGGACGACATCTGAAAAGTGTGAAAGGTTCAAAACCACCACTGCTGAGGCAGGTGCGCATCCCACTGAGGTTTTCCAAAAGACAAAATGGACTATTATTGATCATGTCCCAAGTTAAGATCGTCTGTGTCGACATTCAGTCTTTAAAACTGTACATTTTAACGTTAAAATTCATCTCTTCTCAGTGTTTTAAGGAGTAAACGCCTCCAGAGCCCCACAACAACCATCACAGGACACTAAAACTCCTCAGTGCAGCCCAGATTACTGCTGACGGGGAATGAATTACAGTCACTACAGAGCTCAGGGCGGGTGTGTGTGTGTGTGTGTGTGTGTGTGTGTGTGTGTGTGTTTCACAGCCGAATGGGAATCCTTCAGATCAACAAATAAACAAAGCAGCCGGGGCAGGCCAGCGTTCCTCCTGTCAGCAGCATCTGCCAGCAGCAGGGAGGATGCTTCGGTTTTTCCTGCCTCGTCTAATCCTGCATCCACAAAAAAAAAAACTCCTTCTGGACATCCTCCATCTGTTTCTCCTTTTTTTTTCTATCTCCGTCTCTTTCAGACTCTTTCAGCCTGTGTCCTCTGCTGTCACGTCTAATTCCTCCCTCTCTATCAAACATCTCTTTCCCCCACTTCACCTCTCCACCCATCTTCCTCCATCTTTGTCTCTCCTGCGGATGACTTACTTAAACCCCAAAAATGATTTCACAAGTGGCAATATCCCCTCACAACGACTAGAAAATGGAGCTCAGAGTGGCTCGTGAACCCTCGGCGGTCCAGCCTGTCAGCCTGCAGTATTCCTGTCTTATTTAGGGAGCGTTTTGACCCACGCTCTCACACCTGATTCGTTTTGACATCATGGGTGTTTTCCCAAATTAAATGAGCAAACAAAGCCTGCAGATGCAACAAAAAGGAGGATTTACAGAAGAGGCTCCTTCTCTCTCACGCCTTCACTGAGTTGCTGCTGCACATGTAAATAGTTGCTCTCTCCTTTAATCTCCTGCAAAAACAAGGACTGGATTAAATGGTACCGAAAGGAGGAGGAAGAGGAGGAGGATGGAGATGGAGGACACACTGCTGCTGCTGCTGCTGCTGCTGCCTCCCTCCTCCTCCTCCTCCTCCTCCTCATTCTCTTCATCTCCCCTCCAAAATAGAAAAAAAATCTCATCTCTGTACATCAGCATGGTAAATATCAGCAGACAGACAGGGAGACTGGGAACAATGACACCAGCTGGGCAACAACAATAGGAAATAAATATCATGTGGCAGGCAGGCGGTCATCCCCTCCATCTCTATCTCCATCTCCATCTCCATCCATTTAAACATTCCTGCTGTGTGTCTGCTGCTGTACAGGCTTCTTTGTGGCCTCCACACCTGCATCTGTCTGCCTGTGTGTGCTCTGAATATCAAAAATATCTCACTCCTCTGCTTTTATTCTCATGTTTTCCACCTCTGACAGTGAGGATGTGAAAGATGGAGCAGCTGCAGGTGTGAGGTGTAGCTGCTCTCTGACTGTGTGTGTTGGAGCTGTGTTTCATGATTGGCCTCCAGACAATAAAAGCTGCTTACCTTCTCGGCTCCTCTGTGTTTCTTGGCCGCCGGCGTGTCGTCATGCTGCCGCCTGACAACAATAGCGCCGCCGCCGCCGCTTTTAACTCCACAATCCAGCGCGGATTTGCTGGCAGCGCCGCCGCCGCCGTTACTCCCGCTATTGTTATTGTTTACGTTGTTAATGTTGCCGTTATCTCCCGTGATCCTGGAGTCCGGCGCGGCGCAGTGGCAGTGTCCGGGGCCGTCGCGGCACAGATGATGCTCGGGCAGGGCGGACGACGGGAGGAAAACGGAGGGAGGAGGAGACGAGCCATCGCCGGGCTTCTCCTTCCTCGTCCGGGCAGGAGGAGCGGCGGCGTCCCTTTCCCTGTCCCTGTCTCTGTCTCTGTCCCTCTTCCAGCCCCGGATCACGTTCTTCCCCTTCCTCTCCTCCTTGCCTTTGGCGCATGTCGCAGGAGAGGCCGTGGTCACTTCGGAGACGCCGTTGTTGTTGTTGTTACTGTTGCCGCTCCCGCCGCCGTCCGCGTCTCTGCTGACCGCTGAAATCATCTCCAGACCTTCTCCACCGACGCTGCGTCCTTGAGCCTCCCGACGCTGCTGCTGCTGCTGCTGATGCTGCTTACCGACCCCGACGCACACCTCGCCGCCGCCGCGCACCGCGACGGCAGCCGCTGAGTGATCCGCCGCCGCCTCCGGTTCCTCTCGTCCCTCCCGGCCGGCTCGGCTGCGTTTATGCGCGGATCTCCTCGGCTCCGACCGCCGCTGCCGCCACCGCCGACAGGTCCCCGGGTCTGGAGCGAGGGCAGGGCCGCGTGTCTGTCGGCTGAGCCAGCGGCGCTGGAGGAGGAGGAGGAGGAGGTGATGGAGATGGAGGAGGAGGAGGAGGAGGAGGAGGAGGAGGAGGAGGAAGAGGTGGTGGTGGAAGAGGAGGAGGCGGAGGAGGAGGCGGTGTGGTTGGGTGACAGCTCCCTGCAGTCCGTCAGCAGCCCTCCATTCTCCCCAGCTCTCAGGAAACGGTTCATCTCCTCCTTTCCTTGTGTCCTTTGTCGATCTTCACAATAATCAGCATTCAAGTCATTGTCAGCCCGCCAGCCCGCCGCAGTGAGGCAGCCAGCGCCGAGCTGTAGGTGGACACATGCAGGTCTGTTATAGGCTGCTGGATCAGGCCTGCTCCATCACAAACTACAACACAGGCTGAATGACAGCTGGCGGTGTCTGACACCGGCACAGGAGCTGCCCAGAGTCTGAAATAAAATGAAAAAAGATGAATAGAATAAAATAAAATAAATCATATTACAGTTCAGAAACACTGCGCATAAGAAAAAACAGAAATATAATATAATATGAATTATTGTGTTTATATTCTCTGATAATATTCTATAGAGTGAATAAAGAGTTTTATTTGATTTCTCTCCACCCTGGATAATCCTTTGATAAATATGTCTGAAGCCACAAATCTGATTTTTTTTTTTTTTAAATGAATAAATAAATAATCAGATTCCTGTCAGGCAGTGACACTGGTTGGCCACAGGGGGGCGCTGCCGTGTTTGCTTTATTGTTCAGACCTCTCAGGTGCATCTGACTGATGTTCATGACATTTAAAAGACTGGTGCATCTCATCAGCTGCTCCTGTCTGGATTTGACATCACACAATATTCTTATAATCACAATGCTTTGGTGAAACTGTAATGTTTACGATGTTTTATTTGCAACACCTGTGACAAACTGGACATTAAGCCGTCACTGGCCTGATGCTAATAAAACAGCCCTGAGCACGTCCTCCTGCCAGGACACCACATTTTGGGTTTACTGCACCTTATAATCTGCTTAACTTTGACCAGTTGTCCTCATCTGTGGATACTTTGTTGTGCCATCTAGTGGTAGCAAGAGCACAATAACTAACAATAATAATAATATTACATTTTATTTAAAGGCACTTTCAAGGCACTGAAGGGCCCCTTACAGAACAGGTAAAAGACAGTTAGATTTAAAAGGGCTAAATACGCATCAACACAGTAAAATGTACAGTCTGCTGCAGAGCAATGGCAATCAAATAGAATAGGTCTGTTTAAAAAGGTGTGTCTTCAGGTGGGATTTGAAAATGGATAATGAGTCAATGTTCCTGATGTCTGGAGGAAGGGAGTTCCAGAGAGGCTGAAGGCTCTGGACCGTACGGTGGACAGACACGCAGAGGGCACAATGAGGCTGATGGAAGAGGCCGACCTGAGTGTGTTGAGGGAGTGTTGATGTGGAGGAGGTCAGAGAGGTTATGGATGGCCTTGAAAGTGTGGAGCAGAATGTTAAAGTCCATGCCGTATTTGATTGGAAGCCAGTGAAGTTGTAGGATCTGGAGCCGTTAGTGGCCGTTTTGGTAAGGAACCGGAATCAGGGCGTGTGAGACAGGATCCGGAATTCGATGGATGCGTCTTTCCATCAAGATAAAAGCACCAAGCTGATAAAAATGTGGTGAAACTTTAATTTAAAGAATATAATTTACAAGAAAAGCCCCAAGCCATTAAGTAATCGATCTTCTTATACCCCAAATCGATGGTGCACCAGAATTTACGGTTTTACTTTTGTGAATTTGGTGAATTCCACATCCGCTCTCTAGACCAGAACCAGAATCCAGACAAAATTCAGAGTGAATCTCTTGTTTCTACAAGAGCCTGGTGACGCAAGGCTAGTTGTAGGCTAGTTGTGGTGTGAAAGATAGATGGAGTTCTGATGATGATACGGGCGGCAGAGTTCTGGACCAATTGGAGGGAGACCAAAGAGAAGGGAGTTACAGTAATCCAGGTGGGATGTAACCCGAGTGTGGACCAGGATGGCAGCGCTGTTGGGGTTGAGGGACGGATGGAGACGATTAATGTTATTGATGTGGGTTTGGAAAGACTCCTAACCTGAGGGGAAGGGTAAACAGAGTAGCTGTCAATGGGGATGGTGAAACTGGGCGTGTTAGTGAGGATGGATTTAGCGCCAATGAGGAGAAGCTCGGTTTTTTGGAGATTTGAAGAAAACCAGGATTTGATTTCCTGTAAACATTCACAGAGGGAGGAGGGCAGGAAGGTGGAGATGGGTTTGGTGGAAAGGAAGAGCTGAGTGTCGTCTGCGTAACAGTGGAAATGGATATTGAATTTATGGACTATATGACCAAGAGGGAGGAGACGGATTATAAACAGGATGGGACTGAGGACAGAGCCTTGGGGAACACCTGAGGAGAGGGGAGATAGTTGGGATGTGAAGGTTTTCAAATGAATGAACTGAGTGCAGCCAGAGAGATAGGATTTGAACCAGTCCAGGGGTGTGTCAGATATACAGTGCCACATGATGCTAGCCTGTCGAGGAGGACGGTGTGGGAGATGTCGCAGGCTGCACTCAGGTCAAGGATTGATGAGGATGGTTTATAGTTTGGAGTGAGCCGCCAACACTATCACCGTGTAAAAACAAGGTGGCAGCCATCTCTGCGAAGTCAGTCTGCAGCTGATCCTGACACAAAAGTGGACAAGGTCCAAAACCTGATCAGATGTTATGGTTGAAAGTTGTTTATGATTAACAATGTTTGTAGTTTGATATGACAACAAATCTGACCAATCTTAGACACAGTAACAAGCTGAGACACTGTTAATTAGGAAGTACTGGTTTGAAGACATTGGGACTTTATTATTGTTGACAATGTGTAGTTTTTCATACTTATCAGGTCCTACTGATCACAAATAACTAGGAGAAATTAAAAATGCACACCAAACAAAAGTTCAGGTCTCAGGAGGTCAACGTTTTGAGAGCTAAGTGTACAGTCGCTTCTGAAGTTTTGAGAATATTGTGCTCATGTTTGAATCTAAGATATGAACACTATACTCACAGCAGCTGAAATATATTTGCAATATTGTGGATAAAAAAGCAAACTTTAATTATAAAAATGCCAAGTACTCAGGGAAACCACAAAAGAAACAAAGTCCATACACACAAGCAGAGTCAAAAACCAGGGACGGAGAGGTGAGGAGATCTGTGTTTCACACACTGAGCTTTAAATACACACGGGATGATTACTGACTACACACAGGTGAGTGGAACAAGACACAGGTGAAGTAATCAACAGAGGCGGGAAAACTCTGGAAATAAAAGAAACATTAAACACAATGAGAAAACATTTCAAAATAAAACAGGAACCTGACACAAACACATGAACATAAACTTTATTTACAGTTTTCACACAAGAATCAACCTTCAGCTGTTAACAGCCAACAAAACCAAATTCAGCCGCATGATGTTTATTTTTAAAGATAATTAAAGTCATTATTTTGACTGAAAAGCTGTGTTCAGGTTCTTTTCTTTGTGTAGCACTATTTTATATAAAAGCAGATTAAAATACATCTAAGTTTTGATGTTTTAACAGTTTTATGATTTTACTTGTTTTTTTTTTAATTATGGTTTCGGTTTTGCTAATGTTGAGCTATGATGCTTTATGTACTCATTATGTTTACATTGTAATGTTTTATCCATTACAAAGTATAAAACTAATATTAAAAGTTTTACAGATTTTAAAACGTGTAATATGCTGTATTACAATATATAAAGCTAGTATGTAAAGTTTTAGAAATATAGAAATGTAATAAAAAAATTGAAATGTCATATAGAGATTTAGAAATATGTGCATTATGCTGCATTAAAATGCAAAAAAAAGTATGTAGAGTATTATAAATAGATTTAGAAATGTAGAAATATAATACAGAAATTAATAAATAAAGAATATGTGTATTATGCTACGTTACAATGTAAAAAACTAATATGTAAAGTTTTCAAACAAATTTACAATGTAGAAAGTATTATGTTAAGTTTTTGAAATATATTTAGAAATATAAGAAAATATGACAGTATAATACAGAAATTAAGAAATACAAAAATATATGTATTATGTTGCAATGTACAACACATGATAAACATAAATAGAAATAAGAATAATACTGGAGAAACTATGCACATGCAGTATTAAGCTGTGTGGCTGTGAGCAGTGTCTCTGCAGCTGTAGGAGCGAGTACGTTTGTTGCGGATGAATTAGATTGAAGAATTTATTGGAAGTTATTGGTGCTGTTGAAGCTCCCGACGGTTCATTTCTGAGGGGGAAACAGCCAGTGTGGGTTTTTGAAGGCCAACTGATATATTCATATTTTAGTTTCAGAGTCAGTATTTTGTGCAGGCATTCAGAAGGGTTTTGGAGTGGACCTCATTTATCTTGTCTCCCAAAGGTCACATAAATCTGCCACCTGCTCTCATCAGAAGCAGGTGGCAGCTCAATGTGGTTCCTCATCAGGTACATAGACGTGTGTTATTGGGAAAAACATCCTAATAGCATGCACCAATGTGGTTGAATCATTGGTGGGTGTGATCTGTCAACACATTCTCATTCTGACCTCGTCACGTATCTGGTTTGGTTGAAATAAACCCTTATTGCACCCAGTTAAATGTGAAAATATACTGGCTCTATACACACACTTAAATGACTGTTTCTATAAATGGAGTCTGGTGGCTTGGTGATGGCAGTTTGGGCTGTTTGTGGTTAAACAAAAGCATGTTATCCCTTAACAAAAGGTCTATCTGTAAGGATCCTTCCCATTATGTGTTCAGATACTTATAATAACATTGTGAGTCTGTCAGTGACAAAAACAAACACTTTTAGTCTCTAAGCACTGGACTAATTTAAAAGATTCTGGTTCCTATTTGTCACTTAGACACAAAAACATGGAGATAAGAGGGTCCATGTTGGAAAATACCAGATTTACCCTTTAAAAAGTAGAAAATATTTCACTGTGAAAGCACAAAACACAGTCATTTTCCAGAGTCACTGATAACAGATTTGGGGCAGTAGGAGGAGGAAGAGGAGACGACGATGGTTCACTGAAATGTCTCTATAGTATGTGACTGTCGTCAAACCAAACAAAGAAAGCCAACGTACAGTCAGTCACAGACAGTTATATAATGTTTATTTTGCAGCGGTCCAGGAGGCGTGTCAATTGTGACCTCAACATGTCCTGCGGTATATATCTGAGGAAAAAAAGTGGAGCACAGACGTGTGAAATAATCCAAAACAATCTAACATGGACTGCTGAACTGCCTGCAGAAGTTGTGTCTGGGGGGGCATGTGCTGTAACATTAGAATCAAAGAAGACACATTATTCTAGAAAAGCTGTGTCAGAGTGTCGGCCAGTGTTCTGTTGTTGCGATGGAGAACTACAGCTTAGACGACTCGTTTCAGTTTAGAACGAAGAGCACGATGTCCAAACCTTCCCGCTTCGTCCAACACAACCAGACATCACCGGTAAGAAGTGTTCAGTTTTTCGTGAAAACAGTGATCTGCAGTTTCTTTCCCCTAAAAGTGTTTTGCTCACTTTCCAGGAACCTCCTCTCAAGTCAGGAGGAGCTGTTGCCTCCTTTAATGCTAAATACACACTTCTGCTTCTTCTACTTCCTTAAAACAAGTGTTTTTTTTATTTTCCTGGAAATTAAATTTAAAAAAGTGAGATTGCTCTCACAGTTGAGGGCGAGACATCTTTGTATTATCAGCAGTAGATGTTCTCTTTCAGTAGCGTTACAGAGTGAGCCTGTCACTGCCAGACGGTGTTGAAATATGTGTCGTTTGGAACTTTAACTGTGCACTTCGCCAATTTTGCACCGCTATAACATTGTCAGACTCATGAACAACGATAAGTATCAAAACTGGTGAAGCAATATGAGGGTAATGCCAAAAATCTTCATGCGATGATAACAACCCAGAAAAATATTGGCATTTTACGACTTTTCTACAAACCACATTATGTAGCAGATATGTTGAATCTCCCAACTCGTCACATGTCACCACTTGTTAAATGGACGCTCGCTGTCTACATTTGACGCGCTAGGTATCATGGGTGTGTCTGTTGTTGATCCCCTGGGACGCCGTGTCAATTTACACCTGTTACATGCATTGTGTCTTTTCAAAATACACTTCCTGTCCCTCAGGAAATGTACAATGTCTGCTCATTACATGCATACAGTCTTTCAAAATGAACTTACAACACCTCCTACTTGCGTTTATTTCATTGTGCAACAAAAGCATGTGTTTAATTTTAGAAATAAGCATCATGTTCATACAGGAAGTGAACACCAGCCTCCTGGGAGACAGTCCGGTGTTTGTTGGACTAATTTCCTCTACTCATATAAAACCAGGGACAAAGATAATGTAAATGAAATTCAGTTCCATTACAACTCACAAGGTTCACTGACAAAACAACTGTCTTACTAAACACTTAACGTCATTAGCACCAGCCTATGGCATTTTACATTGTATAAATTAGCCTAGCAGCTAGCGAGATTTCCTCTGCTCATATGAAGCCAGGATAAATCACTTTACAGCGAGCCAGTGCACATCCAGCTTTACTCTTTAACTCCACTGTAGCACATTAACCTGAGTTAAAAAATCTTATTCTTACAGTCGAGAGGGTAACTGTTTAGATCCCCAATATGATACGTTTTTGGAGATTTAAGAGCCGCTGGCCGGGTCAGACCAGCTGTCAGTCTGGTGACACAGTCATGGAAGCTTTCAGCTTGAACAGTCTGTTGGTATGTGGCATACTTAAATGTTTATCTAGCTGGCAGTATGCAGAACATACAGATTGAGTACGTAGGCAGTGGGTTATTACGCAATTCCAAATATAGACTTTGATGTGTAAAATCTGGGGCGTTTCTGTATCTGCACATCGAGACCGGATCTTCTAGAGCTGGACGGCCTCAAAAGTGTTGAGTAAACCCAGTTTATCTTCAACTGCTGCAAAACAGTCGGTACATTTATAGCGAGTAAAAAAGTTTCTTTCAAAAGTCTCCTCAGAGGACAGTGCAGAAACGTCTTGACTATCAGAACTGTGCTTCCCAAACTTCCTCTCTCTCAGGCCCCCATCATCAGATCAGAATATTGAAATTAAAGGGGCACTCCAGCAATTTAATTTCCATTTCCACCTTGAGGGACAAACATGGTCAGACTTGAAAGAGCAGAGTCAGCAGGTGTGCTGTGAGACAAACACTGTGTGTTGACAGTCGATGCTGCTGGCTGCAGATCTGGAGCCGCAGGTCATTCAGTCAGTGTTTGTGCTGCAAAGGTCTCTGTTTACACGCCACAACGTGGAGGAGACTCCGTCTGTAGCAGGTTACTGTCTCACTGTGTCACTGCATCTTCATATGAATCAATCTGAGCAACTGAATTACGTTTCCTCAACTTCATATCCAGAGCCGGAGGAATTATATCATCCAGCACCGGCTGTTGAAACATTCAGTCATATTCACTGTGTATCAAGGAAACACATCCTATAAACACCAATACCAAGTAAATACTACACACTTTTACTGTAGGCTCTACAACAAGAGATTCATTTGTATGTTATTAGAATTTGGAGAACACTGAATAACTGAAGTTAGAAACACACTGGTTCCCTGAAAATAAACTCAGTAACACTTTCATGATTATTGAAGCCTAAATGCGAACGCCAGAAGCAAAAAGCTAATGTTAGACTATAAACAAACTACACTACGCTTGCATGATATAATGTTTCCACCATAACAAGACTGTAAAGCTGTTTTCGGCGCAGTGTGATGACGTTCTGTACAGCCTCATTTAGCCGCTTGCTAGCAACCGTCTTTTTAAAAATTCAGAGAAGCTTCAAAGTTCACGAGAGGGAAACTTACTGACGTATTTTATGTCGAAGAACCAAACATGAAAGTCTCCTCAGCTTGTGTTAACCACAGACTTTATCTCAGGTATCTAACCAAAAGCCCACTGTGGTTGAGACGTGGGAACCAAGAGTGGGAAAATGTGAACTCATTTCTGGGTTTTAGGACTCATTCCTGGATTTTATGAGTAGAATGTCAATAAATAAGTGTGTCAATCATTTTAAGATATTGATGAAAAAATGACAAGTTAGCAAATTTGGAAGAGGAACTAAAAAGATTTGGCAGCTCACTGTTTGCATTTCAAAGTGCAGCGTGTGTGTGTATGTGTGTGTGTGTGTGTGTGTGTGTGTGTGTGTGTGTGTGTGTGTGTGTGTGTGTGTGTGTGTGTGTGTGTGTGTGTGTGTGTGTACAATCACTAGTGGAGACGTGCCAGTTTGGCAGTCAGTACAGAAATTGACCTGATGACAAAACAAATATTACAAACATCTGCCAGTCAGTTTTATCTGGTCCTCTCCTCCTGTTGGAGGGTTCAGACTCTAAAGGTTCCTACTGTACAAGAATAATTTGGATTTAGTTGTACTTTCCAGTTGATGCTTCGTTTAGGGACGCATGATGTTGGATTTTGTGCTGATATATAAAACCTTATCTGGCTCTTAACCAATACCAATATAAATATATCTATCACTTTTCCCAACTATAATGTTAGTGATCATCAAGTCTCTTCTGTAGTGGAGTTAATGTCGTATTATGCATGTATACTCTTATCATGACGGCCTTCCAGCAGATGGAGACATGAAATACAAGAATTTTCAATGTATCTAATATTTATTTATGGTGCAAAATAAGAAAAAGCAAGTTGGCTGATTCTGATTCATTTTATAGCTGTTATTGGCTAAAAGAAGTCCCGCCTAAAGAAGTTTATGGTATATTTAGAATATTTACTTTCAGTCAGACAGTGATTTTAGACAGAGAAATAAAGCTGTTACCTACTGTATGCTCTCTTCAAAGCCAGACTCCATTGAGAAAAGCAGTGATTTAACACTGTTGATCACAGGAGCTGTTGGTCTATCACTGCCTCGACCAGTTAGTTTGTTTGTCTTATTGTGTGACTTCTGCATTTAAAGGAGTTAGTTAGGACTCACCAGTCACACAACTTGCACAAACTAACTAAATGACTGAAGCAGCAAAGGACCAGCACCTCCTGGGTTCAGCGAGCCAAAATGATCATTTTTGTTAATGGAGTCTGGTGGCTTTGTCAAGAGCATAGATGCAGAAGTGAAGATATTAATTGCTTCTCCATTAGAACAGGCTGTCTGACAGAGAGGGAAAGCAGTGAGTGTGTGTGTGTGTGTGTGTTCATCATGAAAGTGCATTTATGTGCCATGTTTCTGGGAAGATCTTCACAACATGTTTGTTGACTGTCACTGTGACCTAGTGACTCTTACCTGATATCAGTCAGCTCAGCTTACACCCACCCACCCACACACACACACACACACACACACACACACACACACACACACAGAAGCAGGTTAATAGCTGGGTCCAGTGGTGTTGTTAGGAATAGAATATTGATATCACATTTAATTTAGAAATAAGAACAGACACCACAACAATAATATTCATATTCATAATATTCCCGGATCTAATATTGTGTCATTTCATTCATGCATTAAAGCCCTCAATAATAGTATGATATACGTTTAAAATATTGCTGATATAAAATACAAGCTTTGGAGGCAGGTGTTGACTTTCTGTAAGATTTTACAGCCGAACCCTTTCTGTTTGTCCTAAACATGATCACGTGTGTTTGTTGTTGGAGGGAAAAAAACATCAATTTGCAGTGTTGTACCGATGTAGTGCTTTTATTTTGAAAGAGACTGTATGCAAACTGTACATTTCCTGTGAAAACAGAAGGGTATTTTGAAAAAAGACATGTAACATGTAACAGGCTAAAGTTGACACAACATCCCAGAGCGTCAACAACCAACACACCCAGGGTACCTTGCATGTCGCATCTGGACGAGGGCAGTACGTGACCAAACATCGATGTGTGATGAGGTCAGAGTGAACCAGGTCAGAGCTGTAACAGGCAGGATGACCTTTTTCTCAAGACAGCGCAGTAAAAGATTGTAGTCGACAGTGTCGAAGGCTGCGAGGACAGATGTGTATCCACTACTCAGTCTAGAGCTGCAAATTGACATGTGAATGTTGTAGGGCGGAAAGCAAATGGAGAAAACATAAATTGTCTGTCCACCATGATATATACAAAGAACTGTAATTGCAAGATTTTTGCAGGGAGTCTGGAGACTTTAAAGGTGCGGACACACCAAACCGACATCAAAGAACTAGCGGTGATGAAAGCCAACTGTTGCATCATCTACGTCGCCTCACGTCGCCCTGTGTCAGTTGCATTTGAACACACTACACGGACTACATCCGACGGCAAAGTAGCACGTACGTTCTGCGCCTGCGTGAGAGAGAGCGGAGTGAGAGAGTGGTACATCCTGTCAGCCGAGGGGTTTCCTATCTGTGCAGCCGAGCACCGCAGCACCTCCACGGACTATTACATCCAGACGGTCCCGGTGTTTCCTCCGCAGGCTCCACTTCACTCAGCTGCCCGATAAACCCGCTGCTTCTTCCACTTTAACCTGAATAACAAACCAGGGCTCGGTGCTCCGGTTGGATCCAAACGGAGAGCCGGGGCTAGCTCAGAGACTAGCGGAGGCTAACTGGCTGTGCTTCCCTCCGGTCATGCTGCGGCTAACGCTCCGCTAGCCGCTCCCAGCTAGCTCCAGTTTGTTATTCAGGTTAAAGTGTGAAGAAGCAGCGGGTCTGTGGGGCAGCTGAGTGAAGTGGAGCCTGAGGAGGAAGCACCGGTTAGCCCCGGTTTCACTACAGGCAGATTCACTCGCTACAGGGGCGACGAAATACAACCTGAACAGCCAATCAGAGTGATCTCTCTCACCGACAAGCTCCGCCGCAGATTCAACATGCTCAATCGGCCGATCAGCTGCTGAGGCCGACGCCAGTGTGCCGACGGTGCGGGACACACCGCAAAAACTAGGCCGACAGACGCTCACTGACGGCCCGATTTTGGTCAACGAAACATGTTACTCTCTACATCAGTCCACTGAACTACAGTCAGTTTTAATGAATGTGTTACAGCAGGTGTTTCCTCTACATGACCCTGCTGCCCTACATTTGAGTACAAAAAAAATAACTAAATAATAAAATGTAATGTCAACAGAGGGGAACTGATCACATTTCATCCTGTTTGTGCAGCAATGAAAAGTAAAAAAAAAAAAGGAACAAAAGAGAAGAAAGACTTGTTCCTGTGTAAAATGATCCAGAGAGAGCCGCGAGGGAAATTACATGTTCCCCCTGACACCAAATATCTCAGCTTGTTCTGTTCGCCATGATTTTATGTGAACAGAGTCAAATAGAAAATAATTAGACAAGAGTTTAATGCAACATAGACGAGAGCAAACAACCAACAGGACAGAGCTGGGTAACATGTCACTGACCAAAGGTTCAAATGTCCACATACACACACACACACACACACACACACACACACCCTCCTGCCATCTGATAGGCTGGGACATGTGAGCTCAGGAGGCCCAGCCGACACGCCCACAGGCAGGTGAGGGAGCAGGATCAGGCTGCAGGGTCACTGCACCTCTCAGCTCTCAGGCAGGACGGCTCAGCAGGACAGAAGGACAGACGTGTGTTTGGTCGGTTAGAAAGTGTCGAGCGTGATGACAGAACAGTGTGTGAACCAGCAGTCATCGCAGGAAGACACCAGGAAGTGTAACAGAGGAACTGCAAAGCATGAGGACAGAGATTATCAGTGAGTTTGTGACTGCAGACAGTCAGAGAGAAGATGTGTCTACAGCCACGTACTGGAGATACTGGTGCCAGTTGTTATTGTTATTTTATTAGAAGTAGTACTTGCATGCTACTATCAGCTAATAGTTCAGTTGATTGACAAAAGGTCAAAATGTGTTTCCTGGCTTCACCTTCTAAAATGTGCTTCCTTCTGTGTCATATATCACTGAGAAATAATGGGTCATATTTCAATTTTGGGCTGTTTGTCAGACGAAACAAGCAACTTGTGAAATGAGGTTCCTTTTTTCTATCAAAAGTAAAAACACAGTTATTCACAAATACACGCAGGTTATTAGCTTATCAAAGACAAAATGAGTTCTAATCTGTGTTTACACTCTGCTGACTGATAACTGACAGAAATAAGTCACAGATATGTTTGAGGTCACTTAGAAACAGAGGTCACGTTACATAGTTTGTCCGGCTGAGAACAATGACAGGTTAAAAAAAGTTACACTCACATTCAAAGAATTATTATCACAAACTATATCATTTAACATTTAATCAAGATTAATGTTACGATTAGTGCATTTTTTTATTTATGTCTTGTGGCTGCTCTGCATGTCTGCATGTTTCAGTGTTACTTGCCTTGTTGCTTTGTGTTGCTTGCACACAGAGGTAAGGATTTGGGGGGGGCAGAGGACACGCCCCCCTCAATATTTATAACATGTTAGAACATGTTTGTCTCCCCCAGTAAACACATGAAAGTAGCAGAGCACTTTTATGTTGAAATTAAAGACACTGACACCATAAATTAATGCACAGAGGACATGGCTTAGAAATAAATTCAACAGAAAGCATAAAATTAAGTATGTGCATGTTGCATGATATAGTCATCTTACTAACTATGTTATTTAACATTTAATCAAGACACACGCACACACACACACACACACACACACACACACACACACACACACACACACACACACACAGAGTAAATAGTCAATAACATGGCTGGGCACTGAGGAACCAGGTGAGGAAAGAACCACCTATGGGGAGACATCCACACTGAGAGACGTCACAGCCTGCGGCCACAGGGACTGTTGCACAGAGTCCACCCCGACCCAGTCAGACCAGGCGAGACTCCACACATGGTGCAGAGCCTCCCAGTCCTCTGGGCCTGAGGGATCTCCAGGACGACGTCCCCGTGGGCAGACCGGACACACCTCCCAGTGTGGAGGCCCCCCATGAGGAAACACTGGAGCTAAAAACTAAAAGACTAAAAGGCAATATGATAAGATAAAACATTGACATTGACATTGACATTGACCAAGTCAGTGAGGAGAAAAACATGGAACAGACACACACACAGAGTTTTTGTCATTATAAGATCAGTTCTACTTGGCTGTGTTTGTTGCTCTGTGCTGCTCGCATGTACAGGCAAAGACTTCAGGAGGGACACAGGGGACATGCCCCAGCCAACATGTGTATGTGGGGCCCATGTGGGTACAAAATGAGCTGGAAAATGGGCCCTACATGTGACCGTTCACCGGCTCCATATCGACTCCATGCCAGTTGCCCGCATGGGTGGGTTTCCCCAAGTGAGCCCCAGATAAGGCGTCTATTTTGGGCCCATCACAGTTGCAGCTGATGTGGAGGCCACATACAGATGTTGGCTTTGACTCTCCTCAGTATTTACAACATGCTCGTTTGTCTCTCTAGTAAAAACATGAGAGTAGCAGAGGACTTTTATTTTGGAATTATAGACATTTTCTTAAGCAGAAAAGGCAAAAAAAGGCTTAGAAATACAACAGAATGCAGAAAGTTTAGTATCTGATGCGCAAAATTTCAAATCCGTCCTACACGATGTGTTAATAAAACCTACGCCC